>JARHVA010000055.1:8825000-9037500 GCA_037957365.1 Torreya grandis
TTAACTATGAACCAACATGTTTTCTCGAGTCTCAACCATGTATATGCTTAGTTTGTGAAAGGAAATAGAGGGAAATAAAGGAGATCCAAAGTGGACTGGTGAAAGGAGAATATAATGAGAGGAATTATTTGCTAACTAATCACTTGGTAAAGAAGGAATGACTAAAGGGAGCAAGGTTTGTATAACCAAGTCACAATAAAAATTATCCATGTTTATAGAGATAAGAGATCAAAAAATCATGAAAAAGATAACAAGGGAGCTATAAGAAATGAACTCATGAAGAAAAATAAAGCAGTGATAAAGAAAAAATCCATAAGAGAACATAATGACATCATAAGCAATATAAAATGTAAAACCAAAGTCACCATGTAAGATAAATAAGAATTTGACACAATATCAAATGATATATAAAAAATAGATAAATATAAAGCTAGAGCACACATCTAATCCAAATGAAAATGTAAGAACACCATGTATGTGTTCATAAGTTTTAATAGATTTGCCCACACATATTATCCATAACATCCGATAAGTCTTTATGAATTTAAATGTGAGCTGCATATAATATCTCATAGATCTTCATTGAAAGCTAGGTAAATACTTCATGGAAAATATCCTCAATAGAAAAGGTATGAATGCTTGAAGGATCATGCTGGGGAGGATTATCAAGCAAGGGATGTTCAAGAGAATGCATGGGAGTGGAATCTACATGAGATGAAGGGGTCACTGGTGGAAAAGAAACCATGGGTGAGGGAATCACCAGTGGAGAAGGATCCATGGGTGAGGGAAGTTCCATAGTGAGGGACTCACTGGTAGAGAAGGATCCATGGGTGAGGGACTCACGGGTGGAGGAACAAGAGGTGAAGAAGGGACAACAGGAGGAGATAGAACCACAAGAGGTGGAACCATGGGGAAGAAGGGGAAGCGAACAAGAGGTGAAGAAGGGACCACATGAGGAGATAGAACCACAAGAGGTAGAACCATGGGGAAGAAGGGGAAGCCTTATTGTAAGAATGACCTATGGGAAGAACGGTAGAAGGTTCGAGAATATTTAATAGGTGATATTTAAGATGTTGTTAAAGGATGAAACAATGATCGGTGTGATGTGTGCCATATTGGTGCCAAAAATAATATACCTCACCATACTTAGGAAGACACTCATAATACTTTTGGAAGAAGTATAGCCTTGTTTGAAGACTAAGGAGTAGTAGGATGCAAAGTGTCAATATATTATCACAAATTTTGATAATGCTTGGATGAATGGTTATCTGTGTTATGGAAATAATAGATATGCCTGTGAGTAGTCTTGGAAGGTGTACTCACAGGAGGAGGTGTAACAGAAGCATAAGGATCTTGGTATAGGGAAAAATCTTTAGTCCAATGATTGATAACTTTATGAATATCACAAGGATCCATTTGATGGATGAAGGAACTAGATGTAGTAAAGGGAACAAACCATCACTAAGAGAAGGTGGGGATGGTGGAGAGATTGGATAAGGCTCGATAAAAGGAACAATATGATTAGAATTAGGAAGAGACTTAGCTAAAATGGGTATAGGAATGTGATTCAAACTAAGCTCTGCTAAGGGAAGGGTGGGGTCAACAAAAGGCTGAAGGAGAGTCGCATGCATCTGAGGGATAAGTAGGCTATAGGGGTCATGATATCTAGTAAAGTGATAAGTCCTAGTCATAGTATGATCCATAAGCATACTCGTACGAGTTTATTTAGAAATCAGAGGTGTCTGCACCATTTTACCCTATGATAAAGAGGAAAAATACTAAAATTAGAAATGATATACAATGGAATATGAGAATACATACTAAAAGACTAAAACAAAGAGGAATGATAATGGATAATCTCAGCATATGGGACTGAATAAGACCTCCTAAGAATGGATCATGTAAGGTATAGCCATCATCATAATTAGGTGTATGAAGATCAATGACACAGGTAGGGATGACCTTATCATTCAATGTGGTGTGATGAATGGAATGCTGAGTCTTGGTTAAGACAATAATGATGTCATCACGAGGTGGTTGACAAGAATGAGGTTGAAAATAAGCATGAAGCTGAGAGAGGAGACAAGGTGAGAGATCAAAAGTTTAAATTTTAAAATTGATCTCGTTAGGCTCATCATCATCATAATCTAGGAGGTTATGGGGAATATTACTAATGAGTTTAGGATGATGATTATAACCTAAAGTGGAATTGATGAAAAAGTTAAATCATTGAGATTCATGAAATGGAATTCTTGGCAAGGGCTCAATGGTAGGAATCTTAAATACACCCTAGTCTTGGAATTATTGGAAAGTCCAAGGGTTAGTGTCACCCTGAATCCTATAGATGGCTTTACTATGAGGGAATTTGATGCATTAGAAAGTGAAAGAGGCAATTGATATCATATGATGAGTCCATGGCCTACCAAGCAAAAATGTTGTAAGATAGAGGAAAGTTAAATATCATCACCTTTGCATGAACGATGATAGGTGGGATAGCTATGGGGAGCCACATGTAACCTGAGGAGGCATTTGCTTGGAGTCATATCCTTGACATGTGTTGTGTGTGCATTTGAGATTGTATTTGGAATATCAAAGGCTTTTGATAAAATTAAGAGAATCAACACAAGTGTCAGAACCCTCATCAATCAAGGCATATTTAACTTGGATATCACCAATTTGAACACTAATGAAAAGAGGAGGATCATATGTATGAAGTATAATCTCATCAGGAATCATGGAAGTAATGGAAAATTTGAGGGAAAGAGAAGTGTCCATGGTTTCATCAACATTTATGGACATATCTTCACACTATTGGAGAATGTTATCTTTGGATCCATATAAGGTTACTTTGTGTCTTGCTAGGGGAGGATGAGAGATGTTCATTTCAAACAAAAGCTACATAAGGTGGTTATGATGATGCAGATAGGTCCTCATAAGTTTGAGAAATGGGATTTGAGATGGGAGATTATTGAGTTTTGTGATAGGATCCCACTGATCATAACCCATAAGAAGATTGTTGGAAAGAGGTGTAGAGTGTTAAAGGATGTCCTCAGAAGGAGGAGCTGAAGTACATGTGAAATAATATGGATAAGAGGAAAAAGGTTTGGTTAGAGGACAATTTTTTAGATTATGTTGATAAGATGGAGAAGTTGATGTAGGTTGGGATTGAGAATTACTACAATAAGTATTAACAGAAGCTTGAGTGTCATTGGTGTTGGGTAAAGAAGATGGAGGGATGGTAGAAATAGAATGGGAAGTGTTATCCAATGGAGGTGTTGGAATTTGTTCATCAAAAGATATAGGTCATCTTGCCCCATCTCATTTAAGTGAGTTGGAGAAGAATCTTGGATAACATGAAATGTATAGGACAATGAAGGTGTGTAGATGGGTTAAAGATCAACGAAAGCAACCACCCTTCACATATTAGTCATGTTAACCACATTCTCTTTAGGATTTAGATCAAGAAGACCATCAACATTAATGGTAGAAGGGGTGGGCTTGTCTTGGGTGTCTTGGTGATTTGGAAGAGGATCTTTATAGATGGCCAAATGAGCATTAGCTTGTTTTAAAGCTTGAGATTTAGTATTTATTTCATGGGCTTTGAAAGCAATGTGATAGGCTTGTTGGCATTAGAGAATGATAGAATCATGGTCAAAATTGAGACCAAGAAGGAAATCCATATCCAAATTATTAAGATGTCTACACGTCTCATGAGAATGATCCTAACTAGTGTGAAACCAACAAAATTTATTGAGATCATACCAAGATTTCATAGGATGTGTGGGATCAAGTTCTCATGAGAGAGGCCTTGGTAGATGTTTTAGTAATTCTATTGAGGATAAAGTTTTTAAACATTGATGTTATTAGTTTAAGAGAAATTAGGATTGTTGAATTGTTTAGGAGGGGAAACGTGTTCCGAAGATTGGTTAGGAATAATAAATTGAATAGTGTGAATGGTGTCATAAGAGTCTATGACACCATCACTAGTAGAATGATGATTATTGTTCTTAAGTAACATGCAAGTACCTGTAGAAGGTTAGGATGGCTGAACTGATGCATAAGGAAATCTTGACATTTAGCTTGGTCAATAAGCTCCTCCAAAGTATGTGAAGAAAGAGTCTGGACTCGATATTGCAATTTGGAAAAAAGAGTGTTAGTAAAGAGATGCAAGAGGTTGTCATCTACCATATTATGTTTGAATTTGTTAGACAAAGTCTTCCATCATTTAATGGAAGCTTAGGTAGTTTTGGTCTCAATTTGCTTACAATTTATAAAATAGGCCAAGGTATTCTCAATAAGATCACTAGTTTGGAACTCTTGGACTAGATCATTTACTAAATCTTCCAAACTAGTGATGGAATGAGTTTTAAGATAATTGTAACAATCAAACATCACCCATGAGAGTTTTGGCTAATATCTTAGTAAAGTCAAAAGTATTTAGTTTGACCCAATCTTTATATATATTTCCAAATGTCTTTAGATGAAGGGTAGGATCAGTTGATCCATTGTAATAAATGGTAGGGGTGATACCTCCTATATCAATATTAGAAATTTGATATGTAAGACGCTCATTTTGAAGATGATTGATTGTCTTATTGACAAGAGGAGGTTGAGGGATAATATTACAATGGGTATCCCAAAGAGAAGGTGGGGTAACATTTTAGTTATGTGTGCTCCATGACATCTGTTGAAGGTGGGTTTGAAGATAAATAAGGTGATTTTGCATTTGCATCATTTAATTTACATTATTATCTTGAAAATCATTCATTTGATTAAGAGTTTGTAATATAAGTTGATGGATTTGGGTTGCATTGTTGGCATTGTTTGAAGTATTAGAATTGGAAGTAGTGGTTTGGGTACCACTATGGGTGTTAGTCGAAGCTTGAGAAGAGTTGCTAGTAAGTGAGGCACTAGTGGCATAATTTGCTTGTGTGGAAAAATATGGAATAGTAAAGGGATGAGAATAAGAAACTGTAGAGTCATGAGTACCATGGGTAGAAAATGATGCACTAGTGGAAGAATTGAACATAGTGGGTCTTGACAGAGGCCCACTAGATGTAGAACCTACCATGTTAGTAGAGATACTAGGCATGAAGGTAGAGGAAGTCAAATAAGGAGTCAAAATAGAAGGAAGAGATTGAGAAGAAAAGAAGATAGTCTCCCTAAATCTGTGTGAGAACATGGGAGAAGGTGAATGAGGCTCTTCAGTTTGAGCACTAATCATGAGTTGGTAAATGGTAGAAGGATCCTTTCCTCAATGTTGAGGAAATTTAAAGATGAATAAGATCATTTCTAGGGTATAATCTGATGCAGGTTGATCTTCAAGTGTGAAAAGAGGATTATGAAGTGAAGAGGAATGATAGGTACCATAGTTTATTGTGCAAGTGGTGATATGAACATTGATTTCATCCATGAGAGGAGACACAATCTACTTATGGGAGAACTTATTAAGGTTGGTAAGAATCATCATATTCATTGAATTAAACTCATCATTGTCTTCAAACAAGAAGTTCATGATGAAGGAGAGGGATTAGAAAAGGTAAAGGTGATGCCAAAACAAGGAAATATAAAGGGGCACATAAGAGTACAAAGTCAACTAGTCGACCTAGTATTAAAAATAGGGTCTAAAAACTAAGTAAACAAGGATACAGAGTTGATAGGTTCAACTTAGTACTATAACTTGGGACAAAAAGTAGCCTAATAAGGATACAAAGTCAACAAGGTTGACTCAATACTATATATTGAGAGATAGAGAAGAATATTGTGTTGACTAGGTTGACTCAGTACTACAGGTAGGGGAAATAGACAATCTATAAAAGACTATATCAAACAAGAACAATAGTGTATTGAAATAAGAAAAAATGTGCAATGTATTTGAAAGAAAGAAATGAAAGTAAATACATAATCAATTGGGTCAATGGGGATGATCCAATTGAGGCACACAACACAAAACTTTACATCAACGCAAGTTTTTGCAATATAACATACAATGAACAAAGAGAAAACAATCACCTTGGAAAGTAAATGCTAAATAAGAGGTCATCTTGAATGTTGTTAGATTATTTATAAAGTGTTATTTTAAGTGTGATAGGGAAATTGGATGAAAGTAGGGAACTAAAAAGCAATCTATGGATGGTTTCAGGATGTTTATGCTGAAAGGGATTTGTGTTGGTAATGGTACTAGCTTAGTATTGGGGCCTACCTCCTCACTTCACTATCCCATAATGATAAGGGTGTTGGGTGCTTTGAAAATATCTACCATTAACCACGTGTTTGTACTTGGACAGAAAACCAAGTCGACTTCCCCTTTGGTGATGAAATCCAAGTAGGTAGGCCTTGGGTAGATAATTGTTTAAATTGTGTTTTGAAATTATATGATTTGGTAGTGTGTGCAAGAAATAGAAAAATAGTGCAACTAGATGGTATATTTAAAAAACCACCTAATTATACTATGTGAACTATTTTAGGCATGCAAACCATTGAAAGTGAAAGTGTGAAGTAATTACTAGCATATAAATGTTAATTCCAATTTAAAACATAGTACAATATCAGTTCAGATGACAGTGTATGCAGACATTACAATACAAACTCAACAGTGTCACTATTATACTAATTTAAGAAAGGGTCTTTAAGAACTATGTCGATAATGTCGGCCTAGTCTTGCAGACAAAAGATAAAATATAGAACTAGGTTGACTAGGTTGACCTAGTTTGATGTATAAGGGTAGTTTTAAAGACTGTAAACTACAAAAAATAAAATGAAAGAGAAAGATAAAAAGGAACCTTGGTGGGTTGGAAGATGTTGAGGAGTGTGAGATTATTGTTGAAGTGCCTTGAATGTTACTTGCAAATTCTGTTAACTATGTTGACTAGGACGACCTAGTTCTGCAGTTCCCTATTTGCTAAACCCTATGAAGATGACTATACCAACATGTTCAACCTAATATGATTTTTATAAGTATCAAAGATGTCTATATCAGCCTAGTCAACCTAGTATGTTTTTATGGTAGTATGAAAGATGACTATAATAGCTTGGTCAACCTGGTATGTTTTTTGAAAGACTATAAGAATATTGTGTTGACCTGTTCAACCTAGTAACCTATATCTGATGAAGACTTGCACAAATAAAACATAGTCATTATTTATGTGACTATGTTAAACATGCACACAAAATTTAGAAACTATACTAGCCCTATCGACCTAATATTGTAAATATAGAAAAATAAATCTATAAGGGTTAGATTCACACCGGGTTCATTAAAATGTATGCAATTAGAAATACATCAAGTCTATAAATCAATCCTAAATTGAAGAAGATAGATCCTACTTACACTTTGGATTGGGGATACATTAGATAATCGTGAACATGACCAATATATGGATTTCCTAGACCTAGTGAGGGGATTTTTTATCACAATAATAATACTAAAGAGGGTTCCAAGGCCTCCAGTCAAGCACAATCAAGTAATGAACCTAACTAATCCCTATCTTTTCATATTCACTAAACTAATAACGAGTAAAGTCTAATCTAGTGCTCACCAAAGCTTGTGGCACAAAGTGGGGGTAAGAAAAAACAAAAGTAAACATGTATAGAAGACATACTCATGTCAATGTATATAGAATCCTAATGCATGGAAGAGAAGTAAAAATGCATATCTATCTACTCTTACAAAGGAGGAACAAAGTTAGGAATACTTACCTTTGAAGATGAACCTGTCGAGCTTCAATCTCTCCCTTGGCCAAGGTGATTCACAAGAGGTTGTTATGGTATGTAAGGATGATGATGATAAATCATCTCTAGGCTACACAACCTATTAATGAATCTAAAAGACTTCACCGTAAGACAAGATCTGTATCTCCAAAGAAAGTATGAAACCCTAAGCTTGTTCTTCAAGTAGAATGGTGTATAACTAGATGCACAATAACTCTTACTTCTTCTCTTCTCTAAATAATGGTAAAATTATCTTGTATATATATGTGGATTTAACCCTAAGCCCTTCCAAAATTTTTGGCCGACAGGATTGACCTAGTCAACCTAGTACTGTTACGAACAAAAAATCACTAGGACATGGGCTAGGTCAACCAAGAGCCGATCTAGACCCTAAATTAATTTCAGCCATAAGAGTATAAGGTTGACCCGATTGACCTAGTATTGTAAACTACCAAAAGGGGGTTTAGGTTAAGAAAAGAGGGATGAAAAGTGGAAAATAACTAGAGGAGTATACAAGAAAGAAGAACAAGCTTAGGCTAATGGTTTTATGGATACAAGTGTGTAGATAAAAAGTGGAAAAAAGGACAACAATCCTATGAAGCACCAATGGTCTATCCACCCCTTAAGGTGTGCACTTAGAGAGATTGAGACTTGACGGGCTCCTGCAAGATAAAAAACATTAGTCATTGATAAACATTTGAAAATATTATGTGTATACACCATCCACCTTACCCTTTAAAGGAGTCATAGCTCGTACCTAGTTAGAGGGATGGTATCTATCACCCTCTTTAGGGTTAGGAGGAGGAAGATGCTCCTTTTTATTCATTTTAAATGTTTTAAAAATTGATATGAGAATCAAATAAGAAAGTTGTACAAATTTTAAGGAATAATCAATCATGATAAAAAAAATTAGAAGTGAATAATTACTATATTTAGAAATCATAAAATAGGAAACCCTAGGCCAAATAGGGTTTGCACACAAAGACACAAAGGTCGGGTTCACCATATGTTTAACCCTAAAATTTAGATATAGAGAACTTAGGGTTAAATGGGTAGAGATAGCCTAGGGCACACAAATGATAGACTATCTCTAAAGTAGGCCAAATGTTTGTGAAACTCAAATAAATATATATTAAATTTATTATGTTGAGATGCTAAAGATATAAAGTAAAAATATACTAAATACTATAATGATAATGAAAATAAGATACTTATCTAGTTTTGATGCTAATACATATCTATATCTATAACAAAAATAAAGTAGATTAGATCTAGATTCTATACTAGTCACATGATTCTATAAATTATACCTTTATAGCTGTAAACACTTACATCAACTTAGGACAATTACATCAACACTAATATCTAACTTGGATGTAGGTGTTTAGTAAATAATACCTATTAAAACTGGATGTGATCATCTAGATGCTTCTAGGTTCTATGTCACCTTCGGTTTGGTGCATTCAGATCTAGATCATGGACTATCACTTCTTGTCAAATAGTAAAAACTTAGTATTTCATCTTCATAGTGGTTGTGAAAATAATGGGTTAATG
Organism: Torreya grandis; assembly: GCA_037957365.1. Taxonomy (NCBI): domain Eukaryota; kingdom Viridiplantae; phylum Streptophyta; class Pinopsida; order Cupressales; family Taxaceae; genus Torreya; species Torreya grandis. The sequence goes on from JARHVA010000055.1 coordinate 8,834,265, forward strand.
GGAACATGGTGTCAATATTCCCCAAAGACCACTATCAATGAACACTACCTACAAATACTCTGAATAGAGCCTCACACTTATGCAGTTTTCCCTTACACATTGGCTTATGTGTGAATCATGCAATTTATGATAAATAAGTACAATAGTGACCTAGCTTATAAATTGGAAAATATGGTTCATAGAGTGATCCTTTAGTACTTCAGACTTGTAAATGTGTTATCCCTATGATTGATATGGAAATAAGAGAAAATGGGGAAGCTTTTCTCACATGAGTGCCTGATATAATGCTTTTGGTAAGTTGCCTTGTGATTTGCTAGTTTTTTTCAATTTTTTCCTAGGTTAGGAATGAATTAGGGTTGATCTTGTATTTATACCAATCCCTTAGGATAATTTCTCACATTAAAGCACTTAGGTTGACCATAAGAATACATTTCATTTGTAAATTAAATGACTTTAGGGCACTGGATACTTGCATTGAAATAGAACACTTATGCTGGCATAGGCATTTGATTGGGATGTAAGCATCCAAGGAGTTAGAAAATAAATACAAGTCTAGAACTTGCAGAGATGGAAGATAAGTAGGTTTATAACATTTTAAGAAAGATAGAAGGCCTCCATCATCAAAATGACATTGGTCGGACTAAGAGATAATCAATTTAACACAAAGGGATAATGTATGCAAGACTTTTGGCAGTGAGAAAGGTCTAAAAGCTGAAGGAATATCCATGATATGTATTTCTCAAGTGTACAACACTGAGGTGCTATATAATTTAGAAATAGTGTCTATAATTTCTAAAGCAAAAAAAAATCTCAACACATAAAATCTACCAAAATCTATTGTATCTTATAGGAACAAAGTAGAGTCCCCCAAGATAGCCATTTTACATGTGAATAATTCAGGATAAAAGGGCTCTAAAATAGTGTTAATCCATCTCTAAGAAGAAAGAGCATGATGGGGCAAATGGGGTTTGAGATCTCTATGCACTTGAGCTAGTCACCAACAAACAAACCTTGGTAAAGAATACACCAAAGAAAATGGGTTTTCTTAGGCTCAATAAGAGTTGTCCATATATCAACAAACCTTCTAAACCATACAGAAGGAAAATATCTAAGATTTCAATAATGATTAACGGTTTTGGTGTCGATGTGATAAGGAACCAATATATTATACCCTAGCTAAGGAAAATAATGACTAAAGGGCATAACTATAGGCCACTTCCAATCTTTCCACCATGGAATAAAATAAGTAACACCAATTTTATGTAAGTACTCCTCAGTATGGAACTTTGCAACTCAAATATGAACTTTAATTCTTCATTATTAAGATTAAACTTAGCCTTCACAATATTCCATGGGAACCAATCCCAATTTATCTTATAGAACAAATATCCAATCATTTTAATACACTTTATAAATAGTATTAAACCTTTGATCTAAGGGACCATGGCAAAGGGGAATTTATGATAATTGAGCATAGGAGACTACCAAAGGGAATGATATTTTAGATAAATACCATTTCGAAACCTATCCCTCTCCATAATTAGGTGAGGTATGAGGATCTACCAAGACTTTCAGATGCTTTGCATAACAAAAGTGTTGTTGATCTTAATAGGAATAGGGTTAATGGGAAGGTTGTGTAAACCAACCCCTTGCCAAGCCTTTCTATCGAGAGGAAATCATTTAGAAATGTAATGTCTCAAAAATATTTTCCAAGTTTCATCATCTTACAAGCCTCTAATTATCCATTTGACACTAAAGGAAAGACTTTAGATCTTAAAGTCAATAAGCCGAAGCCCACCAAATTCGTTAGGTTGACGAAAAATGGCCTAGGAGACTCCCTAAAAATGATGATGTCCTTTAGATTTGGTCCACAAAAAATCCCTTAATAATTTCTCCAACTTATCATAGGAAGAATTATATGGAGCCCAATAGGAATATTAATAAATATGAGTAGCAGCCATGACCTTAGATCAAATTTGAAAGTTTCTTGCTAAAGTCAGAGGTTTGGTGATCCAAAAGGATATTTTTTCCCAACCCTTTGAATTCATGTAAGATCACAAATCAATAAGCGAGGCTCTAAATACAAAGGGAATTCCAAAGAATTTAAATTGAACTCATAGGAAAATCCATTTCCATTGATATCCCTCCAACTAGGAAGGTTTGGAAGAAAAGGATTGGCGATGACATTGAGTCTTATGTCATTAGATGGAAGATCCAAAAGCAAGGTATAAAGTGTCAAGGATATTTATCCTAAAGAGTGAGAAATGAGTCATTTAATAAAATGTCCATTAATAAGTTGATGGTCTGAATTAGGGAGGGAAATACCCTTTACCAAAGATATAAAAGCATAATTAGCCAAAAGATAGAAAAATCCTTCAACAACCAACACATAAGAGATGAAACTAAAGGGAAACCCTACGTGATAGAGTGATGAAGTTCAAAACACTAAGACTGAGTACCATTGATAAAGACACATGCACTAACATCCTAAAAATGCATATCGATAGTTTGCATAAACTTGGGGATAAACACAAGAGCCTAAAGTGTTGGTATAATGAAAGGCCACTAAATTTGATCATAGGCCTTATCAAAAAAAATCTTGATAAATAAAGGCTTTTGACTGGAAATCCTAGCCCATTCCATACCTTCCTAGACAATAATTACATTATCCATAATGCATCTATGTTGAATAAAACATGTTCACTCACTGCTAACAATTAAAAGAAGAAGGTGTTTAATTTTGAGGTCAAGAGTTTTAGTAATAATTTTATAAGACACATTAAGAAGGGTGATAGGACTCCAATTGGTGATAACTTATATATCTCTATCCTTAGGAATAAACTTGATGTTACCTTGATTGATGAGAGAGCCGAAAGAGTTGGACAAAACAATTTCAGAACAAACTTTATGAAGATTAGGACCCATAGGGTTTGCTAGAACTCACAACAAAACCCATCAAATCCTAGGGTTTCATCATTGGCCATATGCATAAAAACTTTCTTGAGATCATTCAATCTAAGAGGTCTATCACAAGAAACTCTTTATGCTTTAGAGATCTTGCACAGGATAACATCAAGGCATTGAGAGAGCAAGACTTCGTGAGAAAGAGTAAAAAGTTAGGTTGTAAATACCCCATGATAATGTTTAATAAAATCTTGAAATATATCAAGAAATTTAGTAAACCTGATTGAGGCATATTTAATGGATTTAATTCTATCAACAACTTGTCTAGACCAAAGTCGAGAAAATAATTATTTGGTCACTTTATCTCCAGCATTTATCTTATGCATCTTATCTCTGAACTGTGCTCCTCTAGTTTTGTATGCCTCTTCAATTTAGAGTTTATGTCTCTAAAGGGTTGCTTGATCTTGAAGGTGAGTATTAAAATGTGAGGCCTTAAGTTCCTATGATACCTGAAGGAATTCACAATTTATGGCAAAATGGAGGTATTGTCGAAAGATATCAACTTGCTTACCATATATTTGAAGAAACGTGGTAGTGCAAGTAATGACATTATCCCACCAAGCAATCCAACCAAAATCCCCAGAGGGTTTGTGAATCAGGTTCTAAATTTGAATAATATGCCCACAATTCACTCATGTCTAAGATGAGTAGTATTGAGATAAAACTATGATTTATGGGATTTAATTGAAGGAGTGGTTTATTCATAGGATTTTTCACCCTTTATATTTCCCAAGATCTCCCAAAACTAGTATAGTATGGAAGATAATTTTTAGAGCTTTCTAACGCATATTGGAACATGTAAAATTGACATTGTATGCTCTAGATATTGTTGGTCAAAGTTTGGATAAAAACTAGTCAATATTCAAATAGTGACATGGATGCATGTATGGTTGCCAAAAGGACCAATCAACATGTGACATGTGGTAGTACAATGGTAAAAGGGTGTTTGATTTTTTCCTTCAATCTTTGACACTTGTGCTCAGATTGTTGGGATCTAGGAAGCAAAATTGATTACCATGTACAAGCAACTAAATGCGGAATTTAACCAGAATGCACAAGTAACTAGAATTCAGAAAAAACATAGAATATGAGAGACAATACCCAATTGTATTAATACTCTTCCAGAAGAAAATACAACAAAGAAGATGCTACAGTCTTCTTCCTTACACACCTCTAGGGCTCCCACACCTCTAGGGCATAAACAATAAATCTCTTCAAGAGCTCACTCTCTCAATTACAGTCCCAACACACAACTCAAACACAGAGTTGGTGTTCACCTCCAACCAGTCAGTATCACTACTGCCAGTACCACTAGTCAGTATCACTACTGCCAATACACAAGTACTCCATGTACTCCATGACCGAGTACACACCGTACTCCAAGTAGATCTCCCATGAACTTGCAACAACCTACAACTCAAATGATCTTACTTTGGAAGGATCTACCTTGTCTTCCTCTATTGCTCTTCGACTAAGTACACACCGTACTCCAAGTTGATCCTGCCTGATCTTGCTACCTGTTGTGTTGTGATCTCCCTAATCTTGTTGCCACCTGCAAATCAACTTGGTTTTGCAACACCTGCAAACCTAGATCAAACACACACAAACACCTGCAGATCAATGATCTTACTTACCATGTAGATCTCCAAACCTGGCCTTGCACACCTACTGACCAAGATCATACATACATGAAGAATCCTTCTAATTCTCCAAACCAGCACCCACACTTGGCACTGTGGCACTAGGAGGAACACACCTTGCTCTCTTCACTCTGAAGGAGCTAATATTTGCTCTCTTACTCTCTAGCACAAATTACAATACAACCCATGAGTCTATTATATGAATCCCATGCAAACAATAATTAGACATCCAATTACAATAATTAGATCCATAGCTCAAGACTAAAATTGGCCTTCTACATGCAAACAACTGGTTTGTTAACTAACTGTCTGTGAAACTGACAGTTCTAGAACCGCACAGGTGACTGACGTCGGTCCTTGTCTGCCTGGAGGTGACCGACATCAGCCGACTCCTGACTGATGTCAGTTTCTCTGACACTATATATGATCAATGTCGGTTGATCAGACCAATGTCAGTTGCTCTGCCACTCAGCAACCTCCTTCCCTGTTTGCATCAGTGAAGCTTTTAGCTCCACAACCTAACAATCTCCCACTTGGAGATAAACAGCTGCACTGTACCTATACCTGTACACCATCTACTCTGTTTCCTAGCTTGTATCCCTCTTCAAGATCAATCCTAAAGACCAACCACCACAAATCCTATGGTGCACCTCCTGTCATCCAAGTAACCTACCGCATCCGCATCTACAAACCCATGTAGAAAAGAACTTGACCCTGCATAGCATGTCGACCTACTGCTGGTCCCTCTCAGATACCTGAGAATCCACTGAACTGCCCTCTAGTGCTTCTTTCCTGGATCAGCTCCAATTTTTTTGACAGCTCCCACTGTGTGGGCAACCTCAGGTCCAGTATGCATGTACTTAAACTCATCATGTGAATCAAGACACTATTCATAGAACTATCCAACCCTCAGCGTGCTGACCAGTTTCACACAATCATCTGGAGACAAAATCAACCTGTGACCTTCCATGTCTCTAGAACACACTTATGCCAAAGAATTTTGCTCTTGCAAATTCTTCATGACACACCTCTGAACTAACTTTACCTTTAGCTTAGAAAAAACCCTATATGTGTAACCCTGCATCAAGCAAACCCACAACATATAGTAACAAGATAATGTCGCAACCATCATCCACCTAGTAAAGAAACCACAGTAGTTACAATGACATTGACTAAAGCCATGCTTTGTCATCCACCTGTCAAACCCGTACCACTGTCTTGGAGCTTCCTCAAGACCATACGCCCTGGCCTTCTGTCTCACGTGTCCATTCTCTCTATTCTTTAACCAAGGAATCCATTTGTCTTTCAATGCTTTCATACCGGCTGGTAACCCTACCAAATCTCCCATTTGGTTATGCATCCTATTCATGCCATGCTCCCACTATTTCCTGGATCCTTCCTACTCTATAGTGAGCAACGAGTATAAAGAAGAAGAATAACGAATTTGAGGCTTACTTACCCTTTCAGTCCTCCATATGGACGTTTGAGACTCCTTGACAGCTTGCTATCCACCCAAAATCCATTCTAGTAACTGACCTCGGTCACCACACAGTCTGCATCCAATCAACGTTGGTTCCATGTGACTGTTTTGACTGTCGATGCCAGTTTTCTGACCGACGTCGGTGTCTATCTATTGTCGACGTCAGTTCCCTGACCGACATCAGTCTTACCCTGCCCGACACCACCGGCTCTGGTCTGCACATGACCGACATCGACACCTATCTGTTCGACGCTAGTTCCTCCTGACTGACGTTGGTACCTGTGTTTTCCTGTGAGTGATGACTTTTTACCCGCAAACTCTCTTTGGATCAAAACCCTATCCAAACTACCCTGCTTAGAGTTACTCAACCTTCTCCACTGATCTCTGTCCGTCATCTCCTCCATGAACACCAAGGATTTCCAGTTCTTAAGTCTGTCAAAGACATCTGACTTCCTCTTAAGAACATGCATCTCCTTCTTACTCATGTGACCAAGCCTACAAATCCACGTCTTCGCAACAGAAGAAGAATCAATAATATAAGTAGATAGATAAAGGATACCTACTTTCTTACCACCTGCTAATTCAAGTGCATCCACTTTGAGAGTTTCTGTGCATCTCTCATCACCCAACTTTCTTGAAGAAATTAGCTGCATCTTCAGAACTGGGACCTGCATGACATCCTTCAACACCCATGTGTTGGCCGCCTGCAATTTCAGCTTCACTTCCCCTTTGCCAAAACTTTGACAAGGCACACCAACTCCTAAATAAATCTTTCCAAAGTCTCCAAAGACTTTAACATGGAAAAATACTCTATTTCGAGCTGCATGGAAAGAGGCAATAGAATCTATAAAATAATATTCTACTTTATCCAAGGAACATCCCAGAGCATCCTGTGCAACAACACCTGCAACATCTGCTTCTTCAATTCCTTCATGCTGATCTTCTACCAACCAACAATATTTATTTACCTACTCTTTCTTTCCATAACACCGTAATTGACCATTCGTGCTTTTCAATTCCTCCATTCTTAGCTTACTTTTTTCTACCATTGCTATACTCCCACTCAATCAGAAACTCCTGAGAGTGACCTGTAATCAAACACAAACCTGCTCCCTACAACCTTAGCTCTGATACCACTTGTTGGGATCTAGGAAGCACAATTGATTACCATGTACAAGCAACTAAATGTAGAATTTAACCAGAATGCACAAGTAACTAGAATTCGGAAATAACATAGAATATGAGAGATAATACCCAATTGTATTAATACTCTTCCAGAAGAAAATACAACAAAGAAGATGCCACAGTCTTCTTTCTTACACACCTCTAGGGCTCCCACACCTCTAGGGCATAAACAGTAAATCTCTTCAAGAGCTCACTCTCTCAATTACAGTCCCAACACACAACTCAAACACAGAGTTGGTGTTCACCTCCAACCAGTCAGTATCACTACTGCCAGTACCACTAGTCAGTATCACTACTGCCAGTACACAAGTACTCCACGTACTCCATGATTGAGTACACACCGTACTCCAAGTAGATCTCCCATGAAATTACAACAACCTGCAACTCAAATGATCTTACTTTGGAAGGATCTACCTTGACTTCCTCTATTGCTCTCCGACCGACTACACACCGTACTCCAAGTAGATCCCGCCTGATCTTGCTGCCACCTATAAATCAACTTGGTTTTGCAACACCTGCAAACCTAGATCAAACACACACAAACACCTGCAGATCAATGATCTTACTTACCATGTAGATCTCCAAACCTGGCCTTGCACACCTACTGACCAAGATCATACATACATGAAGAATCCTTCTAATTCTCCTAACCAGCACCCACACTTGGCACTGTGGCACTAGGAGGAACACACCTTGCTCTCTTCACTCTGAAGGAGCTAATATTTGCTCTCTTACTCTCTAGCACAAATTACAATACAGCCCATGAGTTTATTATATAAATCCCATGCAAACAATAATTAGACATCCAATTACAATAATTAGATCTGCAGCTCAAGACTAAAATTGGCCTTCTACATGCAAACAACCGATTCGTTAACTAACTGTCCGTGAAACTGACAGTTCCAAAATTGCACAGGCGATCGATGTCAGTCCCTGTCTACCTGGAGGTGACCGACATCGGCTGACTCTTGACCGATGTCGGTTGCTCTGATACTGTATATGACTGACATCGGTTGATCAGACCGACGTCGGTTGCTCTGCCAGTCAACAACCTCCTTCCTTGTTTGCATCAGTGAAGCTGTTAGCTCCACAACCTAACACAGATAAATGGGTCTTGCTATTTGTTGGCTAGAGACCCTCAACCAGGGTTGACACACTCTTTTTACAGAAGGGTACCTTTGCCCCCATTACTTCATGTTACTATTGTTACATTTTTTCATATATATGCCTCTATGTTGTTTACATGATACATGTGAGACTATACATGTGAGACTAAAATCCTAAATTATTAAACCATAAATGTGAGACTAAAATCTTGAATTATTAAACCAAATACCATATATATTTTAGTGCATCTCGTAGGATGAGAAGTGTTTGGACAAGTCAACATGGTGGGTCCTCAAGGCACCATATGTCCTGCCACCACATTATTTTATTTTTGGAGTCACTCATATCTATGGTGAGCTAGAGACCGAGCTGGAGTGCCAGGTCAAACAACTAACTCACCATTTTGCTCAAGTCCTAGCCATACAACCAAGCTCAAATATTTTATTCTCCACATTGCTCGAGATCAGTTATGTCGAGCTCAAAACCAACTCACAACCACCGACCAAGCATAGCCTAAAATTGTTGACTGGTTCAAAATGCTAAGGACATGGACAAAGCCACAAGTTGTAAGGCTATTTGAAACATTTAGTATAGTCTCCTTTGTCGAATGTGGGATAATTATCCCTAAGCAAATTGTGAAGGTGTTAGATAAGGGTCGAACCCATGACCTCACTGCTAAAAGGATATGGCTTGACTGTTAGGTCACAACCTTGAGTCACATATCTTGGTGATACATTTGCTAATTAAAGTGGATTCAGGTCACAATTGTTGGAGAAGCCAAAAGGAGCTCACTATTGGACCATGAGTTGGATAGTGTTCTGTATTTGCATGATTGTATATTTTCAAGGACAGACTCGACATGGGAATATAAGACACAGTCCTGAATGTAAAAGGTTGAATCACCTATTTGGAAGGTTTTTGGAGCCATGGGCGAAGGTGGTCTTATTTGAATACATAAACCCAAGTTTGTTTTATGTGTTTCTTTGATTTGATATGCCCTCTGGCCATGGAGAATGTGTGTGTGTGTGTGTGTGTGTGTGTGTGTGTGTGTGTGTGTGTGTGTGTGTATTAAAACCCACATAGTCCTAAATGGAAAAAGATGGATAACGTTCCTATTTTGGTAAGGCCTTCAGGCCATGGGCAAATGTGATTTGTTATTACAAGGTTTTTTTGGGGAGTTACAGGTCTGATAAAAATTGGAGACACTCCTTATTGTCATAATGCCCATTTTTTTAAAGAGTTTTTCATACAATCCTAATGGAGAAACCATACCTCAACACTGAGAAGATGAACAGGTGCTATGAACTTTGAAAGACATTTTGTTGATCAGTTTCAAAGTCTTCATAGTCAGTTTCAACACTATTTGTAGGTTTGAATCCACATTTTGATGTAAGTTTGTAATTTGATGATACTTGCATCTTTTAAATGGATTGGTTCTTTATTTTACGAACCTTGAGATGTAAGACCTAAATGAGTGAACTTCATTATCAGATTGGTGTTAATTTTCCTTTAAGTATTCTATGTTTCATTTATTAATTCAGTCTGGAGAGAATTAATGAGACACTAAAACTAAGTACAGGGAATTATAAAATAACACCAAAATAAGAGTTTAATTTATAAATGAGTTTTCAGAGTTTTTAATTCACTCATATTCATTTCTAGAACATTAAATCCAATTTTTATTGATTTAATCAGGAAATTGAGAATATTCTGCATCCAATTCCATGTACTTAAAGAATTAAGATTTTTTAGTATCCGATTTCGTAAAAATAGTTTTATTTACCTAAGGGGTAAACCTTGTTTTCAAATCAGTGGTCCATTCAAATTTGAAGCAAATAGGATGACGGTATGATAAAAAGGTGTTAAGGAGAACAACTATTAGCCGACCATACACAGGCACAAAGAAAAAATGCCTTGTTCTGCAAACAGAGCTCAATCAAGATGTTTAAACACTCTATCTTCTCCCTAGTAAAAATTAGACTAGGTGAACTAAAGGGAATTTAATTCTCTCCTTCGGTGGTCGTTAGGATCAAATACCTCGAGTTTGTTATGCATGTAAAACTATGAATCCCATTCTTTAGCACACCAACACATGAGAAGGCAATGTTCTTTGTCTTCATGGGACTCAACCATTTTGAAGTCACCATATAAGATCTAGTGGGCATTTGGAAGTGAATTTTAGATAATTATCTTTAGATCAAAGTGATTTCCACTGCATCAATGGGTGCATATAGGTTAACAAGACCAATAAGTTGATTATCAAAATTGATTAGCATCCAAATAACCTGATAGGTGGGGTCTAAACCCCAAGAAATAATATTTTTAGAAATTTCAGGTGCCAAAAGAGTGACAACACCACCATGACTAGGCTCATGACAAGTGGCTTAACATATAGCCCCATGTCAAATAATGTGAGCAACAAACTGAAGGAGGTGTTAAGAATGATATATACTGAGAGGGGGGTGAATCAATATATTATATATCTTTTAATTAATCTGATTTCTTTTCTTTAACCACTTAATCACACATTCAAGATATGAAATAAAACTAAAATAATAATATGCACCACACAAGAGAGAGAGAGAGGGACACCAGATTTTTACATGGAAACCCAAAGTGGGAAAAACCAGGGAGAATAATCTCAAGTATATGAATGAGCACCAACTCAAATTACAAAGTTTGCAAGCACCAACTTGCAAGAGCACCAACCCCTTTACTGATCACCAAGACAACAATTATTTGTGAGCACCAACCCACAAGAGCACCAACCCCTTGCAAATATTTGTGAGCACAAACCCATAGGAGCACCTAACCCTTGCAAAGATTTTTGAGCACCAACCCCTCTTGTGTATAAAACACAACTATCTCTCAATGTTGCTTACTCAAAAAATGATATAAATCTACAATATCTCTTGCTTTTCTCTCCTCTAAAACAAATACAAACCATGCACTCTCTTGCATAATACAAATGGCTTCTCAAGCCTTTATTTATAGCTTTCCAAATGACCTTTGGCATTCACCCTTTGTGACCCTTCAATCCTCATGGAAAATGGCACCAAACTTGCATGACCCTTCGTATCCTTGCATTTGAAAAGTCACATGGTGACCCTTCATAAGCAAATGCATCCTTTCCTCTTTTGTCTTTATCTTGGTGACTTTTCATATTCCTCAAAGTGTCCCTTCATGGAAAAATGTGTCATACCCTTTTTGTCTTCACATGGTGACTCTTGGAATTCCTCAAGATAACTCTTCATGAGAAAATGCATCCCATTCCTCTTTTGTCTTTACTCCGTGACTCTTTGAATTCTCCATGGGCCCTCTTTTGACTTATATGCAACCAAAAATATATTCGTTAATATTAAATAAATATTAACACACATTAGCCAAGATATAAATATTAATAACATCATTAAATGCAATGGGGCCTTTATCACCAATGCGAGACCTTTGACATCAATGACAATATTTCCAACAGGAGGAAGTAAAAAATCTTGACTTTTTGCATGTAGAAATTTTTCATATTAATTTTTTTTTTATAATTGTTTCTGACCGTATACATACATGCCAGATCAATAAGGCCTTGGATATTCCATGAATAGAATATCATTTAGAAACATCAATGTGCATATTTCCTTTGAAAGGATTGAAAGGACTATAAACTGATTAAAAGCTGTATCATTCAAAAAAACTCTCTTAGCATGAAAGACTACCAGTTATTTGGCACATACTTGTCATATGTGGCTAATGAAGGGCTATGTGAGTGTCACAAAACAACTTTGCGGTTGAAAGTAATGAGATTGATCTCAAAATTTGAGATTTTCATCCCTAAAGGGGGTTGTGAAGAAGGATTCAAGCTAGCGAAGGATAGGGAAGAAACAAAATTAACAACTCACTTTTGGTTACTAGTTGTTGGCCCAAAGGTTTAAGTAATATCGAAAGGGATTATTTACTAGGATACAATATGGTGAAATAATTTAATATTCATCTGCCTCTTTTTAATCTTCATCCATATGACTGTTGTCTGAATCCCTTATTGTCTTATAATCCTCATGACTACTTCTCAAACCCTTTCCCCTCTCTTTAGGTGGTAACATAGAGCTCAACACATCATCGTTGTCCACAACCCTCTTATCTTCTATGGATTTGCCACTTACCTCTTCCTCAGAGCTAATAACTAAACCCTTGTTGCCAAGTTGTTTTATTCTCCTTTTAAAACTCTTCTAAAATGCATTGGTGTTCACCATCTATAATGATGAATTTTTTGTCTGCTTATGAATTAAAAAGGCAAATTTTGTGACCACCTCAAAGCTTTCAACATATTGTGTATTATGTCTGAACAATGTTTGGTATTCAATACTCATAGTGAACACATAAAGTGACCACCCTGCCATGATAATAAATATAAATTTTCACACCATTTATTGGTCTTCTAGATATCTCTATCCCCATCTAAAGTGCATTTTTCACATGAAACTCAAAGTCTTGTTTGTAAATTGATTATAACGCGTTACATGTTTAAACTTCTTGTGTGGTTGTTGATCCTTGATTTTAATTTGAGCGGGTATTACCAATTACTAGTTACTAGTTACCAGAAAAATAAAAAGAAAGTCAGAAATGTTGTCTTTGTTGACCCTTCACAATATCAAAAATTCAATCAAAGAACTTGCAACCTTACAAGTTGTGTACCCTTTTCTGATGGATGCAACTTATGTATATCTTTCACGAAATTTGGATGACACATTTCACATGAAGGTTTGGAATTGGAATGCTGATGATTTCTGGTATACATCATGCTTAAGTATAGTGTAGAAATGATTTTTCATTAACCATATCACACCATATTTGATCACCCTAGCGGATGGTCGAGAAAAATAATCAGAAACGGTCAGAGTGTTTACAACTTGAATCTTGATATTGATTGTATGTACCCATGTCCATTTCAAAATTTTATCCAAATTCCAAACCCAAAATTCTAAATTGCTCTTGGGTGCTTTTAATTTTTCTAATGCCATTATAATGAAAACAATTTCTCTAGTGCAATCACCAAGATAAAAATCGATCACCCATAGTTAGTGTTGGTTCCTAGTTATACATCTTTTACACTTGGACTTGCACACTTGAAGGAAATGGCAAGCAATGATGGAAAACCCACTAGAATGTAGTTGTAGCTAGGGAAGGGTTTTGCATCAAAATTAGACCAAATGTAGAAAATTATTGAGAGGCACCTGCAAAGGGTATGGTTAGCTCCCTGTTACTTCTAGCTCTATGTGAACCAAGGTGAGAGGACATATGTAATAGCTTGCTCACATGGAAAGATTCTGCAATTCAACCTCCATGGGGATTTTTGGCACAAGGAACAGATATGACTAGGGCATAACCATGTTTGTACACTTCACTCATGAACGGTTGTCACACAAAATGTACATATTCTCTAAGTCATCACAAGTTACTAAAGATATATGAAATTGTGACTGCAATCTTCATTCTGAAGGATCTTAAACAACAAAGGGGCTGAATAAAAAGATTTCAATGCTAGGATTTAAAACACACACTACAAACACATTTCAAGTATGTAAGATCTCATGCATTTGTAAGGAAAATAACACTTATAGTACACAAAGGGTGTATTATTTGTAGGGTGGGATGAGGTAGGATAGTTAGATGACTATATAAAAATGGAAGGTGGCATGCTGGTGGCTTGTTCAAACACTAGGGTCTCTTATAATGTTCATGAAATTATCCTTAGCAAAAGATGTAGAGAAGACTCAAATACAAGCTAATGGGAAACCCCAAATGTCCCTGAAAACCTAGAGCATACACTGCAAATAAACTTTCAAAAAACTTTTTCCTGTCAAATCTATAGACCTAAGGTGCCCTAACAAGTTATTCAACAACATATTCCCAAATATAATGCAGAAAGGGATTTATAATCTAAATCTAAACCCAAGATAACAACCAGTAATGAGCATAGAATAAGATATCCGATCAACAACATTTTCAAGACATATTACTGCACTTCATCAATAGAAAATGGTAGAGATCCACAAGCACTTTCATTAACTTTGCAAGAGAATTTTACAAACATCACTGTTTCAAAATATTTCCATGGGAACAAGCATGGTGGATTTGTTCCATGTCGGACACGAGAGACATATAGAGATGCTCTCAGAGCTTGTTAATGGTTGTACAACTGCAACCACCTTAGCAAGAGAAACAAAATGCACACAACAGTGATCCCAAAATGTGGAAGAGCCTATACTAAGGAAGAACCAAAGACCAACAATGACCACAATGACCAACACAATGGCCAACAAATCTCTCGAATAAAAGACAAACCTTTTATTTATACATTTTTAAATCTAGAACTATGGGTCTCAAATTTCAAAATTACAAAACAAACTTTTTAGTTTGCCAAGATGCTTTCAATTGGAATATACCCTTTGCCACGTCTGAGATCTTCATTCATTTGTAAGAAAAATAATTGTTCCAACTGTCTCTACAAAGAATGATGAAGATTTGGAGCATATCATTTGATGTTTTGGCTGAAAATGACTTTCACACGAGTTAGAAAGAGGATATTCATTTGAGGAGCCAAATAGTGTGAATTAAGAATTTGACTCAAGAGAGGTGATTAGTATTGTGTTAGTCTAAAAATGCAAACAAATTGATAAAAATACACTAAGTAGCAAACATCTCTAGGCCTAGTTACTAGGGTGAGCTTAATAACAAAAACAAATGAAAAATACAACTAAAATTTAAAGAAAAACAAGAATCCTTCACCTTCCTTGGATGCTCCAAATGCTTGTTGTAGTGGCTTGCTTGACTTGTGCTCATGAAGTCTTCATCAAAAGAGGCTTGGCTATCTCCTCTTCTCCTTAACACCTTGTTGCTTTGGCTTGGCTTGGCTCAATATTTTGGCATCATAACTTAGGCATGTGACAATTTGACATGGTAACTTTGCACAAATTAATCTTAAAAATGATGTTCATGGCCTCTCTATTTATAGATTTTCAAGAATGATTAGAATCAACCATGACCGCCCATCTCAAGATTGAGATGTGTGGTCATGGATTAATTGAATTATGTAATTAGAATCCATAATTATTCTCATCATGACTTTGAAATAAAGGACGTTAATGAGGCATGTGAGGTAATAAAAAGGCATGAGAGACCCATAATCCTGATATTTGTGGCATTCATGGCTTAGGGATTTCTTCCCAAGAAATGAGGTCACCTGATGATGCAGATATTCAATATTCATTTATAAAGATAAGTTTCCAACAAATTTCTATGGAATTATTAATTTGGCCTTGATTTGGATTAATTAGCTCTTAAGCATGATTAAACACTTTGTGCACAAATTACTCAAATTGATTAGAATGCCTTATTATTGGTCCAAAATTTGACTAGATTAGAATTGGATGTCAATGTCAGATGCATTGGATCTGCTATCCCATTTAGAATGTTGTCAACACAAGATAAAAAGGCACACGTCCCATACAAGAAATTTGATAGAAAAGAGCAATACAAAACACCTAGGTGCAAAATTGACATTTTGACTCGAAATGATTTGATCAAAGTTAGTTGACCCATAAATTGTATTGCCCCATTTAATGATACTCTGGCCAAAATTGGCACTTGAATATATCAATTCCAACTCATTTAATGTGATTTAGTGTTTTTAGGCCAAATTGTGCACTTTGGTGGAAATTGGTCAAAATCTTAGTTGGAGGTTATCAATGGTCATATTTAGGTGTCTACAAATAGAATTTGTTAATATGTGCAACTGCCTAGAGATGTTTTTTTGTTAATCAATGGTAAATCGAGAATCTTATGGACATCTGCCCTTCCTTTATGCTATGGAACAACCTGCTCTTTTAATGACGACTGGAAAATATTCTTGATTCACGGCTCCCTGAAGATCTTGGGAGTGGTCCATATTGATCTTGTAAACTTGCAGTATCTTTCCCATGGAGGAGCTCAGACAAGTGAAGCAGATGAGAAATGCACAACTTAGTTTATATTTCCTTTTTCCCCTTTGAAAATTTTGCTGTCATTCACATCATCAATATGTTGGATGCACGATTGATCGTGAACTGTTGATTTGCTTGGTCACTCACTGAGGGCTTGACACTTGTCCTCTTCGCATCTCCTCAAAAGACCTTGGACTACTTTGACTCTTTCCCTATTATCGAATCTTGTTTTAGTGGGTGAACGTGCTTCATCAGATCATGATTTGAGGGGCAAAACATCATTGGCTACTGTCTACACTCGGCCCCAAGGTTGTACCATTTGGTAGCCTTATAGGCTTTCTATGTCCCTTACAAATAGTCTCTATTGCATTGAGCACTATCTTGACATGTGGTAGCAGCTGGCTAGATCTCGGGCCCCCGTTGAATTATTAACTATTTGCTTGCATCGTTGGATCTTTAGAACATGCTTGAACTTTTAAATATGCCTCGTGAGTTCGACACTTGTCATTCCTGCACTGGTCCTAGGATCCTTTGACTTATTTAGCTTTGATCATGTAATGTCAGATCATCTTGCTCTGTATAAATGTGCATCATAGATTTGCCTTCGTTTGAACCCAAATGGCTACTTTTGCAGCGTAAAGTTGACATCCGTGCACCTATCAAAAAATGTCTACAAGACTGTCACACTTATGTAATTTGGGCAAATTCTTTTAGAGATTTTATCTTTGGAAATTTGGTCTGTAGGGTCTTTGTCTTGGCATCAATTTTACCAAGATAATTATTCCACAAGAATTCTTATTGTTCAACCTTTTTGTGTTGGGACTTTTGTTCTAAGAAACTTCTATCTTCGGCATTCCTGTTTTGGGCTTTTTGTTTCCTGCATCCCTGCAACAATCTCTCTGAAATATTGAGCACATTCGGGCCTTTTTCCATGGATAAAATGTTCAAAAAAATTAATTCCTTCAGAATTTTTATCGTGGGCAATTTTCTCGATGAAAATGAGTCTTCGACTGTTCTCTTTGTTGGGACAATTATCTCAGACAAAATGTCCAAAACAGCGGAGCGCTTTTCCCAAAACAATTGGACTTTAGCGCTTTTGTCTTCATTGGGATAATTGTTTCAGACAATTTATCCAAAACAATTTTTCTGAAGAAATTGAGCTATGCACTTCTAGCAAAGAAATTGATATTTACATTTCTATCGAATAAATTGGACTTAACATTTTTGCCGAAACAAATGACTTTTGTTTTTGTGGGCAAAATGCTCGAAGGACAAGTGCCCTTCAGACTTTTTGCCGCAGACAAAAATTCTGAAACAACTGGAACCTTACACTTTTCTCGAAGGAATTGGACTTATTTCTTTTACCAAAGAAATCAGACCTTTGCACTTTTGCCAAAAGGTAAGTGCCCTTTAGAGTTTTTGCACAATCATTTTCCCTAAAACAAAATAAGACTCAACTATTTTGAAGTTACTATAAGATCTAGTGGGCATCCATAAGTGAATTTTAGATAACTATCTCCAGAGCAAAGTGCTTTCAACTGCATCACTGGATGCATATACGTTAACAAGACCAATAACACGATTATCAAAATTGAATAGCACCCAGATATCCTAATAGGGGGGGTCTGAACCCCAAGAAATAATATTTTGAGAAAGTTCAGGTGCCAAAAGAGTGACAACACCACCACGACCAAGCTCATGACAAGTGGCTTGATATATAGCCCCATGTCAAATAATGTGAGCAACGAACTGAAGGAGGAAGTCAAAAATCTTGACTTTTTGCATGCAAAAAAATTTCATATTAATTTTTTTTTGAAAATTGTTTTTGACCGTATACTTACATGCCAAATCAATAGGGCCTCGAATATTCCATGAATAGGCTAACATTTAGAAACATCAAGATTCATATTTCCTTTGAAAGGATTGAGAGGGCTATAAACTGATTGAAATCTGCATCATTCAAAATAACTCTCTTAGCTTGAAAGACTACCATTTATTGGCACATACTTGTCATCTGTGGCTGACGAAGGGCTATGTGAGTGTCATAAAACAACCTTCCGATTGAAAGTAATGAGATTGAGCTCAAAATATGAGATTGTCACCCCTAAAGTGGGTTGTGAAGAAGGATTCAGGCTAGCAGAGGATGGGGAAGAAACAAAATTAATTGTTGGTTGAGGAGAGCACGAAATAGGAGGTGATGCCTTAACTTGAGCAGGAGGATACATTTTACCAGCAAAGACCAAATAGCTAGGACCACCTATGGTTTGATATATAATAGGTTGTGGTTTGGCACTACCCTGGCCTCAAATATTTTTTTTATTAGTGACTGTGGTTCAACAGTCATGATTCCCATTTTGGGGTTTGGACTCAGAGCCACTTTTGTCTTGAGGAACATGGGAAGTGGGGACCATTAAAGGGCATTCTTGAATCATATGGTCTGAGGATTTGCAGCAAAAACAAGTTTTTAGTTTTTAACAGGTTAATATAAAGCATATGATGTGTGAATCAGTTATTTCTAAAATGAATCTCAATGGATTCCTTGAGATCCTTAGCTAAGTCAATCTCCACACATACCCTTTTCTAAGGACGGGCTACATAGAACTTTGTTTGTTCATAGCAGATGAAATGTCCTAGGGGTCTGATGAGTTGGTTGACAAAATTCCATAGGGGGAGAGGATAACTAGGGAATTCTATCCACATCGGGATTTTAAGCTTGGCTTGCTTAGAAACCTGAAAGTCTTGCGTCCAATGAGAAAACAACGGAGGCCATGATTAACAATAACTCTATAATGCTCGAGTTTAATGAAATGAAATAGGAAAAAACCCTTAGTAATGTTATGCACTCCTCCTAGTTTCACACTATGACCTTGCCAATGCTTATGAACCCACTACTTTAAAAAGCTCTCAAGTGAAAATCAACCCATAATTTTTACAAAATAGTTATAAATTCTATCAAACTCATAGAAATCAAGGACAACATCAAATTAAAGAGCCCTGGGTCAGTACCAGTACTTCGTAATAAACTTTTAGAATAAATTTCCGTACTTATTTCGATGCCATTGTTTTTCAGACCGCCACTAACTATAACTTTAATTATTTTTTGGGGGGCAAGCTTTAATAAAAGTTCGTAGTTATTAAGGTATGAATAAGCAGGTTCTCGTAGATTCGTGCATCCTTTTAGTGATGTCACCTGCTCTCGCGAGAATAGACAGAGTCTGCTTCAATCTTCCCCATGCACAGTTCTGTTTTTTATTCCTTTCTACGCAGTCGGAGCTTCTGCCAGGGTCTGACAACTGTCAGATCTCAATCAGATCAGATCGTCTTCCTCTGTTCATTGCGTTTGTATTTCCCTTCGTGCTTTAGTCGAACAGATCGTCCACTTTCTGCAGCTGTATCCGAGTGAACGTCACGTTATTTAAAGGGTTAAATTTGACAGCTGTGGACAAAACATTATTTTTTCGTAACAACACATTGATTTCTAGGGCACTATGTGCCACAGAGGGTAGCTAGAGCCCTACATTAACCATCTATTAAA
Source organism: Torreya grandis (assembly GCA_037957365.1). NCBI lineage: Eukaryota > Viridiplantae > Streptophyta > Pinopsida > Cupressales > Taxaceae > Torreya > Torreya grandis. The sequence goes on from JARHVA010000055.1 coordinate 8,854,149, forward strand.
ATTTTTACTTCCAAATTAATGTCGTTGTTTGAAAAGGGTATTTCAATGAGTTATTAATTTTGTCTTATTTTATGATAAGTCTTTTGGTTATGGTATAAACCATACTATGTTGATTAGGAATAATTAAGTTCAGTAAATGAAAATATTTTTCTTGCTTTTCATATTTAGGTGAAACCGTTTGTTTGTTGTATTAATGTTAACGCAAAAGAGTTGTTATACATTTTCAATTGAGGCAAGTCGAAAATAAAATATATAATCATCGAGATAAATTAATGTTGGAAATATTTAGTGTTAAAGTTGTTTTCTTTTTTATGCTAAGTGCATTGAGAAGGTAAATAATGAAAAAGACGTAAATAAAGGTGTAAGCTCCCTCAAATTCAAGTGAACATGCTCTATATTCCAGTCTCAACTGATATGATGCTTTCTTTTAGTTCAAAATTGATGGGACCCAACTCTAATATGGTGTGGCAAGCCATTTCTATTATAAAACATGGTAGAGATTAATATTAAGAACTATAACCCATGTGAGCAATTCGATTATAATTTCAATTACAATTTAGAGGAAATGCTCTATATTTAATCTCTTCTACTATAATATTTATCTGAGTGGTATATAAGTCTATATGTTATACCTTCTTTTTATCTTTTTTTGTGACTATATCTTTGCATTGACTTCTTTTTGTTAATAATTTATATTTTTATAAAGTTTTATCTTTTTTATAGCTTGTGAGTCAATAAATTGTCTCATCGAAGAAACCCTGATACATGGTTCACATTCAAACGATCTTAACAATTGTATCTAAAATATTATGATAAGTTGTAGTATTTCTTAGATTTATTTACACATATTTAAAATAGAATAGGATTTCATTTATATCAATAATATCCTTATTGTTATATTATTTTGTTCTATAAAAATATATATTTTTATATTTATATGAAAATTATGAAAGTCAAAAATGAGAAATAAACGTCATGTGCAAGGTGACATGATTTTAAAAACCCTCACAAAAAAATTTCTTGACGAGTAGGAGTGATCATCGAATTTAACTGCTGGTCACATACATGCATTAATAGCTCACTTTTGGTTACTAGCCGTTGGCCCAAAGGTCCAAGTAATACTGGAAGGAATTCTTTAGTAAGATATAGTATGGTGAAATAATTTAGGATTCATATGTTGTTTGAAGCCTTGGTTATCATATAATCCTTATGATTGCTTCTCAAACCCTTTCCACTCTCTTTGGGTGGTAACATAGAGCTACATCATCGTTGTTCACAAACCTATTATCTTCTATGGATTCGCCACTGCCCTCTTCCTTAGAGCTAATAACTAGATCCTTGTTCCAAGTTGTTTTCTTCTCCTTTCAAAGCTCTTCTCAGATGCATTGGTATTCACCATCTATGATGACGAATTCTCTGTCTGCTTATGAATTAAAAAAGGCAAATTGTGTGACCACCTCAGAGCTTTCAACATATTGTGTATTATGTTTGAACAATGTTTGGTATTCAATACTCATAGTGAACACGTAAAGTGACCACCCCACCTTGATAATAAATAAATGTTCCCACCATTTATTGGTCTTCTAGAATCTCTATTCCCATGTAAAGTGCATTTTTCACATGAAACTAAAAGTCCTGTTTGTAAATTGATTATAATGCGTTAAATGTTTAAACTTCTTGTGTGGTTGTTGATCCTTGATTTTAACTTGAGGGGGGTATTACCAATTACTAGTTACCAAAAAAATAAAAAGAAAGTCGAAAATGTTGTCTTTGTTGACCCTTCTTAGTAGCAAACATCAAATCAAAGAACTTGCGACCTTGGAAGCTGTGTACCCCTTTCTGATGGATGCAAGTCATGTATATCTTTCACAAAATCTAGATGACACATTTAAGATGAATGTTTGGAATTGGAATGTTGATGATTGTTGGCGTAGATCATGCTTAAGTATAGTACATAAATGAGTTTTTCACATCACACCATGTTTGATCACCCTAGCGGATGGTTGGGAAAAATAATCACAAATGGTCAGAGCATTTATAACTTGAATCTTGATATTGATTGTACATACCCATGTCCACTTCAAAATTTTATCCAAATTCCAAACCCAAATTTATAAATTGCTCTTGGGTGCTTCTAATTTTTCTAATACCATTGTAATGAAAACAATTTCACCAATGCAATCACCAAGACAAAACCCGATCACCCATAATTGGTCATGCCCAAACATGTTGGTATCTTCAACCATCTAATACAAATGTTGCTTGATCAAAACCAAGGTATTTGTAATTTTGACATAGTGATTGGGCAAAGAGGTTATCTCTTTCCACGAAGAATTTGGCATGAAGGTTTAGAATTGGAATGTTGATGATTGTTTCCATAGATCATGCCCAAGTATAGTATGGAAATGATTTTTTGTCAAAAACATCACACTGTGTTTGTTCACCCCAGTAGATGGCCAGGAAAAGTAATCTCAAACAATCAGAGTGTTTACAACTTCAATATTGATATTGATTGTAAGTACCCATGTCCACTTCAATTTTTTATCCAAATCACAAACCCAAAATTCTAAATTACTCCTAGTTGCTTCTAATTTTCTAGTGCCATTATAACGAAAATAATTGGCTCGACCCCAACATGTTGGGTTCTTCAACCAGCCAATACAGATATCACCCGATCGAAACCAAGGGAGTTGTATTTTTAACATAAACTTTGGCAAAAAAGGCTATCTCTTTCCATGAAGAATGCAAACCATCATAGACTAAAACATTTCATGATGATTCAGATCTCGATTAATCTGCCTCCACAATTAATTTATATGAAATTATTTTGAGATCCAAATACAAATTCTTATGAAATGAAAAAGTGGTGAAATATTTCAAAATGCACTCGATCATCTTATGTTTTAACAAATTTTGAAAAAAAATGATAAGAAAGTAGACAACAATAAATACTTTAACCCTTTAAGAAAATAGACAACAATAAATACTTTAACCCTTCAAGAAAAAATATGATAAGAAAATAGACAACATTCATGAAACATTATTTTTTCGTAACAACACATTGATTTCTAGGGCACTCTGCTTCACAGAGGGTAGCTAGAGCCCTACATTAACCATCTATTAAATTTTTTCCTTCCAAATTAATGTCGTTGTTTGAAAAGGGTATTCCAATGAGTTATTAACTTTGTCCTACTCTATGATAAGTCTCTTGGTTATGGTATAAACAATAGTATGTTGATTAGGAATAATTAAGTTTAGTAAATGAAAATATTTTTCTTGCTTCTTGTATTTAGGTGAAACGGTTTGTTTGTTGTATCAATGTTAACGCAAAAGAGTTGCTATATATTTTCAATTGAGGCAAGTAGAAAATAAAATATATAATCATCGAGATAAATTAATGTTGGAAATATTTAGTGTTAAAGTTGATTTCATTTTTATGCTAAGTGCATTGAGAAGGTAAATAACGAGAGAGACGTAAATAATGGTGTAAGCTCCCTCAAATTCAAGTGAACATGCTCTGTATTCCAGTCTCAACTGAAATGATGCTTTCTTTCAGTTCAAAATTGATAGGACCCAACTCTAATATGGTGTGGCAAGCCATTTCTAATATAAAACATGGTAGAGATTAATATTAAGAACTATAACCCATGTGAGCAATTTGATTATAATTTCAATCACAATTTAGAGGAAATGCTCTATATTTAATCTCTTCTACTATAACATTTATCTGAGTGTTATATAAGTCTATATGTTATACCTTCTTTTTATCTTTTTTTGTGACTATATCTTTGCATTGGCTTCTTTTCGTTAATAATTTATATTTTTATGAAGTTTTATCTTTTTTATAGCTTGTGAGTCAATAAATTGTCTCATCGAAGAAACCTTGATACATGGTTCACATTCAAACGATCTCAACAATTGCATCTAAAATATTATGATAAGTTGTAGTATTTCTTAGATTTATTTACACATATTTAAAATAGAATAGGATTTCATTTATATCAATAATATCCTTATTGTTATATTATTTGTTCTATAAAAATATATATTTTTATATTTATATGAAAATTATGAAAGCCAAAAATGAGAAATAAACGTCATGTGCAAAGTGACATGATTTTAAAAACCGTCACAAAAAAATTTCTTGATGGGTAGGAGTTATCATCGAATTTAACCCCTGGTCACATACATGCATTAATAGCTCACTTTTGGTTACTAGCCGTTGGCCCAAAGGTCCAAGTAATACTGGAAGGAATTCTTTAGTAAGATATAGTATGGTGAAATAATTTAGTATTCATATGTTGTCTGAAGCCTTGGTTGTCATATAATCCTTATGACTGCTTCTCAAACCCTTTCCACTCTCTTTGGGTGGTAACATAGAGCTACATCATCGTTGTTCACAAACCTATTATCTTCTATGGATTCGCCACTGCACTCTTCCTCAGAGCTAATAACTAGATCCTTGTTGCCAAGTTGTTTTCTTCGCCTTTTAAAGCTCTTCTCAGATGCATTGGTATTCACCATCTATGATTACGAATTCTCTGTCTGCTTATGAATTAAAAAAGGCAAATTGTGTGACCACCTCAAAGCTTTCAACATATTGTGTATTATGTTTGAACAATGTTTGGTATTCAATACTCATAGTGAACACGTAAAGTGACCACCTCACCTTGAAAATAAATGTAAATGTTCCCACCATTTATTGGTCTTCTATAATCTCTATTCCCATGTAAAGTGCATTTTTCACATGAAACTAAAAGCCCTATTTGTAAATTGATTATAATGCATTAAATGTTTAAACTTCTTGTGTGGTTGTTGATCCTTGATTTTAACTTGAGGGGGGTATTACCAATTACTAGTTACCAAAAAAATAAAAATAAAGTCGGAAATGTTGTCTTTGTTGACCCTTCATAGTAGCAAACATCCAATCAAAGAACCTGCGACCTTGCAAGTTGTGTACCCCTTTCTGATGGATGCAAGTCATGTATATCTTTCACGAAATCTAGATGACACATTTCAGATGAAGGTTTGGAATTGGAATGTTGATGATTGTTGGCGTAGATCATGATTAAGTATAGTACATAAATGAGTTTTTGTCAACCACATCACACCATGTTTGATCACCTTGGCGGATGGTCGGGAAAAATAATCACAAATGGTCAGAGTATTTATAACTTGAATCTTGATATTGATTGTACGTACCCATGTCCACTTCAAAATTTTATCCAAATTTCAAACCCAAATTTCTAAATTGCTCTTGGGTGCTTCTAATTTTTCTAATACCATTGTAATGAAAACAATTTCACCAATGCAATCACCAAGACAAAACCCGATCACCCATATTTGGTCCTACCCAAACATGTTGGTATCTTCAACCATCCAATACAAATGTCGCTTGATCAAAACCAAGGTAGTTCTAATTTTGACATAGTGATTGGGCAAAGAGGTTATCTCTTTCCATGAAGAATTTCACTTGAAAGTTTAGAATTGGAACATTGATGATTGTTTCCGTAGATCATGCCCAAGTAAAGTATGGAAATGATTTTTTGTCAACAACATCACACTGTGTTTGTTCACCCCAGTAGATGGCCAGGAAAAGTAATCTCAAACAATCATAGTGTTTACAACTTCAATATTGATATTGATTGTATGTACCCATGTCCACTTCAATTTTTTATCCAAATCTCAAACCCAAAATTCTAAATTACTCCTGATTGGTTCTAATTTTCTAGTGCCATTATGACGAAAATAATTGGCTCGACTCCAGCATGTTGGGTTCTTCAGCCAGCCAATACAGATATCACCTGATCGAAACCAAGGGAGTTGTATTTTTGACATAGAGTTTGGGGAAAAAGGCTATCTCTTTCCATGAAGAATGCAAACCATCATAGACTAAAACATTTCATGACGATTCAGATCTCGATTTATTTTCCTCCACAATTAATTTATACGAAATTATTTTGAGATCCAAATACAAATTCTTATAAAATGTGAAAGTGGTGAAATATTTCAAAATACACTGAATCATTTTATGTTTTAACAAATTTTGAAAAAAAATGTTAAAAAAATAGACAACAATAAATACTTTAACCCTTAAAAAAGGTGAAAGACAATTAATTTATACATGTATCAATGAAAGCAACCAAAACACTCTTGAGCTTTAACGAGAGACTTTAACAACGTTACAACAACAAATAGAGATAGCATCTATGTCCAAAAAAAACTCATCACCCACCTACGAGGAACACCTGTAAGCCAATTGTATGATTTAATCAATGCCATCAACGCATTGTTGCGAAGCAGTATCTCTCTAAAGGTTTGAATGTATTCAGATTTAAAATATTTCATTGAATGTATGTAGGGAGCTTTCAGAAATGGGATTTTTGCAAGTGGTGTGAAGCCTTATAACAGGTTTACTCTGGACCATGTGGAAGGGACTAAAATTGGAGGGTCTACTTTTCATTAGTTTGGAAGGTGTCGTAGATTTGCAGATTTGTTGCAGCCATGCAACTGTCCACCTCATCCTCTTTCAAGACTCCGAGCCAGGTAGGTCTTGAGTTTATGTTTGATATATTTTCATTCATCCTGATGATTGGTCAGGGAAGGTGACCCGAAATGTCCCGTCTTTTTTTTAATACATAGTTCTTTACGAATTGTTAGATTTTTCTTATACACTGTGATAGATTGAAGTCATTGATAGGTCATGAGGATTTTTCTTTACAAAAAAGATCTTCTGAGCATTGATGAAGGGTCGAGGTGCAATTTATGGCTGCCATCTTTGCTTTTGAATCTATGTTATCGTATAAAAGGTGGCATACCAGATCAATGTGTAGTATACTAAATGTCACAAAAAGGTATGGCACATTGGCATGGATGAACATTTCAAAGCCTGATAGCCTCAAAAAATTTTAGGCTTCATTCGAACAAAGAGACCCTCAAAGCACATGGGACAGAAGTTGGAATGTCCGAGCAGCTGCACAAACTTTGACTGTCGATTGACATACACAATATTAAGAGATAAATGGCCTTGTTTACTGATGTCAGGCCACTAGTCATTTCAACATCAAATCGCTTCCAGTTGGCCATGAAAACATAAAATTTATGATAAAATATGTATACAAATAAGATATAGAACTGGCATGTATTTGGTCGTTTACAATGCATCCAAGTGAGGAATAATAGAGTTTAATGGGTATGGGAGGCTGCACAAATGTGGATGATGGATCATTTTTGGAGAAAAAAATCAAGAAGTATGAGGAATTAAAGTTCAAATAAAATATGCGGTAAGTTTGATGGAAACAAACCTACATAAATTTTATCTTACAAACTCTCCAATTTTAAGGTAAGATACTCACTGTAGAAAAAAGGAAGGTGAACTATACATCTTTATACTAAGAATCTACATAAATAAGCTAATGCCTAAATGTCACACCATAAAAACATTTGTTGAGTTGCTCGCACAACACTTGTTGAGTTGTTTAGCTTGACACGTATTGCAGTCTAAGGAAAGACAAGCGATAAATGAAAATCTCACAAGAGACATGTTGATGATGATGAGTGCTACACCAACTCCACCACCACTAGTGGCTACCATGCATAATGCATCAGAGCTCAATGATAGCAACCGTTGCATTAATGAAAGACCAGGTATAAAAACTCTCATAAATCCTATCTTTTTTGTATATTAAAAATTAATTATATAATATGAGGCATTATATTATTCTTGTATATTAAAAAATAAATATGTAATATATATGAATATTACATATATTATATGATATATAAATATTATCTAAATTGTGAAAATAAACATAATTGGCGAAGATAGTTAATAAAGAAGAAGAGGAATCGTAGAGTTTGTTAGGAATGGGAGGCCGTGAAACTATAGAAAAAAGGAAGTTGAACCATAAATCTTTGTATTGAGAATCATAATGGCTCCACAGAAAACGGTTCATGGCAAAATGCCACACCTTTAACATTTGTTTCGCTGTTCACATAACACTTTTTGAGTTGTTTAGTTTGACACTAGTCGCCACGATGCCTACCCCACAACATTGCTAATTAGAAGCATGAAAGCAGTGAAATATGTCAATGTGCATTGGGCGATGATGGTGAGAAACAAAGACAAGTTAATAGTCATGGGTTTTGGATGAGGTTTAAGTATCAATTTACGCTCTTTCACTTTACAATAGTTATTATATAAATATTATATAATACATATTATAATATTTGTGTATATTAAAAATTAATTGAATAAAATATATGAATATTATATATATTATATAATATATATAAATATTATTATATTATATAATATATATTTTATTATAGTTTTGAATTTTCAAACATTTGAAACTGTGAAAAAAAAACCCACTTGGCAAAGATATTTAATTAGAAAAGGAGGAATAATAGAGTTTGCTACGCAGGGGAGGCCGCTAATGAGAATCATAATCACCCCACAGAAATAGGTTAATGCTCAAATACCATATCATAAACATGTGTTGACCTGCTCGCACAATCCTTTTTGAGTTGTTTACCCTGACACGTATTTCAATGTAAAGAAAGGCTGTACCACAAATTGCTACGATGCCTACCCCACAACTCTACTAATTCAAAACCTATATGTAATCCATATATGATCTCATCTTGCATTGTTGGGGTGTGTTTGTAATTTCAGCATGGAGGGGATTGTTATGAGTTTTCTGGCAGAAAAGCACCTGGGATGGCCTTCACAACCCGTAAGAAAGGCGTTGCATATTTGATTAATGTTTTTAGCAGTGCTGCATGTAAGGAACTTAGCAAAAGTCTGAATCGCTTGAACTTGGGCACTACGTCTGAGAGGAATTATGGGCTATATAAGTCGGATGGTGCTGTTGCTTATTATGTTGGACTTGGGAGCTCTTCTGCTAGCAATGCCCTCTCTGCTTTCACTTCTTTTACAAGGGTACGACTTAAAGTTTTGGGTTTATAGTTTCTATTGTGTGGCTCATTTGAGATGGATAAAATATTTGAAAATGAGATAGTTTGGGTGTTTATTGTTGATAATTTAAAATGATATCAATTGCAAGAGAGAGATTATAATGTGCGTTGGCATTGTTTATATCAATAAATTGAGATGGATGGTAACTGTGAAAACTATATTGTTGGTGCTGGTGAAGTTGATTTGAGTTGGTTAATGTATTAAAAAATTATCGCAATTTGAATTGCATTCGAAAAAAAAAGTGAAGAAGAAAATATTGATTAGAAGTGTCCAAAATATATCCAAAAGCCTTCTAATATGTGAAAGCCCAAAATTTATGATTTAATATTATTTGTAGCAAATAACCTTTAATGGCATATCTTGTTCTGCATTAATACCCTCCTCTCATGGAAAATGCTAACTATGGTTTGGTTTATTATTGCAAGGGGCCTATGATCATTTAACACTTTGAGAATACAGTTTATACTGCTCTTTGCAAGCTTCTTGTACTCTTTCTTTTTGGGTTTAATCTGAGGAGAACTTATCATATCCAACATTAGGTATTCGTCAGTGTAATTCGTCTCAACCATTTACAATCAGACAACAAAGCGATTCAGTCAGACAACAAAGGCAACCATTAATCGCATCAACCAATCACTTAAATATCCAATTCCTCCCAGTTATATATGGAAATCAACGTGAAGATCACTGCCAAAACAAGGGGCATGGAAACCGTGTTGGCCGAAAACCGCCCCTTCAAAACTGTGAGTCCCCTCCAAAACCGTTGTTCAAAACCAGATTCGCATCTCACATACGGTGAGATGAATCTATACCATTCATCTATCAATATAAATGCCTCCGGTGTAATTAGTCTCTTAGGGATGCTTTTGGAACCATTTCTCTGTCTTGGAATTATTGCTGAACCTGGAGACCAATTAGAATCCATTGATTAGTGTGCAAAAAGAAAATATAAGTCTTTTAATTAGTGAAATAGCAGGGTTTTTAATGAGATGGATAAAATAATAATATTTGGTTGATGTTAATTGGAATTATTGCTGAACCTGGAGACCAATTAAAATTCATTGACTAGTGCACAAAAAGAAAATATAAGTCTTTTACATAGTGAAATAACAAGGTTTTTAATGAGATGGATAAAATAATAATATTTAGTTGATACTGATTGATTGAATTTTATTATGTTATAAGCCACTTCACTTGGATTGAGGTTGGGCATTAACCCCATGACAGAAAAGAACATGTTTGTACAAGGTGAGTATTCTTCTACAATTCAAAGCTGTATTTGTTCGAGCTGTGATATTTAATGCATATGGTAGAAAATTTTGCTATGTTATTGAATGCATATAGCAGGAAATTTATGAGGAAGTCAAGGGAGCCAGCATCGGCATTATGGTAAGAGGAGAGTGGTCATCATAGCTGTGACTGTGGTCACACTGGTGGCTGTGATGCTCTCAACCCTTGCCGAATCTGAGATTCGAATTTGGAGAAATCGCCATTAGTTCAGGTATGTATCCTCCTCCATATTGAAACTGTTTCTTTTGCTCTTTATCAGCAAGAAATTATTAATTTCTTTCTCTTCTTTTGTAAATATTCCCCTCTCTGCAAAAACATGTAAATTAAAAATGTATAGCCATTTGTTGCAGTTGAGTCTGCATCCTTTCGTTTTACATCATGTAAAGATTATACCTTTTTATATTTCTTTTGAAAATTAGATGTCCTCCATGATCTCCTACTAATTCTACTACCAGTATAGAATAGAATTAGAATATTACCAGTGCTTATACTACTATACACAAATATATTGTCCAAGATTAGATCTACTAATATTATTATTTGTATCCTTAAACATAATTCTACGCAATGTTTTAACTCAAAAATTTCAGGGAAACCATTTCTTAAACAATTCTAAACAACTTTCTCCAGTTCAATGTTGTTATAATCCTGTATTGCAATAAGACTACGAATCAATATTCAATTGAAACACAAAAGCTTGGAGAAAAGTTATTTATAATGAATATTGAATACGTTTCTTGACATGATTATCTATTGGGTTCTTATTTTAAAGGGGCTCCAACATATTTTGGTAAGTCTCTTAGGTTTAAAAAAATAAAAATGGTAGCAATGAGTAAAGTTATAATTGTGATTCTCAAATGAATAAAGTTATAATTGTGATTTGTGATTGGAAGACTTGGTGGTAATGTTTAATTGTATTGATAATTAATTTGTGATGTTTAACTATGCATAATATTGAGAATAAAACAATTTTAAGTACTCTTAAGATTGGATAAGACTTATTATTCGAGCTTTGATAGTGGATTGTAATAATAATTTCCTTTGATTGATGCAAGGTTTTTGTATGTGCTATTGAAATTAGTAGTAGTGATGTTGATGATTGATTTAAATTGTGATAGCTTCACTTCATTAAATTGTTTATCTTATGACTAATATTTATTGGATAGATCTTTTTATATCTTATGACCAATATTTATTGGATAGATTCTTTTATGGAGGAGGTATATTGCCAACGTGGAGCTGATTTATTTTGATCGTTTGCTAGTGTAGGAAAAGAACAAATGGAGATAGTGAGGAGCAAAGAGATATAATATATTTTTATGGTGAACCTTTGATTTGAATGAATGTCAACATTATAATAATGTATATAAAATTATTCTACCCTCTTATGTTTTCAAATGGAAATTATCCATTTCTTCTTAATTATAGCCACCTTTGGTTACACCTTCTATCAAGAAAAATAGAATGTTATTTTTATGATTGACAACACTTCATTATAAATGAATGTATCTAGCCTACACAAGTGTTAAATGGAATAAATACTTTATATCATTATGTTGACTCGTGTTTGCAATATTACATGAAAATTGAATAGTGAATAAATAATTGGATCTTTAAGATTAACCATTTTGGCGGTATTGTATATAATTGCCTTAGATAAATTAGTGAATCATCTCATGTAAAAACCCATATTTGGTATAAATTAAGGTATAAGTCTCATCTCTCTAATCCATTAAGGAACGATCATATAATGCAAAAAGTGTTGAGTCCTTGAATAGGTTTTACCTATGTCAGTTGGGTGTGTTAAGCTATAAAGATAGAAATAACCTCACATTATGGTTAATAATAATACACTTGTTGCTTTGAGAGTATGTCAGTATCAAACTAATGAACCTTTTGAAATTTGACTAGAAAATCTAATTATTTAGTTCAAGGAGTTATTGTTTTAACGATTTCTTTATTCTCCCTAAATCTTATATGATTTATTGGTAAACATGTGTTGCAAACCTCACCATCGAATTCCTAATTCTATTTATGACTAAAGACTATTCATTTGACATCTTGAGGAATAATCTCAAGATAATTAAACTTGTATTTATACAAATCTCTTTGGAGAATATCTCACATTAAAGAACTTAGGTTGACCATAGGAATACATTTAATTTATAAATTAAATGACTTTAGGGCACTTGATACTTGCATTGAAATAGAACACTTATGTTGGCGTAGGCATTTGATTGGGATGTAAGCATCCAAGGAGTTAGAAAATATATACAAGTCTAGAACTTGCAGAGATGGAAGATAAGTAGGTTTATAACATTTTAAGAAAGATAGAAGGCTTGGGTCATCAGAATGGCATTGGTTGGACTAAAAGATAATCAATTTGGCACAAAGGGATAATGTATGCAAGAGTTTTGGTAGTGAGAAAGGTCTAAAATCTAAAGGTATATCCATGATATGTATTTCTCAAGTGTACAACACTGAGGTGCTATATAATTCAGAAATAGTGTCTATAATTTCTAAAGCTAAAAAAGAATGTCAACACATAAAATATACCAAAATCTATTGTATCTTGTAGGAACAAGGTAGATTCCCCCAAGATAGCCATTTTACATGTGAATAATTCAGGCTGAAAGGGCTTGAAAATAGTGTTAATCCATCTCCAAGAAGAAAGAGCATGATAGGGCAGATGGGGTTTGAGACTTCTATGTACTTGAGCTAGTCACCAACAACAAACCTTGGTAAAGAATACACCAAATAAAATGGGTTTTCTTAGGCTCAATAAGAGTTGTCCATATATTAACAAACCTTCTAAACCATACAGAAGGAAAATATCTAATATTCCATCAATGATTAAGGGTTGTGGTGCGAATGTGCTAAGGAGCCAATATATTATACCCTAGCTAAGGAAAATAATGCTAAAGGGCATAACTGTAGACCACTGCCAATCTTTCCACCATGGCATAAAAGAAGTAACACCAATTTTATGGAAGTAATCCTTAGTATGGAACTTTACAACTCAATTATGAACTTTGATTCTTCATTATTAAGATTAAACTTAGCCTTCAAAATATTACATGGGAACTAATCCCAGTTTATCTTATAGAACAAATATCCAATCATTTTAATACACTTTATAAACAGTCTCAAACCTTTGATATAAGGGACCATGGCAAAGGGGACTTTATGATAATTGAGTGTAGGAGACCACCATACAGAATGAGAGTTTAGAGAAATACCCTTTCAAAACCTATCCCTCTCCAAAATGAGGTGAGGTATGAGGCTCTACCAAGACTTCTAGATGCTTTGCATAACAAACATGTTATCAATCTTAATAGGAATAGGGTTAATGAGAAGGGTGTGTAAACCAAACCCTTGCCAAGCCTTTCTACCAAGAGGAAATCCTTTAGAAATGTAATGTCTCAACAAGATTTCCAAGCTTTGTCATCTTTCAAGCCTCTAATGATCCATTTGACACTAAAGGAAAGACCTTGGATCGTAAAGTCAATAAGCCGAAGCCCACCAAATTCGTTAGGTTGACAACAAATGGCCCAAGAGACTCTCTGAAAACCATGATGGCCTTTAGATTTGGTCCACAAAAAATCCCTTAATAATTTATCCAACTTGGCATAGGAAGAATTAGATGGAGCTCAACAGGAAGATATATAAATATGAGTAGCAACCATGACCTTAGATCAAATCTGAAACTTTCTTGCTAAAGTCAAAGTTTTGGTGATCCAAAAGGATATTTTTTCCCAACCCTTTAAACTCATGTAAGATCAAAAATCAACAAGCGAGGCTCTAAATACAAAGGGAATGCCAAAAAATTTAAATTGAACTCATACGAAAAACCATTTCCATTGATATACCTACAACTAGGGAGGTTTGGAAGAAAGGGATTAGCGATGACATTGAGTCTTATGCCATTAGATGGAAGATCCAAATACAAGGCAAAAAGTGTCAAGGCTCTTTCTCCTGAAGAGTGAGAAATGAGTCATCTATAAAATGTCCATTAATAAGTTGATGGTCTGAATTAGGGAGGGAAATACCCTTTACCAAAGCTATAAAAGCATAATTAGCCAAAATATAGCTAAATCCTTCAACAACCAACACGTAAGAGATGGAAGTAGAGGGCAACCCTACGTGATAGAGCGATGGAGGTCAAAACACTGAGATTGAGTACCGTTGATAGAGACACATGCACTAACATCCTAAAAATGCATATTGATCAGTCTCAAACCTTTGATATAAGGGACCATGGCAAAGGGGACTTTATGATAATTGAGTGTAGGAGACCACCATACAGAATGAGAGTTTAGAGAAATACCCTTTCAAAACCTATCCCTCTCCAAAATGAGGTGAGGTATGAGGCTCTACCAAGACTTCTAGATGCTTTGCATAACAAACATGTTATCAATCTTAATAGGAATAGGGTTAATGAGAAGGGTGTGTAAACCAAACCCTTGCCAAGCCTTTCTACCAAGAGGAAATCCTTTAGAAATGTAATGTCTCAACAAGATTTCCAAGCTTTGTCATCTTTCAAGCCTCTAATGATCCATTTGACACTAAAGGAAAGACCTTGGATCGTAAAGTCAATAAGCCGAAGCCCACCAAATTCGTTAGGTTGACAACAAATGGCCCAAGAGACTCTCTGAAAACCATGATGGCCTTTAGATTTGGTCCACAAAAAATCCCTTAATAATTTATCCAACTTGGCATAGGAAGAATTAGATGGAGCTCAACAGGAAGATATATAAATATGAGTAGCAACCATGACCTTAGATCAAATCTGAAACTTTCTTGCTAAAGTCAAAGTTTTGGTGATCCAAAAGGATATTTTTTCCCAACCCTTTAAACTCATGTAAGATCAAAAATCAACAAGCGAGGCTCTAAATACAAAGGGAATGCCAAAAAATTTAAATTGAACTCATACGAAAAACCATTTCCATTGATATACCTACAACTAGGGAGGTTTGGAAGAAAGGGATTAGCGATGACATTGAGTCTTATGCCATTAGATGGAAGATCCAAATACAAGGCAAAAAGTGTCAAGGCTCTTTCTCCTGAAGAGTGAGAAATGAGTCATCTATAAAATGTCCATTAATAAGTTGATGGTCTGAATTAGGGAGGGAAATACCCTTTACCAAAGCTATAAAAGCATAATTAGCCAAAATATAGCTAAATCCTTCAACAACCAACACGTAAGAGATGGAAGTAGAGGGCAACCCTACGTGATAGAGCGATGGAGGTCAAAACACTGAGATTGAGTACCGTTGATAGAGACACATGCACTAACATCCTAAAAATGCATATTGATCAGTCTCAAACCTTTGATATAAGGGACCATGGCAAAGGGGACTTTATGATAATTGAGTGTAGGAGACCACCATACAGAATGAGAGTTTAGAGAAATACCCTTTCAAAACCTATCCCTCTCCAAAATGAGGTGAGGTATGAGGCTCTACCAAGACTTCTAGATGCTTTGCATAACAAACATGT
This sequence comes from Torreya grandis, assembly GCA_037957365.1. Lineage (NCBI taxonomy): Eukaryota > Viridiplantae > Streptophyta > Pinopsida > Cupressales > Taxaceae > Torreya > Torreya grandis. The sequence goes on from JARHVA010000055.1 coordinate 8,869,918, forward strand.
TATCAATCTTAATAGGAATAGGGTTAATGAGAAGGGTGTGTAAACCAAACCCTTGCCAAGCCTTTCTACCAAGAGGAAATCCTTTAGAAATGTAATGTCTCAACAAGATTTCCAAGCTTTGTCATCTTTCAAGCCTCTAATGATCCATTTGACACTAAAGGAAAGACCTTGGATCGTAAAGTCAATAAGCCGAAGCCCACCAAATTCGTTAGGTTGACAACAAATGGCCCAAGAGACTCTCTGAAAACCATGATGGCCTTTAGATTTGGTCCACAAAAAATCCCTTAATAATTTATCCAACTTGGCATAGGAAGAATTAGATGGAGCTCAACAGGAAGATATATAAATATGAGTAGCAACCATGACCTTAGATCAAATCTGAAACTTTCTTGCTAAAGTCAAAGTTTTGGTGATCCAAAAGGATATTTTTTCCCAACCCTTTAAACTCATGTAAGATCAAAAATCAACAAGCGAGGCTCTAAATACAAAGGGAATGCCAAAAAATTTAAATTGAACTCATACGAAAAACCATTTCCATTGATATACCTACAACTAGGGAGGTTTGGAAGAAAGGGATTAGCGATGACATTGAGTCTTATGCCATTAGATGGAAGATCCAAATACAAGGCAAAAAGTGTCAAGGCTCTTTCTCCTGAAGAGTGAGAAATGAGTCATCTATAAAATGTCCATTAATAAGTTGATGGTCTGAATTAGGGAGGGAAATACCCTTTACCAAAGCTATAAAAGCATAATTAGCCAAAATATAGCTAAATCCTTCAACAACCAACACGTAAGAGATGGAAGTAGAGGGCAACCCTACGTGATAGAGCGATGGAGGTCAAAACACTGAGATTGAGTACCGTTGATAGAGACACATGCACTAACATCCTAAAAATGCATATTGATCAGTCTCAAACCTTTGATATAAGGGACCATGGCAAAGGGGACTTTATGATAATTGAGTGTAGGAGACCACCATACAGAATGAGAGTTTAGAGAAATACCCTTTCAAAACCTATCCCTCTCCAAAATGAGGTGAGGTATGAGGCTCTACCAAGACTTCTAGATGCTTTGCATAACAAACATGTTATCAATCTTAATAGGAATAGGGTTAATGAGAAGGGTGTGTAAACCAAACCCTTGCCAAGCCTTTCTACCAAGAGGAAATCCTTTAGAAATGTAATGTCTCAACAAGATTTCCAAGCTTTGTCATCTTTCAAGCCTCTAATGATCCATTTGACACTAAAGGAAAGACCTTGGATCGTAAAGTCAATAAGCCGAAGCCCACCAAATTCGTTAGGTTGACAACAAATGGCCCAAGAGACTCTCTGAAAACCATGATGGCCTTTAGATTTGGTCCACAAAAAATCCCTTAATAATTTATCCAACTTGGCATAGGAAGAATTAGATGGAGCTCAACAGGAAGATATATAAATATGAGTAGCAACCATGACCTTAGATCAAATCTGAAACTTTCTTGCTAAAGTCAAAGTTTTGGTGATCCAAAAGGATATTTTTTCCCAACCCTTTAAACTCATGTAAGATCAAAAATCAACAAGCGAGGCTCTAAATACAAAGGGAATGCCAAAAAATTTAAATTGAACTCATACGAAAAACCATTTCCATTGATATACCTACAACTAGGGAGGTTTGGAAGAAAGGGATTAGCGATGACATTGAGTCTTATGCCATTAGATGGAAGATCCAAATACAAGAGGAAATCCTTTAGAAATGTAATGTCTCAACAAGATTTCCAAGCTTTGTCATCTTTCAAGCCTCTAATGATCCATTTGACACTAAAGGAAAGACCTTGGATCGTAAAGTCAATAAGCCGAAGCCCACCAAATTCGTTAGGTTGACAACAAATGGCCCAAGAGACTCTCTGAAAACCATGATGGCCTTTAGATTTGGTCCACAAAAAATCCCTTAATAATTTATCCAACTTGGCATAGGAAGAATTAGATGGAGCTCAACAGGAAGATATATAAATATGAGTAGCAACCATGACCTTAGATCAAATCTGAAACTTTCTTGCTAAAGTCAAAGTTTTGGTGATCCAAAAGGATATTTTTTCCCAACCCTTTAAACTCATGTAAGATCAAAAATCAACAAGCGAGGCTCTAAATACAAAGGGAATGCCAAAAAATTTAAATTGAACTCATACGAAAAACCATTTCCATTGATATACCTACAACTAGGGAGGTTTGGAAGAAAGGGATTAGCGATGACATTGAGTCTTATGCCATTAGATGGAAGATCCAAATACAAGGCAAAAAGTGTCAAGGCTCTTTCTCCTGAAGAGTGAGAAATGAGTCATCTATAAAATGTCCATTAATAAGTTGATGGTCTGAATTAGGGAGGGAAATACCCTTTACCAAAGCTATAAAAGCATAATTAGCCAAAATATAGCTAAATCCTTCAACAACCAACACATAAGAGATGGAAGTAGAGGGCAACCCTACGTGATAGAGCGATGGAGGTCAAAACACTGAGATTGAGTACCGTTGATAGAGACACATGCACTAACATCCTAAAAATGCATATTGATAGTTTGCACAAACCTGGGGACAAACCCAAGAGCCTAAAGTGTTGGTATAATGAAAGGCCACTAAATTTGATCGTAGGCCTTATCAAAATCAATCTTGATAAATAAATCCTTTTGACTGGAAATCCTAGCCCATTCCATACCTTCCTAGATTATAATTACATTATCCATAATGCATCTATGTTGAATAAAACATGTTCGTTCACTACTAACAATTAAAAGGAGAAGGTGTTTAATTCCGAGGTCAAGAGTTTTAGTAATAATTTTATAAGACACATTAAGAAGGGTGATAGGACTCCAATTGGTGATAACTTCTAGATCTCTATCCTTAGAAATAAACTTGATGTTACCTTGATTGATGAGAGAGCCCAAAGAGTTGGACAAAACAATTTCAGAACAAACTTTATGAAGATCAGGAACCATAGGGTTTGCTAGAACTCACAAGGAAACCCATCAACTCATGGGGTTTTGGCCAATATGGTGTTTTGGGGCTTGATTCCCTGCATAAGTCAAAGGACTAGGTCCTAGCATAATTAAGGGGAATTATGGAACTTGATTGCTCGCAAAAGTAATTTTATAAGACACATTAAGAAGGGTGATAGGACTCCAATCGGTGATAACTTCTAGATCTCTATCCTTAGAAATAAACTTGATATTACCTTGATTGATGAGAGAGCCCAAAGAGTTGGACAAAACAATTTCAGAACAAACTTTATGAAGATCAGGGACCATAGGGTTTTGCTAGAACTCACAAGGAAACCCATCAACTCATGGGGTTTTGTCATTGGCCATTTGCACAACAACTTTCTTGAGATCATTCAATCTAAGAGCTTGCTAGAACTCACAAGGAAACCCATCAACTCATGGGGTTTTGTCATTGGCCATCTGCAAACAACTTTCTTGAGATCATTCAATCTAAGAGCTCTGTCACAAGAAACTCTTTATGCTCTTGTCCAGACCAAAGGAGAGAAAATAATAATCTGGTCACTTTATCTCCAACCTTTATCCAATGCATCCTATCTCTGAACCGTGCTCCTCTAGTTTCGTATGCCTCTTCAATTTAGAGTTTGTCTCTAAAGGGCTACTTGATCAAAGCCGCAAGTTCCGTGCCACTAGTAAGGCTATTTGCAGCCTTCAGTATCCTCTCCTTTGTCGAATGTGGGATAATTATCCCCAAAGAAATTGGGAAGGTGTCAGATAAGGGTCGAACCCATGACCTCACTGCTAAAAGGATATGGCTTGATTGTTAGGTCGCAGCATTGAGTCACATCTCTGGCGATACATTTGCTAATTAAAGTGGATTCAGGTCACAATTGTTGGAGAAGTCAAAAGGAGCTCGCTATTGGACCACGAGCTGGAGAGTGTTATGTATATGCATGATTGTATATTTTCAAGGACAGACTCGAGACGGGAATATAAGACACAGTCCTAAATGTAAGAGGTTAAATCGCCTATTTGGAAGGTTTTTGGAGCCATGGGCGAAGGTGGTCTTATTTGAATACACAAACCCGAGCTTGTTTTATGTATTCTTCGATTTGATATGGCCTTTGGCCATTGAGAATGTGTGTGTATTAAAAACCACATAGTCCCAAACGGAAAAAAATATGGATAACAAGCCTGTTTTGGTAAGGCCTTCGGGCCATGGGCGAATGTGATTTGTTATTACAGGTTTCTTTCGGGGAGCTACAGCGCTGATAAAAACCGTAGACACTCCTTATTGTCATAATGCTTATTTTTTTAAAGATTTTTTCATACACTCTTAATGGAGAAACCATGCCCGAACACACAAAGAAGATGAACAGGAACTATGAACTTTGAAAGACATTTTGCTGATCAGTTTCAGAGTCTTCATAGTCAGTTTCAACACTATTTGTAGATCTGAATCCACATTTTGATGCAAGTTTGTAATTTGATGATACTTGCATCTTTTAAATGGATCGGTTCTTTATTTTACGAATGTGGGGATGTAGGTCCTAAATGAGTGAACTTCATTATCAAATTGGTGTTAATTTTTCTTTAAGTATTCTATGTTTCATTTATTAATTCAGTCTGGAGAGAATTAATGAGACACTAAAACTAAGTGCAGGGAATTATAAAATAACACCAAAACAAGAGTTTAATTCAGAAATGAATTTCCAGAGTTTTTAATTCACTCATATTCATTTTTAGAATATTAAATCCAATTTCTATTGATTTAATCAGTTAATTGAGAATATTCTGCATCCAATTCTATGTACTTAAGGAATTGAGATTTTTTAGTATCCGATTTAATAAAAATAGTTTTATTTACCTAAGGTGTAAACCTTGTTTCAAGTCAGTGGTCCATTCAAATTTGAAGCAAATAGGATGATGGTCTGATAAAAAGGTGTTAAGGAGAACAACTACTAGCCAACCATACATAGGCACAAAGAAAAAAGGTCTTGTTTTGCAAACAGATCTCAATCCAGATGTTTAAACACTCTATCTTCTCCCAAGTAAAAATTAGACTAGGTGAACCAAAGGGAATTTGAGGAACAAGAGGCTAATAAGGGACCACAGGAGGAGATAGACCCACAAGAGGTGGAACCATGGGGTAAGAAGGGGGAGCCTTTTTGTAAGAATGACCTGTGGGAGGAATGGTAGAAGGTGCAAGAATATTTAATAGGTGATATTTAAGATGTTGCTAAAGGATGAAACAATGATCGGTGTGATGTGTGCCATATTGGTGCCAAAAATAATATACTCACCATACTTAGGAAGATACTCATAATACTTTTGGAAGAAGTATAGCCTTGTCTGAAGATTGAGGAGTAGTAGGATGAAAAGTGTCAATATATTACGACAACTTCTAATAATGCTTGGATGAATGGTTATCTGTGCTATGGAAATAATAGATATGCCTGTGACTAGTCTTGGAAGGTGTACTCACAGGAGGAGGTGTAACAAAAGCATAAGGATCTTGGTATAGGGAACAATCTTGAGTCCAATTATTGATAACTTTATGAATATCACAAGGATCCATTTGATGGATGAAAGAACCAACTGTAGTAAAGGGAGCAAACCAGATGTCGGATTAAGACATTTAGGGGCATGAGAGATGGCCTCCTTGATGGCCTCAAAGCTTCTCTTACCTTCCTTGGTCCATGTAAAATATTTACACTTTATTAACATGTGAGTAAGAGGCTTGACTAACTCTACAAACCCTGGGATAAACCTTCTTATAAAATTAATCTTTCCCAAAAAACTCTACAGACCCTTTCTGTGCTTGGGCAAGGGTATGGACAAGATGTATTCAACTCTTTCAGGGTCTATGGAAAGACCATATTTATACACTACATGGCCTAATAACTTGCCCTCAAGAACACCAAATATACATTTTTTAGTATTGAATGACACACCAAAATATCTGCACCTTTCAAATACTAACCTCAAGTGAGCAATGTGATCAACTGGGTCCTTTAAGAAAATAGTGATGCCATCTAGATAGATGAGCACCATGTCATTGATCAAACCTTCAAATGCAACATCCATCACCCTCTGGAAAGTTACCCCAACATTGGATAGTCTAGAGGGCATCTTCATATATGCATAAGCGCCCCACTTGGTGGTGAAGACAGTATTATGCCTATCTTCTTCCTTGACCATGATCTAATTATAACTAGAGTAGCCATCAAGCAAAGAGAACCTATGAGAACCTACCACCTTTTAAAGAATCTAATCCATAGAGGGTAGTGGGTAATGGTCTTTTAGGGACACCTTGTCAAGGTCCCTAAAGTCAACACATAAACATATTTCCCCATTCTTCTTCCTCACTGGCACAAGGATTGTCATCCATGAGAAATGTTTAATGGGGAATATGATCTTTGATTCAATCAGCTTAAATAACTCCTTTCTCATCAACTCCTCCACTTTTGGATTAATAGGCCTTTATCTCTACTTGATTGGTCTTGTATTTTTCTCCAGTTCAATGGTATGCCATGAAAGTTTAGGGTCAAAACCCTTCAAATCCTTGTGTTCCCATACAAAATCTCTCTTTTGTTGTCTTAATCTTTCCTAGCTTCAAAAATTTACCTTTGAAGATCTCTATCCTCTCATAATATTCCTCCTTGGTTGAGATACATGCCTTACCTCTTCTCACTTGATCATCTTCATTGAAGATGCTTTCCAATGTTAGAAGCTCCTTACGCAGCTTGTTAGATCTCAGCTGCACTTTCTGATCATCATACTGGTGTTGGAGTTTGATTTGATTTTTATGGTATAATTTTACATCCTGCATCAAAAAATAGATAATTTGGTCATCATTATTAAACATCTATCAACTCATCTCATTGTCAGGTATAGCTAGCCTACATAGGATCTTGTTCTTGCCTTGAATCTGGTTGCCTTTGACTCCTTCTACAACCTCATACCAAGGTCCAATGGTTCCAAGCCTATATGCATATTGATTTGCCTCTCTTGGTATGGATTGTATATTGAATGCCAAGAAGTCCTCTATGAGATCCCATACACAATGATTGTAGGCTTTTAGATGATGGTTCTTGAGTGCACTTATGCCTCTCACTTGTTTTACAAAAATATCACTTTTACCCTTGACTTGAATAAGTTTGACACCTCTTCTTCTTACCTCTTACAAAACATGCAGAAGGGCTTCATATTCAATTGTGTTTGAGGTGCAACTGAATTAAAATCTTGTGGCTGAATAGTAATTTTGACCTGAGGATGAAACCAACATGACCCCAGCTCCACTACCATTCTTTAACTTTGAACCATAAAAAAATAAAGTCCATAGACGATCTTCCTCTTGAGTGGTATTAATTAGGAAAGGTATAGCAGTGCCCTCATCATGCATACAATACACCCCTAAATTTGTTTCTTCAAATTTGCTATAGGGATCAAATACATGATTATCAACTACCCAATCATCTAGGCACAGGTTTGAAATGCCTTCAAGCTGATCATGAGGCTCTTGTTCACTAACATTTTCATCTTCCTCGAATATGGTACAATTGACATTTACAAGGTTAGGCATATAGGGCTCTAGATGGAACCTATAGATAGGCTCAGACCTAGTAGTGACCTTAGTCCCATATTTGGTCCTGAAAACCATGTATGACCAGTCAAAGGACAAATAGCCTTCAATTTTAGCAGTAATGTCCCTAGATAGATATAGGTTAAAATATGGGGGTCGATCTACAACCATTACGTCTTGAGTGATGACACAATTTGGGAAAGCTGCCAATGTGATCTTAAGAACTTTCACTATACCTAATATTTTAGTTCGGGAACCATCCAACTAGAGCACACCTTTTTCATTACGCACATACTTAAGCTCAAGCTTATTTGCTATGGCTTTACGCATAATTTAGGTTGAAACAGCTGAATCTATCATATAATTATGCACTAAACAGTCTTATATGATGACTGACATATAAAATGGAGAGGATTTGACAACCTTGGGGGGATGAACAATATTATGAACTTGATTTTGATTAGGAACTTGATTAGAAACTTGACTAGGACTAGGACTAGGCTGACTACTATTTGTAAAAATAGTGTTCACCTTATCAGTTGTCTCATTCACATGAGAAGGCCTGGAGAGATCTTGCTAAAGAATTTCTCTCTGTCTCAAAATAAATAGAGCATCATACATAGACATAATGACATTATCCTTTTTCATATGATCCACAATATTAAAAGAAAGACTAGTACCTTTGGACTGCACCTTAGAAGTAGAGGCATCACTTAGCACTTGTGTGACATGAGGAACAAAAGGAGGCTTTTTTTTCTGCCTATGTTGCTAAGGTATTTATTGAAATGTAGGAGATTTATCAGTTACATTTGAAGTGGTAGGTTATTGACTGACTTGTGGAGATGTTGAAGAAACCTTAGGCTACCCTAAGTTGTCATCCAACATCCTCCTCTTAAACCTTGTATGGGTTGTAACTGGTCCGTTTGGCCTTTGTGTCATCTACCCCATGTTTGTTGCTACATGGTCAAACATATGCTCCCCTTCTTGAAAGTTTATGCACATGGTGTCAGCGTGTGTATTACCCATGCTTCCTTGCTATTGATTTTGAGCTTTTGATGATGTCATGGTAGGCATATTACCTTGATTCATTCGAGGACCTTGTGGTGGAGGAGGCATTGTGTCATAGCCTTGGAATGAAGGAGCATACTACCAATTAGTAACCTGACACATTTCTCCACTTTTAACCATTACCATCTCATTAGAGTGTCCTCTTGATTGCCATTGACCCTCTTGTGCAAAGTTGTTTTGTGTGGGGACCAAGGCTCTTGAGCTACTTGCAGTTGCAAGGTTGTAGCTATTGTAAGATATACCTTGAGTAATCTAGCTTTGGGTTTGTTTTTTTGATGGATATGGGGGTATGTTGTAGGATTTAGCAGGGTATTGGGTTTGGAAGGGACCTTGGTATGGCCTATTGAACTGTTGTTGTCTCTCTAGAGCCACTAGCTTGTTGTTTTGTGCCTTCAACAAGCTCTCAATCCTTGTAAATTTTTCTACCTGACCATCATCAAGTTGGACTTGGTTATGTAGATTGGGAAATGGAGATGTGGAAAGTGGGGTTAGCTGAAGCTCAGGAAAAAGTGGTATGAGAGGTCTTGGCATGAGTTTCCTTGGTTGTATCAAACAATTTTTTGCCCTTATAGCTGTCTCATAAGCCCCAAGTAGAGTTGTCCCACCCATAGATTGGCTCATGATTGCATTGTCTAAATTCAAAGCTCTGAAATAATAAAGAAAAGAATAGTTGGGCATGGGTTTAATGATGACAGGGATCCTATCCCAAGTATTCTAGAATTTGTAGTTAAAATCAACCATGAATTCTTGGGGTGCTCTCTTGATTGAGGTGAGTTGTTCAACAAGTGAAACATGATCACTTTTATCCTCAAAATGTTTACATAGGAACTCACCAAACTCATCCCAAGTATTGATTGAGGTAGGTGTTAGACACCTATACTATTGTAGGGCTTTGCCTTTCAAGGATGTGGCTAATAGTCTTATGGCTACATTATCTTGTGTAATGTGATGTATTGAATAAAGGTTTGCAATGTTAGCAATGTGCTCTACATGGGTGGTGGAGTCTTCTCCCATAAAGTATTATAGACTCTTCAAAGAGGCAAAAATGATGTCATCATATCGTTGAAGTTTAAGGGGGCGACCACCATTTAAGGGTATGTAAGATTGTAACCTTGTCATTTACATAGTGGGGGTTGTACTACTTAAAATAATAGGATGACCAGGAGATGAATATTGATTTTAGGGATAGGGACCTATCCCATTGAATCTTTATATTTTATATGAAAAAGGAAGTGGCTCAATGAATGCAAAGGGGATATCTTCACTAGCTGACCTTCTAGTAACATTTGGCATGAGAGGACTTGTCTGGATGATGCTATGAACTCTAAAACTTGAAGATTATTTAGCTTGTAATGATGAAGGATGTCCCCCTCTTTCAAATATTATTTCTCAACTCTCGACTTTGACTATGCCAAAGAGAATGGGTCCCACTAGGTGTGCTAAAAAATGTTGGAGGCATAGGTTTTACCCTAGCTGAAAGCAAAATTATTTAGGTTCTACTCTTAAGCCTATTCCAACATGGGAATGGCCCTAGGTTGTGGGTTACCTAATTTTGGGCCAAGCCTCTAGGATTTTAATTATGCTAGCTCCTCAGATATGACAATATAGTCCCTTCTACCAAACCTATGCTATTTGGATGAAAAGGGAGAGGAAATACATGATAGGAAATCTATTCTAAATATAATGATGTACCAGATGTTTAATGACCCACTTTTAGCTTAGAAGATTCTATGACTACTAATGAATTCAATCAAGACAAGAACTAATCAGATTCTATGATAAGGTTGAAAGCATGAGTATTTTGTGTGGATGTTAAAAGAGAGACCTACAACTTGAAGGACAAAAGAGATAGGTCTATATAAGACATTATGGACTTGTGACACCTCAAGAGAAACCTCACTAGATAACACTTCACATGACCTACAAGAAACCAATAGAATTGAAGCAAGGTACATGAATTACATACATATGATGAACAAGAAACATACTCTATAAATCAAATTTCAATAAAGAACACTTAGCATTCAACTAGAATCTGAGAATTATCTTATATTGCTTCAAGAGAGTGTTAAAAAGTGATTTTTATAGAGCTTCGCTATCTCCAATTGAGGGATCCAAATCAAGAGTTTGAAGCTAGTATTTATATCAAGAAATAAGGTAATAGAGAGATGAATTGGCACTGAATGGGTCATTAGTGAGCCCAACTCCACTCAGAACAATCACCACTACAATCGTTCTCAAGCGTTCCCTTGTATTAATGTCACTGTATCTTTATTTGGCATGATGGAGGATGTGAGTATCAAGGCCAACTATAGGAAGCAATCTCCACCACCGTATGGATCCTTCTCAAGCTCTTTTACATTAATGTCCTTCATTATCTTCTTAAACCATGCTTCATGTTACCAAGAAACTACTTGATCTTGCTTATTGATGTCCCTATAGATCTATTATCGATGAAAAATAATCACCTAATTGGTTTTCATATAGTCATGATTGTAATGAAGATCCATAGGCTAGGGCTTCTTGAGCCTAAATGAGCCAAAGAACCTATGTCTAGAATATCTTGAAAGCTTGACCAAGCTTTAATGGTGTTAGATGGCTTCTTAGGGGAACCTAGATCATGTTTGATCTTGTATTTATGTGTTCTACCTACTCAAGGCGGTGAAATATTTTATCTTGGATATCTACCTCCAAACCTTTGTTCTGGGTTGACCTAAGTCAAATTTGATCTCTATTAAAGTCCTTGGCATTTGAATTTGATCTCACACCATCAATCTGCTATTCATTTTGGTCAAGCATCACTAGATCTACCCTTGACTTGTTAACTTCAACATGATTTTGCCACTTATCATTTGCATATTTGCATTTGGGATCTACTCACCTTCTTTGACCTTGCTCATACCATCGATCTACTATGAGAGACTAAATGCATATCGTTAATCTAGTTGGACCCACTAGCGTAAGCTTATCTGTGTACTATTGGATCTAGATTCTACTCTTGAGATTATGCCACTTATCATTCATGTGTTCAACCTGGGGATCTTTTGTAATAGTTAAACTCAAATGATAATTTCTCGTGACTTAAACTTGACATCTACATGATCTTCATTGATGTCTACATGATCGTCACTGACATCTATATGACCATTGTTGAATATTTGAATGTCAATGGTTATTTGATGTGGCCTAAATTTGACACTTGCATGAACATCATTTTCTATTGGATCACAAATTTTGTGAAACAAATAGTTTTCGTCGGAGCTTCTTCATCGGGCAATTTATTATGGATAATTTTTTGAGCTATTTCCTTCGGATATTTTGCCTCAGACACTTTATATGAAATAATTTTGTCTTTGACGCTTTTATTGCAAGCTTTTTGCTTGACCAAATTTCCTTCGGGACTTATGTTCTGGTCAATTTATTTGAAAGAAAAAGGTTTTCGAGACTTTTGTTGCAGATAATTTATCCAAAACATTTTTCCTAAAAGAATTCATACTTAGATTTTCTATCAGACAATCTTCTCGAAAGAGTTCTGTCTTCGGGAAACTTATTTTGGAACAATTTTCTTGAATGAATATATACTTAGCCTTTTTTGTTGCAGACAAAATGTCCAACTAAAATGAGTCTTTAGGACTTTTGTTATGGATAAAATGTCTGACAAGTCGCCAAAACTTAGCAAAATACCTGAAAGAATCTTCTCAAAGGAAATCTTGGCATTGCGACAAATAAAGTTGAAATATTTTGGCCTTTTGCTTGCTTAGCCAAATACTTGATTAACAGTTTAGCCTTTAGACCTATAGGCTCTTCTTGGACTTGTGCGAGAAACTGTTGTCTCTTTAGAAGGCTCCAATGATCTTCTGAAGCTCGTGCAAACTTGCCCATGACCTTAAATTGTTCAGACAACATGCGAACCTACCTAGATCCCTTTCTTTTTCTCTCTAGGCCCATCCCTCGAAGGTCAATCAAATTACACTTTAAGGTTGATTAAAGTGTCTCAAAATATTTTCAAGCTATATGTGATCTTCCTCTTTTGAAGTCTATTAGCTCCTACTACTGGATCACTGTTCAAGGTTGCAGATAAAATATGGGCCAAGACACGAGATTTTGAAGGAAAGATACAATATGAAGTGTGTCATTTTCACGTAACCCTTCACTGAAAGGCTGTTAAGACAAGATTGGAAAATCACTTTACAAGAACTGACTATACATGTCTTGAACATGACTGACAAGTAGAATATGAACATAGGTCATGACCCTTTAAGCTATAGGGTTATTCAATTTCTGGTTCTAGAAATTGACCAACACTTCTTACAAAAATTTTAATTGAGGTTGCTCCAAAAGGCAGATGCATTTCTATAGTGAAGAAGACCCTCTCAACTATGTCCTCCACATGGCAGTGCATATATTGACACACACCATTTTTATAACAAAAAATATACAATTAAAAAAAAAAAAAAAAACTCTTCACGTTTACATCCCTCATGGCATATGATTCAATTTTAAGGACAATAGCTAGTTACCTATATGGACTATGAAAACATTGTATCTCTATGTATGAAAGTTTTCAGTTCTTATTGGTTGTAAATCATATGAAATCAAGATAAATAGAAACATGTACACATTTTTTCTTGGTATAGGCTTAAAAATGACTTGGATTCCTAAGCCTAAGGCTTGGACCTACACACACAGAGCTGAAACTATGTTTTTGATTGAAAATAACAAAATCCAACTTTTTCTTTGATAAGAACTATGAATTTCATTGATAAATTTCCTAAAACTATTACTGTGACGTCAAACACCCTCTCATCTTTCTAAAATATAATTTTATTATTTTTTTGACTACTTCAAGGTTTTCATCTATATTGATTTCTAAGTATGTCTTTTTAAACCACTATATGCCATAACTATACATGTTTATATTTGTTTATGTATTTTTTTGTTTTGTTCATCCCAATGCAAAAATATTATATGGTTGCAAACTATGCCTAACTATATAAACATTAAAAAAATAACAATACTTTTTCATCTTTTTTTGAGGTAGTTGGGAAGAAAGGGGAGAGTAGGGTGGTGCACAGTCAACGATCTATTTTTTAAATTATTTTCAAGGTTTATTTACTTGTAAAATTAATAAAAAAATATATTCATTAAAAAATATAAAACACATATAGTTGTAACCTAAATAATCTTATCTAACTTCCCACCAAAGATTTTCAAAAAATATTAAAAGACTCAAAAATTGAGGTGGTGCATGGTTGGTTATTTGTTATGTTTTCCTCTTCAAATTTCATATATTTGACTTACCTATACTTGACCATTTAAAAAAAAAATAGTTATTTAGAAAATGGACTCAAAATGCTACAATTTATATTTGTATATCATCTTCAAATTTTGAGTATAGTCATCTCAAATATTCCATACAACTTAAAGTTTCTCATTTTTCAAGAAAAGGAGGTCTACTTAAAACCTCCTTTTGGCACAAATTTTACATGAAAAAAATGATCAACAGTGAAATTTATTCCATCACATAAATTTTTGTTTGCCATTGAAATGATTTTTTTATAGGGTTTTATTTTCTTTTTCTATTATTTTACAACATTGTTTATTCAATTTCAATGCCCCATAGAACACACTACTGAGTCGCTTGGTTAATAAAATATTCGTTTTTGATTATTCTTACTTTTTGATATATATATATAATTAACACACCCAATGTCTGATATCCTTTTGTTAGAAAAACTTATTGCTATAACTGTATGCTTCTATTCCCTTGATTTATAATGTATTTTTAATTACTATATCCTTATCCTCCAACACTTGGCACACAAGTAATTGTTTCTATTCTCGCATTAAATTTGTATTTATAAATTGACACCAGTGAAAGTGGCTCACAAACAAAATAACAAAATAACATTTGTACTCCACACACTTATTGTTTCTAATATCGTATTAGATTTGGATTTATAAATTAACTCTAGTGAAAATGGCTTATAAATAAAATAACATAAGAAATATTTCAATACAACGAAGTAATTTAAATTGTACATAGGTGGGCTCATCATTAATACAAATAAAAATGAGTTTTAATTATAACCCTTCTTCAATTAATTAAAAAAGAGAATAAATTAAAACAATTATTTAAAATTTAAACTGTTTTTATATTAAATTATAACATAATAAATATATAATCTAAAATTTGAATTGTTTTTATACTAAATTGTAACAGCGAGGAGATCGGAGGAACCCAAACTAAAAGATGAAAGCAAATCCCGGAAATCGAGGAATCAAAACCATGCAAATCTCAGTAATAATGACTATAAAAGGCCCTTGAACTCAACGATACACACACAGACCTTCATCTGTGAGTGAAGCTTCATAGAGTTTGGCGATGGCAGGATTTTATGTTTCCTTCATGCGTTCGCTAATTCTTCTTTGCTTAGCTGCGGTGATCATATCTTCTACAGGTACGAAAGAATGATAAATAAACTTCCCAGATTAGATTAATTATTAGTAGTCTGATGCATATTACATCTGCAGGGAGCAGCAGCAGCATACTGTTAAGAGAAGCAAATGCAGTCGATCAAACATGTTATTATGTTATGATACCTTAATTAATCAAAAATATACTTGAGCTATGATACCTTATTTAATCAAAAATATACTTAATCAAAAATATACTTGAGCTATGATACCTTAATTAATCAAAAATATACTTGAGCTACTCTATCTTAATGTATTACAAACAACTAATGTGCATGCTAAACAACAATTAGAGCTTTGATCAACCATTCAATCGAAATGTGTACCAATAAAATTGATGAGATATTCTGCACGCAATGAAGCTTCGTATCCATTCGGCTCGACCAAACAAAAATCATGTGAGAAATGAACATTGTACCTCTCAAGGTTTCATCAAGTTATGATTTTATAGATGCAATTTTGATTCTAAAAAGGTATTTAAGAAAATCATATTTGCCATTGAGTGCCCCCTGAACTCATACTGCTAAGCAGTTTGTAGCTAACCATGTTGCAAGTAGAAAAACTCCATCAAAATATGGCATTGCCCATTTGGTCATTTCACATTTGAAAACTTTAAGTAAGGTTAGAGAGAATTAAAAATAGTTTTAACCCAGTCATGGGACCACATCCTAACATTCATTTAAATAAAACATTCTCTTTGGAATCTAGATTGCAGTCCTCCCCCTCAAGAGACACTTTCTTCACTTACACATGAATTTAAAGCATGACATTAAATATCACATAAACTCTATTAGTAGTAGAGAATTAGTCTTCATGATTAGCTTGAGAAAAAATAGTATCATTTCTGTTTTTCTATAATTGAAAAAGAATATGAGCTCAAAACATATACTAAATTTGTGTGAATTTTGCACGAATCATGACTAAATCCCCTAATAACACCATCTTTCAGTGGACATTTCTAGATGGGAGGGCTATAAAAAAAGTGTGAATCTAAAGCCACGTTGATTGGGCATGTTTGTAGATGTAAACACATACTTGAATGTTTCTTGGTGGTTACAAACTAAGCAAACAAGGTGATCCAAACCCAAGTGAACTAACCGAGTGGCAATTAGAATTCTTTGGTGTAAAATACACCAAAGGAAGTACACATGTTTGGGCTTAATGATGTGCATGCTAAACAACACTAGAACTTTGATCAACTACTCAATCGGAATGTGTAGTAGTAAATTTGACAAGATATTCTGCACGCAATGAAGCTTTGTATATATTTTGTTTGAACAAACAAGAATCAAGTGAGAAATGAACACCGTGCCTCTTAGGCTATCTTTGAGCTATGATTTTATAGATGCCATTTCGATTCTAAACATGTATTTAAGAAAATCATATTTTAAAAACATGATACCATTGAGTGTCACCTAAACTCATATTGCCGAACAATTTGTAGCTAACCATGTTACAAGTAGAAAAACTCCATCAAAATATGGCATCCCCTGATTTGGTCATTTCATAGTTGAAAACTTTAAATATAGTTGGAGAGAATTGAAAGTAGTTATAAACTGACCTCATGGGACCGCATCCTAACATTCATTTAAATAAAACATTCTCTTTGCAATCTAGATTGTAGTGGTCCTCCTCAAGAGACACTCTTTCTTCGCTTGCACATGAATTTGAAGCATGACATTAAATATAACATAAAATCTATTAGTAGTAGAGAATTAGTCTTCACAAGTAACCCAAGAAAAAATAATATCATTTTTGTTTTTTTATAGTTTAAAAAGTATCTGAGCTCAAAACATATACCAAATTTGTGTGAATTTTGCATGAATCATGACTGAGTCCCCTAATAGCACCATCTTTTAGGTGAAGATTTCTAGATGGAAGGGATATAAAAAAAGTGTGAATCTAAAGCCATGTTGATTGGGCATTTTTGGATAATGTAAATGCATACTTGAGTGTTTATTTGTGGTTATATACTAAGCAAACAGGCTGAGCCAAACCCAAGTAAACTAATCGAGTGCCAATTGGAATTCCATGGTATAAAATACACCAAAGAAAGTACACATGTTTGGGCTTAATGATGGTGAGCAAAACCTACTCAACTCTTCTTTTCTAAGCTTTGTCAATAGAATTGACTCTCCACTTGGCATTACAAGTAGCAATTTGGATGTGCCAAGGGGATAGAAGTTAATAACCTAATCAAGGGTGGTAATAGAGGAAAGGAGTCTCAATAGGGCATTTCCAGTGAATCCACCACCTAGAATGATATGCAACACCAATTTTATGAAGGTGTACATCAGATATAGGGTTCTAAATTTCCAAGATAGACTTTTAGTAAGAGGCTTGCAAGTTAAATTGAGCCCTTAAAACATGCCAAGGAATCCAATCCTTTGTTTGCATAGAAAATAGGTTAGACATGACATTGATCCTTCCTTGTTTGAGTGAAATAGGGAGTATTGATTAGATAGTTGGTGCGGTTATATCTATTACGATCCACTGTGTTCAATAATATTGCTCTATCATTAGCATAGGAAATAAATGTTTCCAATCTCTTCTTTAGATCGATCACCGAATGGGTTCTATAGGATGCAGGGAAACTAGGGCGAATCCATATCATTTGGGATTGATCAATTTCCTCCATTGGCAGACATTAACAAGACAATGAGGGAGAAAACAAGGGTGAACCCAGTTCTGTATAGTTATTTATCAGTTATTTCACACTGTGAAAGACTTGTTTGGTTTTGTATGATCATGAGGACCCAACGAAGGATTACCCTATATATAGATATGGTGCTCCTCGCCATATAGATCTATAACAAGAATTCACTCATGTTAGCTTAGCAAAAATCTTCCTAGTCTATGAGTGGTTAGAATTGGGAACAACTTCTATATAACACCACTATACTTCTAAAAAACCAGAGGCTCTTGGTTCACATTACCATAGAAAATGAAAATTTATAAAATTAAGTAAAGGAGACCACCATAGTGAGCAGAAGTCTAGAGAGAGATTGAAGTTGAAACTATCATGATCCCTTCTTAAATGTTTTTTTGAGTAGCTCCCAAATCTTTAAAACAGTCTTAGCAACAAACATGCCCTCAATAGCTACCAAAAATTGAGTGATTAAAAGTGTATGAAGATTTGATCCTTCCCAGTTCGCCTTCCTAATAATCTTGCCTCGACAGACGTAGTTACAAAGCAATATTTTTCATTTATATCTCATTCCAAGGCTCAAATGATTATGTTGCACACAAGGCATGGCCTTGGATTTTGATGTCAAGAATAAGAACACCAAGGAATCTTGTTTTGCAACAAATATCCAATGCAACTTGGTGGAAACCATCGGTGCCTTCAGAATTGGCTAATAAAAAATCCCTCAAAATTAGATCAATTTTGGCATGAGTAGTTTTGGAGGGTTCCCCACAAGAAAAGCAGTAAACATTTGTAGCAACCAATACTTTAGATCACATTTTACACTTTATTTCAAGACAAAGAAGTTTAGAAATATAAAATCCAACTTCTTATTGATATATTGAGCCACATATCCCCATCGATTAACAAGCGAATGGCCTGGAAAGAAAATGAGTTGCCTAGAAACTTGAATTGTTCACCTGGTTGAATCTAGAGCCACTTATATTGAAAAATCCATTTAGGTTTTAGGCTTTGACTCTAAATTAGTGAGCACTATTAAATGTTTTTTCAAGATGATGGAACTTTTATCACCATCAATGGTGTTCAATATGAACAATTTCGTATCTTTCACTCTATTTGTCAAGTATGTCCACTTGCCCTTTGTAATTATTTTTTATAGGAGGATTCAATTATCTTGATGCTAACTATACTTCTAGAGGTTTGATTAAATATATATCTCTTTCCACTCTTCTAAGAAAATGGTTAATGCATGCTTTGCTAATGATTCCCTCCTCAATCTTACTAAAGAAGAAAATTATATCTCCAATATTATGGAATGTGTTTGCAATTTTAACTCCAATAATGAATATCATTTGTAAGTACTCAATGTCATGGTTAATATTTGAAATTATCCTAAAAACTAGTATTTAAAATTATTTTTACAAATCTCTTGATATGTATCTCATTCACTCATTGATTTCACTTGTATATTTATATTTACCAAGAATTTATGTTCCATAAGGGCCCTTTTTATATTTATGGAAACTTTTAGATGTTTTGTTTAAGTCAAGCATCATAACTTTTATTTTTAATTGGTGATGACTAATTGAGGCTGCTTCAATTCATTCTTACCATTCACACAATTATTCATGAATTTTACTATTGAAACTCTTCAGTAGGACTATTATTAATTAAAATAATAATATACAAAAGGTTACATAGTAAAACATTTAGTTGGTATGCACAATTTAGAATCACTATTGGAAGAAAATGTTTGATCACAACATGGAAACAAAAGACCAAAATTAATAAACAACATCAAATAATCCATAATAACACTACAACATTAAAAATATCTCATGAACATAAAATAAATTTAAGCATGGATCATCATATCCAAAGGAGGAGGTGGAGAATCATCCTTGGGAGGTAGATCAATCAAATAATAAGGGTTTGGAGCCACCCAATCATCCATCGGGTCTGGAGGAGCTAGATAAATAGTCATATCCCATGTATCAAGAGGCTTCACCGCCATGAAAAAAGGGCCAACTATAAAACCCTACTGAGAAGGACCAACATCAACTTTTTCGTGTGGCGGTAGTGATATCCAAACCACACACATTGGTGAATGTGAGGGGAGAAGTGATTGTGGCTACAAGATTGCCTCCAATGTCATCTAGGAGTTGGAGGTGGTAGGCTATGTGGTGGACCATCTGAGGGGATGCGGCTCATAGAGTAAGGAACAATCCCCTAGTACTCAAGCAACTCTTGTAGATGTATAATCTCCATGGCCACTTTCTCTAATTGAACTTGAATATGCATATACGGTAAAGATAATACAAAAACCTTGTCATTAATATGAAAATAACAAGAATAATCCTCATTATTAAACAAAGAAAAATTTCCAGCTTTCCCCAATTGAAAAAGATTAACAACTCTGAAGAAATTCCATAGAAACGTTATTGAAGCTGGTCAGTTAATAGAATTATGATGGAAGGCCAAGCGCCACATGAAAGGTTCATGATGGTATGGTTGAAAGAGACTATGTATGTATTGTCAAGCAAATAAAGTTTTGGGACGTGTTCGAAAGGTGTGCTTAAAATACTCAAGTTGGCTACAGTTGGGCAATAATATATAAAGGCAAATGGATTAACCAATCTCCTAGTAAGCTTCCACAAGGGTGATCTTATACAACAATTTAGTGTTTTAGATGAATTATTCAGGGACAACCAATTACTTGGATAGGTTCGTTGGGACTTATTGAATGGTTTGTAGTTATTTGAATTTGTTAATCAATGTGTAGTTATTTGAATATGTTAATCAACATTACTGCCCTATATTAGCAACCAAACTTTTTTTATTTTATTTTTGGTTAAATTAAGGATAAGTATAAATAAAATGAAAATAAGTTTTTCCATCACACAACCACACCCTAGAATGTGTTATATTTAAATGGAGGCTTTGAAATGAAATTATTTGTCAACTTAAACATCACAATATTTCAAATGCATCTCTGATTTCATTATATAAAATTAAATGTCTCACAAAAAAACTTTGTGACATTTGTGCATATATTTATAACTAATTCAATAAGATGATTACTAATTTTATCATCTTTATTATGAATCTGGGATTTCTATATTGGATTTTATAATTTCTATTATTTGAGCATTATGAATTATTCTATATTACAATTGAGATGAACCATTTGCATTGATCTTGAACATTTGTATACTCCTTATGTCATAATCATCATTAGTTTTTTTAGCACATCTTTTCTTGAGATTCAGTTTGCTATTCCATAACCATTCTAAGATTCCCTTATGAATATATGATGCAACCAACTCCCACCTATAACGTTTTTATGCTAGACAAAAGATCATACTTTAAAAAAAACTATTATCAACACCTTAGAACCCTACAATATCATGCATATCATAGTAATTGAAGTGAGGAATGAATCAAATAAAACTAAAAGATTTTTTGATTAATTATGGAGCCTAAAGTATTGAACAACCTTTACAAACATATCCGTTATTCCCAACAAGGATAGTTAGGTCCACCTTTACTCAAATTTCTTCTCCTTCCAAAGTTGCGATCCTCTTTATGTCTTTTTTCTACCATCTCATCCCCTTTTTAAAAATAAAAATCAAACACTATATATAAAAGGCCCCAACCTTCTACAATAGTTAATGACCCCTAAAACAAGCATGCAAATTAATAAAAAGAACCATAAAACAAGCCAGTTACAAAAAAATTCTATTTTTAGTAAAATAAAGAACAACTAATAGTTGTCTTGGTTGACAATTGTGCAAGAAGATAATTCCTATCCAATCTCACAATCCTTGATAGCTATCCAAAAATATAATTCCGTGTAATGAATGCTTTAGTGGATGCCCCTGCATTAGACACCTAAATTTTTAAAATGCGAGCTCCCACTCACACGGACAAAATAAGTGGCAAAATGGCCATAGTGTCCCCTTCCAACACATCAAATACTTTAGTTGATAGTCTTTCTTTCTTCTCTATTTACATCACCTTGTTGGACCATAGACCATCCTCATCCACTTAACTTTATCACAATTCATGTTTCCTTGCCCCTGCTCCTTTCCTCATTTGTGGATCAAAACCCACCTCTATCCAACCTCCTCTACCAAGATGCTCTTTCATGTATCTTACATCCTCTTGTGGGCTTATACCCACTACCATTCAACCACCTACTCTTCAAGCCTTGTAGGTTTTGTTAAATCATTATACAACTTGTTGGCTCCTTCCACATCTCATTCTTCTCTAATTATAGTTCTTTTATCTTGGCTACAACCTATTCCTCCCTAGCTTGATTGTAAAATAACTCCACATACTTTTGGGCATCAAAATGCTCACCCATATTCTCTAATATTATCTCTAAGATCATATTTTTATCTTCTTCACTTGTTGCTCTCATTTCCATGTCAAAAAAATCTACTAACTCTATAAAATCGATAAGATACAATTACAAGATGTCATTTCAAAACATTCAAAAATGCAAGATGATCTTATCAATATCATCCATGAAGAACTTCAAAAATCAAATAATGGTCAATCTTCTACTCCCCCAAATAACAAAATTATTACACATAATATGGGGGTAACTCAATTTGTACAATAACCTATTTTAACTCAACAAACTTTAGTGGTAGATACTCCTTCTATTACTAGTTCTTCCTCTCCAGATGTATAATCCCTTATACATGAGATTAATTCTCTGTAGGCTGAGGTGCTATGTCTTGAGTAGGGAGATACTAGGACACCACATTATTTAGATTCTCATGTTCTTTTCCATACACCTTTGGCACATAACATAACAATAACTCCTTTGCCATATTCATGGCACCTAAGTTTACATTGTATGATTGTAAGGGTGACCTAGAACACTATCTATGAGCTTTCCATGCAACATGTTTAGACTACGTGTCAAATGATTAGATACTCACTAATTTGTTCCCATGCAGTCTAAAGGACTATGCCTTATAGTGGTTCTATGATCTTCTACATCAATCTATCACTACATTCAAACCATTGGCAGATATATTTTTAGCACACTTCTCAATTAACATCAATGATAAGATCTCTTATGATCAAGTAACACAAATGAATAAAAAAATCCAATGAGTCTATTGTAGACTATGCATTGCGATATAAAACTATGTTGGCCAAAGATGATTAGCCCCATGGCAGATAGAGAGCTCTAAGATATATTCAAACAGAGCTTACTACTAGCATTTCATAAAGCTATCTTGTTCAAAAAGTTTCCAACCTTCACATATTTATGCCACATAGTGAAAGAAAGGGAAGTCAAGCTTTTCTCTATGGGTAAATAAAATCATACAATTGGATCATAATCATTTAGTAAGATTTATAGTAAGCCTCCTTACAAATTAATGGACACTAAAAATAATAGTGATCCAAAGGCCATAGTTAATGCAACTTCAAATCCATCTCCTCACTTGGTTTCATCAGCTTTGTTGATGATGGAAATTATTCTGTCAATGAATCAATCCTTTTTCTTATCGCAAAGGTGAAATTGGAATTGTATCAGTCTAATCGTGGGGGTTGTAAAGGTTCATCTAGGATCCTATAGATGCAAGGGGGTTTTTATTATAAGTTATATGAAATAATCAACAAGTTTCAAAACAACTTATTCCATTATAACAATCAGAAATACATCTATCAAATCATCAGTCAGTTAAGATAAGAATCTATAATCTATTCTATCCGACAGAGAAAACCTATGAGTTAGATAGTCTCTTGACGAATAGAAATCTGATTCAGTAATATATGTATATTTGCTTTTTGATTTTATTTTTATTCAATTAACTCAAAAAGAGAAAAGAAAGTTTAAGAAAAGAGAGATAAGTCATTTAATAACTATAATAGAAATAAAAATCCAACAAACCAATAATTTAAATAAAATTAAACAATTAAACCTAGAGAAAAAGATGACAAACTAGTAAAAGACAACAAACTAAAGAAATAATCTAATCTAATCAAGACACAAATTTAAAGAGAAATACAAATAAATTAAAGAGAACACCTATAAGAAATAAAATACTTAAACTATAAGAATTGATTATAACAAATATCTAGTCCAAAGTAAACTAAAGAATAAGACACAGATTAAAAGATCAAAACTAAATCAAACTACCAATTAATAAGCAATTGTCAAATTAAACTTAGATCAAACAAAGCTATAAATTAAAGATTAAAATAATTTTAAAGTCCTATTTGAATTATGTCTAATAAACTAAAGGAACTAAACCATAAAATAAAGTAAAATACTAATTTAGAGAAAATATAAAAGCTTATTAAAATGTAAACTAATTAAAAATAGAAAAAGATTAAATCTAAAATTTAAGAACCAAACTTTTAACAAATCTAAAGAGAAAATTGGATTACAAAAAATCTATAGTTATCTAATGAAGAAAAGATCAAAATCCTAAACTTAGAACTAATTAAAATAAAAAGAACTAAATATTTAAAACTATATTAAGAAGATAACCAAAATAGAAACAAAATCAAATTTAGAAGAAATCTGAAAGATCTAATTAAAGTTAGAGTCGAATAAATTATGAAAGTATGTGAGTCTCAAAAATAGAGTCATCTTAGCCAAAAAATGATAACTTTATTGATAAAACCAACATTCTTCCTTTACAAAAACTTGAATGGTAACTTTGTAATCAAAATTGATTAATGAAGTGTTACGAAATAGCAAAATGTTCATCATTATATAGATTGAATACTTAGAATCTGTGCATAAGACTGCAAATAACAATAATCAAAAGATATTAAGCTTAGTAAAATTTAAATAATCAGTACTAAATGATAAATAAAATTAGATATACCTGTGTTGCACAAGCAATTACTCAACTATCAGAGAAAGTACCATTGGGTCTATCTACAAAAGCTGTACTATCTCAGAGAAGTTGCATAGAAAGAAGAAAGATGACTTATTGACTTCAAATATATTTAAGTCTTTAATACCTATTATTCTTCTATATTCAAATAAGTTCTTGATCTCTTCTTATAACTTCAAACTTAGTTGCAAAATAAGTTATAACTAACTTTAGTTAGTCATTAGTTTATATTAACTAATTGACTTTTAAAAAGTCAATTAATTATAACAATTATTAGTTAAGAACATGTTTTAATTAAGACTTAAAAAGTTTTAATTGATCAAAATATTTAAAAATATAGATCGAGGGTACTAATATTAATGGGTGGGGACCCATATTAATTAATAATATAATAGAATACATATTTAATCATAAGATAAATAAGTCAAAATTGATAAATACTATTCACATTAATATATAATGTATATTAATTAACTTAGACATATATAAATATGTGTCAGAACTCTAAAATTACTATATTTTCAAAATTATCAAAATTTATCAAAGTTTGAAAATCAAAGTGTCAAACTGAAATATCAAGTTTTGCCATGAAAACGTTCAGCACCAAAATAAAAATTATCCTTTGGATGACCAATAATCATTAGAATTAGACAACACTTCAATCACATGTTTGTCTTGTCTATGAAGACAAACATTATACTCTATCTCAATTGTAGGAAATGACACCAATCTTGTCCCTGAATCTATGGTGTTGTCATCGATTTCTAGCTTAATTATCTTCAATATTCTAACTTCTCTTGGTGTTTCTGGCTTAAATTGACTATCAATTCTCTTTTTTGTAGTCCTCTTTTTAGTGGTGGGAGGTGGACTATTCATGGTCTTACTTCTACCAGAATAACACTGAATCCCCAAATTCAATCTCTCAGATCTTAAGAGAGTTTCACTATGGGCACCAGTTAGCTTCAACTTTCTACATTTCCCATTAAGCTCTGCATGACTAGGGGTAGGTACATCTAAAAAAATATATAAATTCCTCAAAATCTTAGTATGGGAAGCTTCTATTTCAAGTTATGTGGATTGATTTATAGGCAAAAGATCATCAATTAGTTCAACTCTTTCAATATTTGGGGGCTGAATTGGTAAATGTCAAGGGTCATGATCCAAATGGTGAGATGAATTACTTTGAGAAGGTGTACAGGATCCAAACCTATGGCTAAAAAAACCCTTATTACCTCTATAACCCCTATTGGCTAGATTAACAGGCAAATTAATTAGAATATTCCAAAATTCAAGATCATAAGCATCAAAGTGAATGGACATTCGTGTCCCTCTATGAAATCCAGGGCCAAAGTTTCTTGCATGAAAACCACCCTTATGAAAGTCTTTGATGGGTTGGTTAGTATCAATTTTGAAACTCTGCCCCCATCCCATATTATCATCACTCCTTGTTGAACTTGGTTTGTCCCACCCCAACATAATGAACAATCTAAAATATAACAAAAAAATCTAAGATTGAGAAACAAGTTTCCAAAAAACTAAAATTGAAGGCTACAATAACTAAATAAATGAAACTGAAACTGTATCATAAACTAAAATTTATCACACTATTCCAACCACAAGTGATGGTGTTTAATCTGAAATGAACTCTCAATCTATAATCACCATCATTTTATCTCATAAGTTCTGGAAACCTTATGAAGTTTCTTTTTAGTGAATCATTCTTAAACCCTTCAAAAAAAATGAAACTACAAATCTTTTCAACATTTTACTTTAAAATGAATAGTGAACTGAGCTATTCAATTAAATGACACAAAATTTCTATATGGAAGCATCTATTAAACCATCATTACCTTCTTTTAATATAATGCCTTATACATATTTTAGATAAGAAGTGCCAGGGCACCTTAACTTCAATATCTATATTCAAATTAAAAATTGTTTTTTCAATTCTAAGTTGTATCTTTAAACGAATTTTCATACTAATCCACTTTCTTTGAAAATGACATCAACACTTATGGATGAAACCAACCAATGCAGTTTAAGAACACAAATATCCATAAATATGTTTTATCAATCTAACATATTTTGACAAAATAGTCAACCAAGTTATTCAAATTTTATATAATCATTCCAAGCCTCATAACTGTCAACCATAAATCTTTACATTGAAACTTAATCCCTAAATTTTTGAACTAACTGTGAAGTACTGAATCCTTAAAAAATAATCAAACTGAGACAAAACACCTTCATGACTTTCACAAACTCAAATATTTTCAAATCTCAAATATATATGAATCGAAGTCTCACAACAGATCATCAACTTTCAATGCATAAAAATCCTGTGATTATTTTAATACAAATAATTTTATGCATGTAAACCTACATGAACATACTGATCCTTTTAACCATATATATCTTTTGACAACATGAATTACAAAATAAATAATCACATATGTAACCTAAAATTGCATGCACTGAATTTCTTCAATATTTTCTATGGTCCACACCATCATTGCTTCCAAAATCATTTATTTATATATTGAGGAAAGTGCTTAGGTATTCATAATAGATAAGATTGAAACATAAACCCTAGGTCCAATATTAGTTTCAACCATAATATATTTGCATACCGATTCATTTGACAACACTTCAAAACAAAAACAAACAACTTTTGTGCATGGTGACAAAATTGATTTTTTTTTTTGAAAACTTTCCATTGTTTATACAAATATGTGTAATGACTGCTGTCAATTTCAACCACACAGAAGATAAACATTTAGAAGTTCAAATAAAAACAATAGAGCTTCAAAACATCTGCAAGATGGAGAATTTACCCAAAATTATGTCAAAACTCTACCAGATTTGATTTTTTTAAAAATAAGCAAACCCTGGTAAGTCGATAATCAATATTCATGTTGAAATCACACTATTTATTCATAAAATGAAAGCCTCAACACTCAAATATTAACCTATTTCCAAATTTCAAAGAACTATCTTACTAACCTGCCCAAAAATATGTAAGTGACCTCTCACACCAAGATCGAAAAACATGCACCACTATCACATTACTAAATATTCCTTGAAACAAATTTTTGAAAGAATCACTCGAATAATAACAAAATCATGCCTTGTATTTCAAAAATCAAATATTTATCTTTCATCAATAAAAAACTAGAGGTTATTATTCATTTATTGCTCATAAGGGTTTCAAATATTCATGTACAAAATAATGTAAATTTTCTGTATACCATTTCATGCATAGCAAAACAATACTCTCAAAACTTTAAAAGAAACCATTTTAACTTTTCAAATAGTTTGCATGTAGATGAAGTTTTATAGCTTTCACATTTTATCCACATCTCATCATTAAAATTATTTAAGAAACACTGAAAACTTCTAATTTTACTCATGTGGATTTGACAGATTTATTCCTTCACTGAAGCTATAAAATTTTCATCATTATGAACATAATGACCAATATTGTATAACATACTTGGCATCGCTTTTCCAAAAAAATTCTGACTACCAACTTCTAAACTTCTACATGACCTCAAAGAACCAAAGCTCTACTCTTGTAAATGAGCTTGTGAGAATGAACCAGAAATAAAGAATTTTGGGACTTTATTTTGCCAACTTACTTTCATAACTAACTTTGCGACATGTCCAAATTAGTTGGCTTACATTTACTAATTGTGTGCTTAACAATCTTGCTAATTTTCTTATCGACACTAACAAGCTTAGCTATAACTATCTCTTTGTACCATATCATTAGCTAATCATTTTTTGAGGAAAAGGTAATTCCAATTAATTTCCTTACCATCAAATCTTTGGATGATCTCGAAGTATTGAAACTATACCTCTACAATCAATGTTTGTGCCAACTCACATTGCCACAATAGATCAAAATGACAATTAATCTCCAACTCAGCCAAATCAAAAATTCATTGAATATGTTTCACAATCAATGAAAAGGGACCTTGATACTTGGTGAATTATGTCAACTTAATGAAAACCCTTATACATTTATAATTATCAATGACTTATCATCATGGTCTAGAATTGTGCCGTGCAAACTATGATAGACCCCTTTCGACTTAAAAAATTCAACATAAATGCAAACTTATTAAAGCTTAAAATAATCCTTATAATATTGATATTTTGCTTCATGAACAAGTCCAATGGTTGATACCCAGCTTTATAAGTTTATGCCCAATGAGATATGAAGAATAGTGTGTATGATGTAATGCTACATTAACCAAATTTGAATACTTATTCAAATATTAAGATGACTAAGACTTATAATATCAACTAAATGATTATGATCTCAACCATGTATTGAAGCAACAAGTTCATCAGATAAAAGTACAAGGTTGCAATCTAGATGAAATAGAATATCAACTTAAGCATTTCAGTTCCTCAAATAACCCTTATATCATCAATAGTGAATGAAACTAAATCAAACATCAAATGTATACCTTTAAAATAGTTTTTGAATGTATCAATTTCAAATGATATTTTTTTCAAAAATTCATAGCACCATTATTTGTTATGATCAAATCAATGAAAATCAAAGAACCATTACAAATTTGATGAA
Source organism: Torreya grandis (assembly GCA_037957365.1). Taxonomy (NCBI): domain Eukaryota; kingdom Viridiplantae; phylum Streptophyta; class Pinopsida; order Cupressales; family Taxaceae; genus Torreya; species Torreya grandis. The sequence goes on from JARHVA010000055.1 coordinate 8,899,129, forward strand.
ACCGAAAATACATTTTCTAATTGAAACTATCTCAAACTAAACTGAATTGAATCATCAAAATAACCAATCTCACACAACTATATATGCATATTTTATTAATTAATCCATCATGCTTTTTGAAACTACTTAAAAACATAAATAAAATTTCATCAATCAATCATTACTATTTCATAATCAAAGATGCATATAAGAATACTATCAATCAATAGGGTCCCCAACACAGTTTTAGGTTTTATGACAAGGTCATCTATATAGCAACAAGTATTAATTTTTTAAAAATTTAGGGGGTGTAGAAAATAGGTATAACACTAGTGACCTTGCCAGTCAATTTTGTATAATAAATTTGAGTAGCAACAACTTGCCTATTATATAAAATAAATTTTATCTTGAGAGTGTGATCTAGGAAAATTATTTTTCAAGGAGCTAGCCATGAACCCCTTAAATAATGAATTTGGCAAGGGATGGGTTATTCGGCTAGCATGGCACAAAGAAAGGGAAATGAATTATAGGGAAGTTTAGGCTGGATGCACAATTAATTACAAATGACTTAGATATAAAATCTAAAAATGAAGTAATACTTCTACAATGAAATATAAGTCAATCATATTACTCATTTGTTATAAAATATTGAATTTGTAAGAGTAATTTTTGAAAATGAATGATACTTATAGTACTTTCACATCTTCCTTGCATTCTTCCTTCATAGTGTCATATTTTCCATCACAACCTTTCATTAATCATTTCAAAAGTAAATTAAAGAAAAGCAAAACATGAGATGAAAACATAACAACAAATAAAATAATAAATAAAGGAAAAAAACAAACAAAAAAAAAAGCAAAAGAGCAACAAAAGATAACTAATCATGAAATAATTTTAGGTGATGATCATTTACTGAATAACGCAACCAATTTCCTTCCAGGTCCTTAAGATGAAATACATTATTTTCAATAACTATGACAATTCTATAGGGTTCAAGCCATAATGTATCAAACTTATGATATTTTTCAGGGTCTTCATGATCTTTGTCCTAATATAAGACTAAGTCACCAACAATAAACTTTTTATTAGGAACCTTTTTATCCAAAAATTTCTTTAATTTTTGCTTAGCCTTTTCTAATTTTTGTAATGCTATTGCTTTATATTTATCAAGAGCTACTAAATCATGCAACTTTTATTCAATTAAATTTATATTCTCAGCGACATATTGTAAAGTAGTGCTAGCTGAAGAAATCTGAAATTATATTGGTAAAGTAGCTTCAAATCCATATGCTAACATGAAAGGTGAATAACTAGTTGCTACCTTAACAATAATACTATAAGCTCATAAGGCTTCAAAAATTTTAAGATGTCAATTTTTTTTGTTATCAAAAACTAGTTTCTTCATAATAAAAATTAAATTTTTATTTGTATATTCAACTTGTTTGTTTCCTTGCAGATAGTAATTTGATGAATGACTATAAATAATAAAATAATTTTATAGAAATTTTAATAATTTATTTGAAATGAATTGAAATATATTATTTGAAATAATCTCATATGGAACTCCAAATCTAGAGAAAATTTGATTTTTTTAAAAGAAATTACTTCACTTGTTACTGAACTTTTAAGCACTTTGTCCTCAGGGCACTTGGTAAAATAATTTGTGGCTATCAAAATGTATCTATGACCTATAGATGAAGGTGGATGAATATATGAAATAAAATCAATGCCCCATTTTGTAAATTTTTTTGCAAAAATAATCAGATTTAAAGGCATTGTAGGTAGTTTATCTATTCTAAAAAATAGTTGACAAGGAATATAAGAATAAAGTAGCTTATAAGCATCCTAAAACAAAGTAGGACAATAATAACCAGCTCTCAAAATCTTATAAGCAGTTACTTTTTTAGCATAATGTCCACCACAATTTCCTTCATGACAACCCCTAAGAACTTTCTGAGTTTGATTATGCGTAAGACATCTTAATAAAACTTCATCATGATTATGATAAAATAATTTTTTTCTAATAAACCAAAATTTAATGCTTATAGTCTTAAAGAATGTCTGTCTTTCTTATTTAATTTATTAGGACAAGATTGATCTTAAAAATAATAAACTAAATCATGATACCAATCATCTTCAACTAATAAATACTCCCATTCATTCATTTCAAGATCAAACTTAAAGATTTTAGAAAATTCAATGACTTTCATGGGTTTTAAGTGTGGTTTTGCGTTTAAATTTTTATCAATCAATAAAAATAAGACATTAATATCTGGAGCATCATTTTTAGCTAAGTGTGTTGCTAGTTCATTACCTTTAATAGTCTTAAAGTTTTAAATTCAAAATCAAATTCTTGAATGTGTAAGATCCACTTAGAAAGCCTTCCCTGAATAGTTGATTGTTTTAAAATATATATAAAAAAGGTACATTAAATCACACAAAAAATTTGTTTCTCATTAATAAATATCAAAATTTAATTAAAAAAAAAACAAGTGAGAAAATAAGTTTCTCATTAAGGGGTACCTAGTTTCTACATCTTTTAAGACTTGACTCATATAACCGATTGGTTTCTCTTCATTATTTTTAAATTCTTGAGTTATTACAACTTCTATAGCCTTTTCAGTGGTATTAACATAGAGAATAAATGCTTTCTTAAAATCAAGTTTAGCAAGGACAAGAGCACTTATAATTGCATTTTTAACAGAATTAAAAGCTAATTCAACATTTTCTTCTCAAATGTATGTTTTATTTTTCTTAAACAACAATTGTAAAAGATTAGATTTTTCAGCAAAATCAAAAATAAATTTTCTAACGAAATTAATCTTATCGAAGAAAGATCTTAAACTTGATTGATCTTTGGGAGTAGGTAGTTCTTTTTTAGCTTTAACACGTTCAGGGTCAATAGAAATACCTTTTTTAGAGATTATGTGTTCTAACAACTTACCCTTAGTCACACCAAAATAGATTTTTTCGGATTCAAAGAAATACCAAAATTTTTATATCTTGTGAATACTTCACAAAGATGGTCTAAATATTTTTTTTCTTTTTCTAGAATGAATGGTGAGATCATCTAAATAAAATTGAATAACAATGCCTATCAAATTATCAAAAACAACATCCATAGCCCTTTAAAAATTAGCTCCTACAATCATCAAACTGAAAGGCATTCTATTATAGGGAAAAGTTCCTCTATGAGTGGTAAAAGTAGTTTTATGTCTATCATTAGGGTTCACAAAAACCTGATTATAACCTGAAAATCTATCTAATAAAGACATCATTTTAGATCCTGCAACCTGCTACAAAATTTGATCTATGCTAGGTAGAGAAAAATTATCTTTAACACTCACTTTATTTAAATATTTAAAATCAACACATAATCTAATATCACTATTTTTATTTCTAATTGAAACTAGATTAGCTACCTATTCTGAATATGTTACAAGAAAAATGACACTAACATCAATCATCTTATCCAACTTTTTGTTAATGATGTCTTCTAATAAAGAGTTGATTCTTCATATTTTTTGCCTAATATATTTGATACTAGGGTTAATATGAATGTCATGTTTAATAATATTCATATCATAACCTTTAAGATCATTATATGATCAAATAAAAACATCAATAAATTCTTTAAATAATTTGATAAACTTAATCTTTTCATTTTCAGTAACCTGAACTCCTAAATAAACATACTTAGGATCTTCTTCAATACCCAAATTAATAGGAATGATTTAACTTATGATTCTCTTTAATGGTTCCTCTATTCTAGATATTTTTGGTTGATCATTGATTGAAAATATAGATTCTAAGCTTATCAAACCAACAAGCAATCTATTATTACTTAGTTGTAAATAATCTCCACAATTAAGTACATAGTCATCATGATAAAAATAATTGCTTTTAAGAAATTAATCTATATGTTCATCACAGTTAAATACATGCTAACTATCATTTAAATCAGGAACTTTATGGTAAAAAATTTCAACTAAAGAAAAATATATAGTAGGTTCAATTTTGCTTAAAGTTGGATTAGAGGCATAAACTGCAAGCTTATCATCTCTAACATTGAATTCTCTAAGAATATGCATGATATTGAAGGCTTAAAAATACTCAAGTAATGACCAAATATTTTATGTATAACAATGCAAATGAATTTGATTAGTCTTATAGATTTTATGAACTTGTCTAACAACTAACTCTAAATCTCTAAAAACTTCCAACTGTTTAATATTCAGCTCTATAGATTTTTTCAATTATAAACATAATGCTTCAAATTCTACTGTATTATTGATATTTTTAAAAGATAATTTGAAAGCATAACGAAATATTTTACTAGCAAAAAAAATTAGAATTTTTTTAGCATCGTTACCTTGTTGAGAGCAAGATCCATCAAAATAAAGTGACCATAAAATACTCTTTTTTAAATATTTCTTCATGCCGATTTTTTGGTTCATCTACATTCAAAATTTCATAAGTTTCAATACTAGTTTCAATATAAGAAGTATTAGATGAAGAAGGTGACTCTATTGGTGTACCAAAAAAAATTTCCCTCTTAATGAATGCAATCTCATTATTAATAGGAACTCACATTATATCTTTCCCAACAAAAGCTCCAATTACCTTAGACCAATCTCTTCCTAATAATATTGCATAATTACTAGGAATATCTAACACTTGAACCTTAGTCATACATCTAATCCGTTTGTCTTGCATAATTTTAATAACTATGTCACAAAACTTACCACAACTCTTAGTTTGTCTAGAATCAAAATTAGTAAGTTTTCTTTTATCTGCTTCATAGGATATACTAAATTGATCTGCAATAAACTTAGGCATAATATTCTTCGAAGCACTAATGTTTAAGATACAATTATGGGTTATTTTATTTTCAATCTTAATTGTGACATAGAAATGAGGTATATAATCAATAAGGGGTCAATATGTTGAGCATAAATATATTTAAAAAAAAAATCTTGTAAACTTACATCAACTTTAAGGTTTTTTATTGCTTCATTTATCTTATCTAGGTATTGTGGAAGACTAGATGCTTACAATAAATAAAATCTAACCTTAATTGTTGACAAATCATCAATTATGTTGTGTAAGTTTTAGCATCAATTTGTCTAACATTCTTAGATTTATAATATTGATATTAACTGTTATTATATCCAGTTACAAAAGAAATATTTTGAACAACATGATTATTATAATTATTAGCATTATTTTGAACTGTTTTACCTTTATCATCCGAAGGAGACTTATCATTTGTTGTTTTATTATTTTGAGTAGATACATAATCTTTATTCTTAGTATTTATGATATAAACATTCTCATTTTTTGAAGGATCATCAAGAGTATTTATGTTATAAGATAAATCTTCAGTTATTTCATTCTTTCCTTGAATAAGATACTTTTTAAATTTAATAACAAATTGACATGTGTCAAGATTATGATCAAGCTCACAAACATTAAAATACTATGCAATATCATCATATTTTATGACTTTAGTTGATGAACAATATTTATCATTTAGCTACCTTTTAATAGTGACCAGCTCATTGCCTAGACTTTATATTGTTTTTAATTTTTTTGAGTTATCTAAATTTATTCCTGTAGATGACGTATATTTGAAACCTATACACTTAAGTTTCTTTTCATATTCAATGAAACATCTTATAGTTACGTCATATTCTAAAATACTTTTATCTTCTAAAGCCATCTTATATTTCAAAGGTAAAACATTGCAAAGATAAAACCTAGATAATTTCTTTGAAGGTCTAAGATCACTTGAGATCTTTTGACGCAACTTAGTGAATTGGGAAACAAAATGATAAATGGTTTCTATAAACTTAAGTTTCTTTTCATATTCAATGAAAAATCTTATAGTTACGTCATATTCTAAAATACTTTTATCTTCTAAAGCCATCTTATATTTCAAAGGTAAAGCATTGCAAAGATAAAACCTAGATAATTTTTTTGAAGGTCTAAGATTACTTGAGATATTTTGACGCAACTTCGTGAATTTGGAAACAAAATGATAAATGGTTTCTCTTGGATCTAGGGAAATATTCAAAATATCATTAATTAAATTAAAATGTTTTTTAGATTTGTCAAAAGACAACTCTAATCAATCTTCTACATCTTTCCAATTGTCAATAACCTTAGAAGGTAGGCCAACAAATGCTTGATAAGCTTTATCTTATAATGTTTGCACAAAAACTCTTAAGCAAGTCTTTTCATTAGTTATCCCAAGAGTAGCACAAATTAATCTAAAAGCTTTTAAGTGATCTTCCCAGGATTCTCTAACAATAGCACCATTGGTATATTTAAACCCTTGAGAGAAGGTAACTTACCAGGATGGTTTTCAATATTGATTAGATTAACAGAAATACATGGTGCTATAGCTATTTGACATTCTTCTTGAACCTCTACTTCATCTTTACCTTCAGTGAGACACCTTATTTTTTATTGTTCTACAACCCGTGAAGTAGATCCTGTAGCCTCTGATTCACCTCCGACTGTTCTCCCACTAGTTGATCTCCCATTAGAAGTTTTAAAAAATTTTACTTGAATAAATTGATTATTTTAAACTTGATGCACTTGATCTAATTACATATTTGTTAGATCAATTTTAGCAGGCATAATAAAATTATCCAATGAAAAAGAATAAAAAAGGAAGCAAGTTCTAGGCTTAGGATTAGCAGCTAAAAATCTATCTATATCTTCTTAAATTATCCTATTTGAGTTCAAAATGTCACTTTGAATTTCACATGTAAGATTTGAATACCAATCAATTCAAATTCAACAATCTCTTCTTCTTGATTTATCACTTTAATAATTTGATGAAGGTTTTCAAGATGATTATACCATGTATAATGTGTTAGATTGAAAGAAACATCAACATGATCATCTTCTCAAGCTATTATAGGTTTAATAATAGGAGGTTGATGATTTCCAAGAACCATTAGCAAAGAGAAAGCAAAATTGAAAACAAATTAGATTTCTAAATGAGATCTCCAATGGAGTCATCAAATTTATTGATGATGGAAATTATTTTGTCAATGAATCAACCCTTTCATCTATTATAAAGTTCAAATTTGAATCATACCAGTCTAATCGTAGAGGTTCTAAATGTTCATCTAGGATCCTAAAGATGCAAGGGGGCTTTTATTATAAGTTCTGAGAAATAATCAACAAGTTATCAAAACAATTTATTCTATTATATCAATCAGAAATCTATTTATCAAATCATGAATCAATTAAGATAAGAATCTATAATATATTCTATCTGATAGAGAAAACCTATGAGTTAGTCTCTTGAAGAATAGAAATCTAATTCAGTAATATATGTATTCGAATAATATATTTGTTTATTGCTTGTAATGTTCTTCAATTAACTAGAAAAGAGAAAATAAAGTTTAAGATAAGAGAGATAAGTCATTTAATCACTATAATAGAAAAAAAAAATCCAACAAACCAACAATTTAAATAAAAGTAAACAACTAAACCTAGAGAAAAAGATGACAAACTAGTAAAAGACAATAAACTAAAGAAATAATCTAATCTAATCAAAACACAAATTTAAAGAGAGACAAATAAATTAAAGAGAACACCTATAAGAAACGAAATACTTAAGCTATAAGAATTAACTAAAACAAATATCTAGTCCAAAATAAACTAAAGAATAAGACATAGATTAAAAGATCAAAACTAAATCAAACTAATAATTAATAAGCAATTGTCAAATTCAACTTAGATCAAACAAAGCTATTAAATTAAAGATTAAAATAATTATAAAGTCCTATTTGAATTATGTCTAATAAACTAAAGGAACTAAACCATAAATAAAGTAAAAGACTAACTTAGAGAAAATATAAAAGCTTATTAAACATGAACTAATTGAAAATAGAAAAAGATTAAATCTAAAACTTAAGAACTAGACTTTAAACAAATCTAAAGAAAAAAGTGGATTATGGAAAATCTATAGTTAACTAATGAAGAAAAAAGCAAAATCCTAAACTAAGAACAAATTAAAATAGAAATAAACTCAAGATTTAAAACTATATTAAGAAGATAACCAAAATAGAAGAAATTTGAAAGGTCTAATTAAAGTTAGAGTTGAATAAATTAAAAAAGTATGCGAGTCTCAAAAAGAGAGTTGTCTTAACCAAAAAAGGATAACTTTATTTAGAAAATCAACATTCTTCCTTTACAAAAACTTGAGTGACAACCTTGCAATCAAAATAGATCAATGACGTGTTACAAAATAATAAAATATTCATCATTATTCAGGTTGAATACTTAGAATCTGTCCATAAGACTACAAATAACAATCATCAAAAGATATTAAGCTTAGCAAACTTCTGATAATTAGTACTAAATGATAAATAAAATTGAATATACCTATGTTGCATAAACAATTATTCAACCATCAGATAAAGTATCATTTGGTCTATCTACAAAAGTTGTACTATCTTAGAGAAGTTGCATAGAAAGAAGAAAGATGAATGATTGACTTCAAAAAATACTTAAGTCTTCAATACCTATTGTTCATCTATCTTCAAATGAGTCCTTGACCTCTTTTTATACCTTCAAACTTAGCTGCAAAATAAGTTATAACTAACTTTAGTTAGTTATTAATTTATATTAACTAATTGACTTTTAAAAAGTCAATTAATTATAAAAATTATTAATTAAAGATAAATTTTAATTAAGACTTTAAGATATTTAAAAATATAGATCAGGGGTACTAATCTTAAGATATTTAAAAATATAGATCAGGGGTACTAATCTTAATGGGTGGGGACCCATATTAATTAATAATATAATAGAATACACATTTAATTAGAAGATAAATAAGTCAAAATTGATAAATCATATTCACATTAATCTATAATGTATATTAATTAAGTTAGACATATATGATTATGTTACAGGACTCTAAAATTACTGTATTTTCAAAATTATCAAAATTTATCAAAGTTTGAAAATCAAAGTGTCAAACTGAAATATCAAGTTATTTCATGAAAAAGTTTAGCACCAAAACAAAAATTATCCTTTGTATGACCAATAATCATCCAAATTAGATAACACTTCAATCACATATTTGTCTTGTCTATGAAGACAAACATTATACTCTATATCAGTAATAGGAAATGACATCAATCTTGTCCCTAAATATGTGGTGTTGTCATTGATTTCTAGCTTAATTATTTTCAATATTAAGACTTCCCTTGGTGTTTCTAGCTCAGATTGACTGTTAGTTCTCTTTTCTGTAGTCCTCTTTTCAATAGTGAAAGGCGGAATATCCATGGTTTTCTTTCTACCAGTATAACCCTGAATCCCTAAATTCAATCTCTCAGATCTTAAGAGAGGTCCACTATGGGCACTAGCTAGACTCAACTTTCTACATCTCCCATTAAGCTTTGCATGAGTAGGGGAAGGTACATCTGAAGGGATAGCCAAATTCCTCAAACTCTTAGCATGGGAATCTTTTATTTCAAGCTATATGAATTGATTTTTAGGCAAAGGATCATCAATTGGTTCAACTCTTTCAATATTAGGACGTTGAATTGGCAAGTGTCGAGGGTCATGATCCAAAGAAACCCTTATTACCTCTATAACCCCTATTGGTTGGATTAACAGGAAAATTTCTTAGAATATTTCAAAATTTAAGATCATAAGCATCAAATTGAATGGACATTCTTATCCCTCTATTAAATCTAGGGCCAAAGTTTCTTGCATGAAAACCACCCTATAGAAACCCCTAATGGGTTGGTTAGTATCACTGTTGGAACTCTTCCTCCATCGCCTATTATCATCACTTCTTGTTGAACCTGGTTGGTCCCATCTAGACATAATGAACAATCTAAAGTATAACAACAAAATCTAAGATTGAAAAACAAGTGTCCAAAGAAACAAAATTGAAAGCTGCAATAACTCAATAAATAAAATTAAAAATATATCATAAAATTAAATTTATCACACTATTCCAACCATAAGTGATAGTGTTTAATCTGACCTAAAATCTCAATCTATATCATCATTATTTTATCTCATAAGTTCTGAAAATCTTACGAAGTTCATTTTTAGTGAATCATTCTTAAACCCTTAAAAAAATGAAACTATAGATATTTTAAACACTTTATTTTAAAATGAATAGTGAACTAAGCTATTCAATTAAATGATACATAATTTATATATGGAAGCATCTATTAAACCATCATTACCTTCTTCCAATATAATGCCTTATATAGATTTTAGATGAGAAGTGTCAGAGCACCTTAACTTCAATATCTATATTCAAATTAAAAACCATTGCTTCAATTCTAAGTTGTATCCTTAAACAAATTTTTATATTTATGCACTTTATTTGAAAATGACATCATCACTTATGACTAAAACCACCCAATATAGTTTAAGAATACAAATATCCATAAATATGTTTTGTCAATCCAACATACTTCAATAAAATAGTCAACCAAGTTATTCAAATTTTATATAATTATTCGAAGCCTCATAACTGTCAACCATAAATCATTACACTGAAAATACATCCTAGGCTTTTTGAACTAAATGTGAAGTACCAAATCCACAACAAATAACCAAACTAAGATAAAACACCTTTATGACTTTCACAAACTCAAATATTTTCAAATCTCAAATATATATGAATCGAAGTCTCACAACAGATCATCAACTTTCAATACATAAAAATCTTGTGATTATTTTAATATAAATCATTTAATGCATGTAAACCTACATGAACATACTAATATTTTTACCCTATATATATTTTTTGACAATATGACTTGCAAAATAAATAATCACATATGTAACCTAAAATTGCATGCACTAATTTTTTTCAATATTTTATGTGGTCCATATCATCACTGCTTTGAAACTCATTTATTTATTTATCTTGGGAAGAACTTAGGTATTCATCACAAATAAGACCAAAACATAAACCCTAGGTCAGATATTAGTTTCAACCAGAATATATTTGCATACTGATTCATCCGACAACACTTCAAAACCAAAACAAACAACTTTTATGCATGGTGACAAAACCAATTTTTTAAAAAAAACTTTCCATCATTTATAAAAATTTGTGCAATGATTGCTATCAATTTCAACCACATAAAAGACACATTTAGAAGCTCAAAGGAAAAGAACAAAACTTCAAAACATCTGCATGCTGGAGAATTTACCCAAACTTACGTCATAACTCTCCTAGATTTGATCTTTTTTAAATAAGCAAACCCTGATAATTTGATAATCAATATTCATGTTGAAATCACACTATTTATTCATAAAATGAAAGTCTGTTAACCTAATTCTAAATTTGAAAGAACTATCTTACTAACCTGCCCAAAAACATGTAAGTGACCTCTCACACCAAGATAGACAAACATGCACCACTATCACATTACTAAATATTCATTGAAACAAATTTTTGAAATAATCACTCAAATAATAACAAAATCATGCCTTGTAGTTTGACAATCAAATATTTATCTTTCATCAACCAAAATCTAGTGGTTATTATTTGTTGGAAATATTGTCATTGATGTCAAAGGTTTAGTATTATTGGTGATAAAGGTCCCATTGCATTTAATATTGTTTATCTTGGCTAATATGAGTTAATATTTATTTAATATTAATGAATATATTTTTGGTTGCATATGAGACAAAATAAGGGCCCATGGAGAAGTCGAAGAGTCACGGGATAAAGACAAAAGAAGGATGGGACACATTTTCCCATGAAGAGTCATCTTGGGGAATACCAAGAGTCACCAAGTGAAGACAAAAGAGTAAAGGGAAAATTTCTCATGAAGGGACACTTTAAGGAATACGAAAAGTCACCAAAGATAAGGACAAAAGTGGGAAGGACGTTTTTGGTCATGAAAGGTTACCACATGACTTTTCAAATGCTTGGATATGAAGGGTCATCCAATATTGGTGCCAGTTTCCATGAGGAATGAAAGGTCACAAAGGGGGAAGGCCAAAGGTCATTTGGAAAGCTATAAATAAAGGCTTGAGTAGCCATTTGTAGAGTGGAAGTGTGAGGTTGATTTGATATTGTAATATCTAGCTTAGAAGAGCAATTGTGAGAGATGATTTGTATTTGTTATATCTAGCTTAGAAGATCAAAAGTGAGAGAGAGGAAGAAGATGTTGTATTAATCTATCATTTGTTGAGATAGAAACATTGAGAGATAGGTGTGTGGTATACACAAAGGGGTTGGTGATCCTGTGGGTTGGTGCTCACGAATTGTTGCTGAATTGGTGCTTGGCAAAGGGGTTGGTGCTCCTGTGGGTTAGTGCTTGGCAAAGGGGTTGGTGCTCCTGTGGGTTAGTGCTTGGCAAAGGGGTTGGTGCTCCTGTGGGTTGGTGCTCACGAATAGGTGCTGGGTTGGTGCTCAGCAAAGGGGTTTGAAGCTCCTGTGCGTTAGTGCTCACGAATTATAGCTGAGGTTTATACTTGGCAAAGGGGTATGGTGCTCCTATGGGGTTGTTCTCATGAATATATTTGAGATTGATTCTCCGTGGTTTTTCCCACATTGGGTTTCCATGTTATATCTGATGTCTCTCTCTAGCTTGTGTGGATGTTTATTATTTGAGTTTTATTGCATATCTTGAATGTTTGATTAAGTGAAATTTGGTTAAATAAAAGATTTATAAGATATATAATATACTGATTCACCCCCCCTCTCAGTATATTTCATGCTTAACAATTGGTATCAGAGTAGGTTCCTTTTTGAAAAGTTTTATAGCTTGAAGGTAGATCGGGAAAGCACGATGGCTGGGTCACAGGAAGGATTTTCTACAAATAAGGCACCTTTGTTTGATGGGACAAATTATGCTTTTTGGAGCATGAGAATGAAGGTTTATTTGATGGCCCTTGGATTCGACATATGGAAATCAGTGGTGGAGGAATATGAAGAGCCACAGACATCTAAAATTACTCCAGCAGAAAAGAAGGCAAGTGAATGTAATGCTAAAGCTTTAAATACTATTTTATGTGGTTTATGTGAATCTGAATTTGTTAAAGTTATGCAATGTAAATCTGCTCATGAAACTTGGGTAAAACTTGAGAATATTTACAAAGGTGATGGAAAGGTTCAGCAAGCTAAGTTGCAGACTTTTAGAAGGCAGTTTGAAAGTTTGAAGATGGAAGAAGAAGAAGATATAGCAAGCTATCTTTTGTGAGTTGATCAAGTTGTAAAGCAGATTCAAGGTCTTGGAGAAACATTGGATGAGTCAACAATGGTGCAAAAGGTTTTGAGATCTCTACCAATGAGATATGATGCAAAGGTTTCAGCAATTGAGGAGATGAAGAATTTAGCCAAGCTGAATATGGATGAGCTTCATGGTATTCTCACGGCATATGAGATGCGGACAGAACAAGATAAAGCCTCAAAGAGAAAAGCAACTTTCAAGACATCAAAGAAGGAGAAAGCCAAGATTTAAGAATCAAGTGATAGTTCTAGTGATGATGAAGATGACAACGAAGCACTTTTTATTTGCAGGCCGAAAAGAGGAATAGGTAAATATCAAGGAAAATTACCTTTTAAATGTTATAATTGTGGAAAGATTGGACATTTTTCAGCGAGATGCCCAGATAAAGTTAAAGATGATGAAGAAGAAAAAGCTACATACAAGAATAATTTCAAAGGCAAATCTAAGAAGAGTTTCAAGAAGAAGAGCTTGTATTCTAAGGATCCTAATTCAGGCGAAGATAGTGGAGTCAGCGATTCAGAAGAAGAAGAGATTCTATTCATGGATATACATGAAGATGATCAAGAAGAAGAGGAGGAAGCTGAAGTAGATATTGAAGGATAACTCAATTGTGCCCTAGAAGAGTTAGAAGCTGTTCAGAAGAAGAATCAAAGGTTAAAGTGCCAGATCGAGAAAAATGAACAAGAGTCAAAGGAAATGATTGAAGATCTACAAGCACACTTTGAAGAAGCCAAGAAGAATGAAGAAGATCTCACAACATAGTTGGAAATAGCAAGAAAAGATTGTGAAAGGTATGTTATTGAAATTGCCTCTTTAAAAGAAGATATTAAGAAAGCAGTAAGTGATAAAGCAGTCAGTGATTCAAAAATTGAAGATAGCACTAACATGTTGAATAAGATATTGGAAAGTCAAAAAGCATATTCAGATAAAACAGGGATCGGATTTGAAAAAAAAAGAGCTATGCTGAAGCTCTTACACAAGAGGACACAAAAAGGGGAGAAGTGAAGAATACAGAGGACATTCCAAATAGAGAAGGCTGGAAGGAACAAAGCTACAAAAGGCAATCAGGTCAGAGATATACAGACAGGTCTCATTTTTATGGCTATTGTTTTTATTGTAATGGATATGGTCACAAGAAAGTAGAATGTAGAAAAAGAGCTAACAATTTCAAAAATAAGAAGGAAATTCAAGTAGAGTCAAGCAAAAGCCACAACTCTTTTGCTCCTCTATCAAGCTTTGATGAAGAGACCATAGTGTGCTACAAGTGCAACAACTTCAGACACATAGCTTGGTATTGCAGAAGCGTGTTCGAGTCAGTCAAGAAGGATCAGAGGTTCAAAGCTCCATTCATCAAGAAGAAGAATCAAAGTGTCAAAGATCCATTCATCAGGGAGAAGGTTCAGACATGTACATGGCAGAAGAAACAACATGAAGATTTTATGATGGTGCAGATAGATCTGCATGTGGGAAGTAAAGATTAGCCATGGTTAATTGATAGTGGATGTTCGAGGCATATGATAGGAGATAAAAGTAAGTTCATTTCTCTAAAGAAGATTAATGGTGGTACAGTGAGGTTCAGAGATAAAACCACTACCAAGATAGCTGGAAAAGGTACTTTGAGTTTGGATTATGGTAGAACTAAGACTAAAAATGTTTTGTATGTAAAAGGTCTTAAGCATAATCTGTTGAGTGTTAGTCAAATTTGTGATCAAGGATACACATTAAGGTTTCATGCTGAAGGTTATGAGATTAGAAGAAAAGATTCAAATGAGTTGATTGCAGATGCTCAAAGGACAGGGAAACATGTGTATGTTCTGTCAGATATCTTCTCAAAGGCACGATCAATGGATACATTCAAAGATTAGTGAGAAGATTTGGGAGTAATTTCTATTACTTCCTGCCATTGATGTTTAGCATCAAGTGAGGGGGAGCTAAGTGTTAGCTCTAGGTAGTCCCTTTGCCATTGATGTCAAAGGGGGAGAATAACAGGTACAGGTATAGGTGTAGAAAACAAGTATAGGGAATAGGTACAGGTTGCTATAGTAAGGGGGAGTTACTATATGTTTTCAGATGATGGTATGTGCAGGTGACAGGATGTGGTAGTTTCAGGATTGAGGTTGCCATCAATGACAAAGGGGGAGATTGTTGGAAATATTGTCATTGATGTCAAAGGTTTAGTATTATTGGTGATAAAGGTCCCATTGCATTTAATATTGTTTATCTTGGCTAATATGAGTTAATATTTATTTAATATTAAGGAATGTATTTTTGGTTGCATATGAGACAAAATAAGGGCCCATGGAGAAGTCGAAGAGTCACGAGATAAAGACAAAAGAAGGATGAGACGCATTTTCCATGAAGAGTCATCTTGGGGAATACCAAGAGTCACCAAGTGAAGACAAAAGAGTAAAGGGCGAATTTCTCATGAAGGGACACTTTAAGGAATACGAAAAGTCACCAAAGATAAGGACAAAAGTGGGAAGGACATTTTTGGTCATGAAGGGTCACCACATGACTTTTCAAATGCTTGGATATGAAGGGTCATCCAATATTGGTGCCAGTTTCCATGAGGAATGAAAGGTCACAAAGGGGGAAGGCCAAAGGTCATTTGGAAAGCTATAAATAAAGGCTTGAGTAGCCATTTGTAGAGTGGAAGTGTGAGGTTGATTTGATATTGTAATATCTAGCTTAGAAGAGCAATTGTGAGAGATGATTTGTATTTGTTATATCTAGCTTAGAAGAGCAAAAGTGAGAGAGAGGAAGAAGATGTTGTATTGATCTATCATTTGTTGAGATAGAAACATTGAGAGATAGGTGTGTGGTATACACAAAGGGGTTGGTGCTCCTGTGGGTTGGTGCTCACAAATTGTTGCTGAGTTGGTGCTTGGCAAAGGGGTTGGTGCTCCTGTGGGTTAGTGCTCATGAATTATTGCTAGGTTGGTGCTCGGCAAATGGGTTGGTGCTTGGCAAAGGGGTTTGAAGCTCCTGTGGGTTGGTGCTCACGAATTATAGCTGAGGTTTGTACTTGGAAAAGGGGTATGGTGCTCCTGTGGGGTTGTTCTCACGAATATATTTGAGATTGATTCTCCTTGGTTTTTCCCACATTGGGTTTCCACGTTATATCTGATGTCTCTCTCTATCTTGTGTGGATGTTTATTGTTTGATTTTTATTGCATATCTTGAATGTTTGATTAAGAGAAATTTGGTTAAAGGAAAGATTTATAAGATATATAATATACTGATTCACCCCCCCTCTCAATATATTCCGTGCTTAACATTTTTCATTTATTGCTCATAAGTGTTTCAAATATTCATGCACAGAATCATGTAACTTCTATGTATACATTTTCATGCATATTAAAATAATACTCTCAAAAATTCAAAAGAACCATTTTAAAATTTCAAATAGTTTGCATACAGATGAAATTGTTTAGATTTCACATTATTATCCACATCTCATCATTAAAATTTTTCAAAAAACACTGAAAAACTTCCAATTTTACTCATGCAGATTTGACAGAACTATTCCTTCATTGAACTGTAAACCTTTCATCATCGTGAACAAAATGACCAATATTGCATAACATACCTAGTGTCACTATCCGAAAAAAAATTGACTTCCAACCTCCAAACTTCTACACGACCTCAATGACCCAGAGCTCCACTACTACAAATGAGCTTGTGAGAATGAACCAAAAATCAAGAATTTCAAGACTTTATTTTGCCAACTTACCTCTGTAACCAACTTTATGACGTGTCTAAATTAGATTGTCTTACATTTACTAATTGTGTGCTTAGTAATCCTACTAATTTTCTTATCGGCACTGACAAGCTTAGCTTAACTATCTCTATATACCATATCATTAGCTAATTACCATTTTTTGAGAAAAAGGTCATTTCAATTAATTTTATTATCACAAAATCTTTGAATGATCTCGAAGCATTGAAACTATACCTCTGCATTCAATATTCGTGCCAACTCACATTGCCATAATGGATGAAAATTCTAACTAATCTCCAACTCAACCAAATCAAAAGTTCATTGAATATGTTTTACGATCAATGAAAAGGGACCTTGACACTTGGTGAATTATGAAAACTTCGTGAAAAACCTTATACATTTGCAATTATTAATGACCTATCATCATGGTCTAGAATTGTGTCATGCAAACTATGATAGGCCCCTTTAGACTTAAATAATTCAACATAAACGCAAACTTATTAAAGCTCAAAAGAATCCTTATAATATTGATATTTTACTTCATGAATAAGTCCAATGGTTGATACCCAACTTTATAAGTCTATGCCCAATGAGAAATGAAGAATAGTGTGTATGCCTTAATGCTACATTCACCAAATTTGAATACTTATTCAAATATCAAGATGACTGAGACTTACAATATCAACTAAGTTATTATGATCTCAACCATGTATTAAAGAAACAAGTTCATCAGATAAAAGAACAAGGATGTAATCTAGATGAAATAGAATATTAACTTAAGCATTTTAGTTCCTAAAATAACCCTTATATCATCAGTAGTGACTGAAACTAAACCATAGGCGGGGGTCCTAGTCCGATTGGTTAAGTACTTCCGTTGCGGCTCTGCTGGTCACGGGTTCTAGTCCCCCCCACCCTGTGGTATCGGAGGGCGTGTCATGCCAGCGTCGCCAGTCACATTAAAAAGTTTACCAGGCGCACTGCAGGTTATAGGGGGACCATGTTGTACTGAGTCCTTAAGCAATACAATACCGATTCTTGCAGCCCAAAAAAAAAATAAAAAAATGAAACTAAACCATACATCAAATATATACCTTTAGAATAGTTTTTTAATGTATTTATTTTGAATGTAATGTTTTTTAAAAAGTCATATCACCATTATCTGTTCTGATCAAATCAATGAAAATCAAATAACCATTGCAAATTTGATGAAACTAAAAATGCATTTTCCAATTGAAACTGTCTCAAATTGAACTGAACTAAATCATCAAAATAACTGATCTCACACAATTATATATGCATATTTTATTAATTAATCCATCATGATTTTTGAAACAACTTAGAAACATAAATAAAATTACATCAATCAATCGTTATCATTTCATAATCAAAGATGCATCTAAGAATACTATCAATCAATAGGGTCCCCAACACAATTTTAGGTTTCATGACAAGGTCATCTCTATGGCAGAAAGCATTAATTTTAAAAAAATTTAGGGGTTATAAAAAATAGGTATAACAGGTTCCTCCATCAAGATTTTTCACCAACCTTTCAAAATTATCGGCACATGTTTTATAACATCTCCTAGAATATAATGTCATATCTCTCCCTCCATTCAAAGATTTTGATACGACATGACCTCTTCCAAAAATCTATGATTCCAATGCATTTTGCGACTATCACAAGACACTATGCCATATTAAAAATTGATGCATCATCTTGAAACATAAGATATAAGATTTGGTATAGGCTAACATAATTAATGTGGGCACACCCACAGAGGCACCCAAAGTTCAACAAAAAAAAGTTAAGGTATTGAAAATATTATCAGATCTATTTCTAAAGCATAGAATTAATGAGGTAGGGGGCACTTCAGGTGTTCACTATATGTATCAAGCACATCCACCACTAATATCATATCACACTACATAGAGGATTTACAACCCTACATAATATCATTGGTGTTTATCATACTATAGTACCAGTTAGAACACTCATCACTTTCTCAGAGCAAGATATTATTGATGATGATTCATAGTTATATACCCTATTTGTACAAGCTTATATGGATCATCATCCTATTTATAGTGTTATTATTGATAATGGGTTAAGTATTAACATGTGTACTATCACACATCTACAAAATTTGGGGTATTTAAAATAGGGTATTCAGGTTATTTGATGAGAAAGAGAAGAAGTTTCTTGTCACAAGAGAATTTGTCTTTTGTGAGATTACAAAGGACAAAGATCATATTGATCATTAGTTGAGTCGACTAGACAAAAATTTGATGTCTACAAAGAGAGTGATTTGAATGTTTCAGACAATGAATGGGGGACATAGAGTTGGGAATCTATTGATTTTATATTATCTCCTATACATGAGCTTGAAACCCCTCATAAAGGAAAGAGTGAAACTTCATTAGATATTGAACAGGGGCTAGAAAAATTGAGGGAAGATAGTAAACTAACTTCAGAGGATGAACCTACAGCACCTACAACACAGAACAAGATGTCTAAGTGGGCCACTCAAACGCTGAAAGATGTGAGGCCTCATGAAGTTGGGAAAATAGGCACTCAAAGTGCACATTCAACCTCCTCTCAACCAGACAAGTTTATTGATGAAATTTAGGACATGATTTTAAAACTCACATTGGATGATTCTTAAAAGGAACTCAATTTTGTGTTTGATTTAGAGCCAATAACTTTCAAACAAGATGAGAATCTCGACTCTTGGAGAAAATCAATGAAAGATGAGTATAATTCACTATTGAAAAATGGGACTTAGAATCTGGTTGATATACCATATGGTTACAAACTGATTGGATACAAGTGGGTCTATCATGCCAAATACAAGGAAGATGACTCACTTGACAAGCAAAAAGCAAGGCTTGTCATAAATGGGTATGCTAAAAAAGAAGGAATTGACTACAATAAAACCTTTGCACTTATAAAAAAATGGACTATCATTCGGACCATGTTGGCTCTAGTAGCTCACAATGGACGGAAAAAGTTCACCAAATGGATGTCAAAATTGTATTTCTAAATGGAGACCTCAAGAAAACTATGTACATGACACAACCTGATAATTTTGCAGTAAAGGGGCAAGAGCACAAGGTGTGCAAACCGGAAAAATCATTATATAATTTAAATCAATCCCCTCAAGCATGGTATGAAAAACTAGTTGAGAACCTCATAAACATGAACTTCAAACATTTTGAGTTTGAAGATACAACTATTTTCAGAAAAATAGTTGTATTTGTGGTGGTATTTGTTGACGATTTGCTCATCACAGGGAAAAATGAACAATACACTACAAAATTCAAACCAAAATTGATGAAAAGCTTTAAAATAACTGATTTGGGTTATCTTCATTGCTATTTGGGTATTTAAGTAATTCATAAACCAAAGTATTTCTTCATCACTCAGTAGAAGTATGTTGGCAACATTTTGAGAAAGTTCAGAATGGAAGATTGTAAGCCTCTCTATATGCTTATGAAATAAAATCTCAAATTGGTATCTAAAGATTCAATAGATTTGGTTGATGTCACTAAATAAAGACAACTCATTGGAAGTATAATTTATGTGACTACCACTCGACCAGATATATCATATGTAGTTGGTTTCTTCTCAAGATTCATGTAAAAACCCAAGGAGAGTCATTGGGTATCAATAATACGGGTCTTCGGATATCTCAAAGGCACACAACATTTTTGGGCTCAAATGCTCTAGGGTAGGAGACTTCAAACTAGTCAGGTATTTAGATTTTGACTATAATGATGATCATGAAGATAGAAAGTCCACCTTGAGTTTTATAATGAATTTAGGAACAACATTTGTTAGTTGGAAATACAAAAATCAATCAATGCCAATAATTTATTTAGTAGAAGTAAAATATATGGCTGCTTCAGAGGCAACTAGAGAGATCTTATGGCTCATAAGGGTTCTTTTAGATTTACAGGAGTAATAATTTTCATCAACACCTTTCATGATTGACAACACTTCTGCAATTCAGATGGTAAAGAATCTAGTGTTTCATAATGTTATGGTGTGGAGCTAAAAGCTTCAATTGTTTGCAAACACAAGAAGGAAGGATGCTAAGAACCAGAGCCACCGGCGTCGGCAGTATGACCGACGTTGGTCAGATGCAGTGGAGAAGGAGACCGGCGACGGCAGAGAGTCGGCCGATGTCGGCAGCACCAGACCAACAGGGACCGGCGTCAGTCGCCTGTGTATTTTCGAAACTGCTGTTGACGAATAGTCAGTTATCTTAAGTGAGTGTTTGCATGTTAAGCGACTAATTTTAGTCACGAGCTGCGTGTCTAATTATTGTAGTTAGACTTCTATTTTTGTAAGCATGGGATCCTATTTAAAGGCCCATAGGCATGTATTGTAATTAAGCAATTAAGTAAGAGCATTGAAGCTAGCAAGGTCAAGGAGATCTACAGGTGTAAGGTCAAGGAGATCAGCTGAAGCATTCAAGGAGGGATAGCAACTCAGGCTTTAGAGTTGTTGTGTTGAGCAAGGGAGAGAGAGAGAAGAATCCTTTGAGGTGGAGGAAGAAGTGACATCTTCCTTATTTGTATTGTCTTCTATTAATATTGAATACAAGAGTGTGTATTGTCTCTCAAATTTTTGCTGTCTCAAGTTTCTATCTATTTTATCATTCTGGTATAATTCCGTGTTTAATTGCATATAAGAAGTAATCAATTGTGCTCTAATTGGTAGAGCTACAGATCCCCTGACAAGTGGTATCAGAGCTACGATTTGCAGGAAGCAGGGTATTGTTTTTTGATTACAGGTCATTCATAGGGATTTCTGTTTGAGTGGGAGTTCAGCAATGGCAGAAGAAAGTAGACTACGAATGGAGAAGTTTAACGGCAAAAACTATCAACACTGGAGGATGCAGATTGAGGATTATCTGTATTAGAAGGACTTATACTTACCATTGGGTGGGGTTGCATGCAAGCCCACAGACATGAAGGATGAAGAATGGAGTGTTCTTGATTGAAAGGCTCTCGGTTCCATAAGGTTGAGTCTTGGAGCGTCTGTGATTTCCAGCTTATCACAGTGCAGAACAACAGAGGAGTTAATAAAGTCCTTGGCGAATTTATACGAAAAGCCCTCGGCTTCTAATAAGGTATACCTTATGAAGCAGTTATTTAATTTGCAAATGTAGGAAGGTGGATCGGTACATATCCATCTCAGTGATTTCCATGGGTTGGTAAACCAACTAGCCTCCGTCAATATTGTCTTTGATGATGAGGTAAAAGCTCTCTTGATTTTATGTTCTTTGCCTGAAAGTTGGGACGGTATGGTTATGGCAGTAAGTAACTCTGCATCTGCTTCTAAAATCTTAAAAGTTGATGATGTTGTGAGTGTGATCTTGAATGAAGAAATACGCAAGAGAAGCACAGGTGAATCATCAGGGAATGCTCTAAGTGCAGAAAGCAGGGGAAGGCAAAAGGAGAAGGTTGAGCAAAGGAAATCAAGGTCGAGAAGGAGATCCGAGTCCAAAGGTATTACCTGCTGGTTTTGTGGAAAGAAAGGACATACGAAGGAGTGTTGGTTGAGAGATAAAGAGAATCAACATGCAGGTATGGAGGAAGCGAAGGATGCAAATATTGTGATGCAGGACGCTCTCATACTTTCTTCAGAAAGTCAGGTAGGATCATGGATTTTAGATTCTGGTTCATCTTTTCATGCATCCCCAAACAGAGATTTGTTCTGTGAGTATGAACAGGGAGACTTTGGAGTTCTTTACTTAGGGGATGGTATGCCTTGTCAGATAGTTGGCAAAGGGAAAGTGCAGCTGAGATTGCAGATTGACAACACGTGGGTGTTGAAAGAGGTCATGCATGTTCCAATTCTGAGGCAGAGTCTGATTTCTGTAGGATGGTTGGGAGATGAGGGATGCACAATAACCCTCACAACGGATTCTTGGAAGGTTACCAAGGGAGCACTTGTTCTAGCAAGAGGTAAGAAAGTAGACACTATTTATCTGTCTACTTGTATTACTAATTCTACTTCTGGTGTAGATTCGAAGATGTGGCCTAATAGGCTTGGTCACGAGAATAAGAAGGGAATGGAAGTTCTTGACTCAAAAGGTATGTGTTCAAATTTGGAAAGCATAGATACAACTCATTGTAGAAAGAGGAAATTTGATGCTTTTGACAGGAACAAAGAAGCCTTGGTGTTTTTGGAGAAGGTGAAGGACAGAGATCAATCACAGGGGCTGAATAAGTCTGAGCAGGGCAGCATGGACAGAGGTCTAATCCAAGAAGAGCTCGCAGATGAAAATTTCTTCACTTACAGGGACACACAGACACCGATGTCGGTAGCATGGCACTGATGTCAGTCATCCAGATACCGACATTGGTCATGTGCAGACCAGCAGAGTCGGTAGGTCGGATAGGAGAAGTCTGACGTTGGTCATAAGGACCGACATCGGTAGGAGGGGACACCGGCGTCGGCCAGGGAAACGACGTCGGTAGTCAGAGTCAGCGCAGGGAACCAACATCGGTCAGGAGCAGACTGGGAGATGGCCGATATCGGTCACTGGAATGGATAGTGGGTGAATCAATAAGTCTCAAACACCCACGTGGAGGTCAGGAAAGGTATGTGAACCTCATATTCATTGTTCACCTTCTCTATATTGCTTACTGATAGTCATGAACTAGGAAGATGGAAGAAGCAATGCAGGTAGAATCTAGAAACAGTGGGAGCTTGGCATGGATGAGGAGTGTGAGTCCTTGGAGAACCAAACAGGTATTTGTTGGTAGTGTTGTCAGCTGGAAGGAAGCACTGGACAGAGGGATGGATTCCTATTTTAGAGGAGAGAGTGGATGGACACATGAGACAAAAGGCTATGGTACATGGTCTTGAGTATGCTGCAGAACAATGGAGGTTTGACCATTGTATTTTATCTTTACCAGGTTGGATAATATTAGCTACATTATCCTGTTACTGTATTGTGTTACTTGTTGCAGGGTTTCATATACAGGGAGTTTTCTGAGCTAAGGGTAGAGTTGGTTCAGAAGTGTGTCATGGAGAATTTGGGAGCATCAAAATTCTTGTGACATAAGATACAGGTATTGCATCACAGGTTTGCGTGGTGGGTGGTCTTCAAGAGTGACGTTGAAGAGGGATACAGAGCCTAAGG
This sequence comes from Torreya grandis, assembly GCA_037957365.1. Classification (NCBI taxonomy): domain Eukaryota; kingdom Viridiplantae; phylum Streptophyta; class Pinopsida; order Cupressales; family Taxaceae; genus Torreya; species Torreya grandis. Next base: position 8,923,230 of record JARHVA010000055.1, read on the forward strand.
AACAAAATAGATGGTGTACAGGTATAGGTACAAGTTGCAGCTGTTTATCTCCAAGTGGGAGATTGTTATGGTGTGGAGCTAAAAGCTTCAATTGTTTGCAAACACAAGAAGGAAGGATGCTAAGAACCAGAGCCACCGGCGTCGGTAGTATGACCGATGTCGGTTAGATGCAGTGGAGAAGGAGACTGGCGATGGTAGAGAGTCGGCCGACGTCGGCAGCACCAGACCAGCGTCGGTCGCCTGTGTATTTTCAGAACTGCTGTTGACGAACAGTCAGTTATCTTAAGTGAGTGTTTGCATGTTAAGTGAATAATTTTAGTCACGAGCTACGTGTCTAATTATTGTAGTTAGACTTCTATTTTTGTAAGCATGGGATCCTATTTACAGGCCCATAGGCATGTATTGTAATTAAGCAATTAAGTAAGAGCATTGAAGCTAGCAAGGTCAAGGAGATCTACAGGTGTAAGGTCAAGGAGATCAGCTGAAGCATTCAAGGAGGGATAGCAACTCAGGGTTTAGAGTTGTTGTGTTGAGCAAGGGAGAGAGAGAGAAGAAGCCTTTGAGGTGGAGAAAGAAGTGACATCTTCCTTATTTGTATTGTCTTCTATTAATATTGAATACAAGAGTGTGTATTGTCTCTCAAATTTTTGCTGTCTCAAGTTTCTATCTATTTTATCATTTGGGTATAATTCCGTGTTTAATTGCATATAAGAAGTAATCAATTGTGCTCTAATTGGTAGAGCTACGGATCCCCTGACACATAATCAAACTAAGCACATCAATACCAAATTTTATTTGATTTAACACTATGTGAAAGATGGTAGTGTCAAGTTACAACATTGCTTGATAGTAGAGTAACCAACAGACATCCTAACAAAGGTGCTTGGATGAGAAAAAATTGAAAATTGCAGAGGAATGCTTGGTTTAACAAAGACCCCTATAGATTAAGGGGGTATGTAATAATATTTTAGATATTAGTTATTAATTCTAGGTGTCTAGCATTTTATCTTATTCAATAAGCTTTCCATTCACATAGGAATAGGAAGAGTCATTGGGAATGTGAAATGAATAGTCTTTTATTAGTCTATTTATTGTAATATTTTATCTCTTTTTCATTGAATCATGAAATAAAATCTCATTTGCATTCTGTATGAAATTTGTCCCATCAGTATCAGAGCTTTGGCTTGAACTCTAGGACCTAATGAGTCTATTAATGTTTTCATGTCTTTCTGTTCACCAGTGTGAACCTAGTGACATGAAGTATTGCATTAGTATTTTTGGATTTATAGTACCTCTATGCAAAATCATGTTATACCATGATTGGAATTTTGAGACTTGGTATATCCTCCTATATGGCTTGGTGACTTTTGTAAGTTTGAGACATTCATGAAATGAGTGTGATATATAGAGTGTGTACTTTAGAAGAATTTGTACCCTATTAGAGTTGCTATAGGGTTGGTTTAGCGAGTGTTTCAACATAGTTGGTTGTAATCAAGGTTTGGGTAGGTGAGAGCATAGCTTAGTTCATGAGTTGTGAACAAGAGTATCCTACCTTATTTATGATCATTTGGATTGACATGTTGAGGATGATTACAACCTTGCTTATTAATCAAGTCCCCTTTGTCATTTGTGTTTTATGTTGTGAATGTTTTATAAGCACGGGCTGCTTCTCACTTAAATATATATGTGTTTTAGTTTCTATGCCTTATATTCACTAATCCTAAGAATGGAAAATTTTATAAGATCATTTTTTTAGTTTGGTACCACCTAGTGTGGTGGAAATTTTCTTGTAGTAAAGTGTTATTGTCTTGGTTAGGAATTCCTATATGTTAGGAGTTTGTTTAAGGACTGGAACCCTTAATTTATGTGGTTTAGTAAGGATTTAATCTCTCTTAGATATCTTAGAGGTGAGTTTTTATTATCTCATTCTCCTTTGACATCATTATAAACTATCGAGAAGATTCATATTTTCATGATGTTGATTTAGTGTTCTCTTAAATAGGAACTTGTTTTAGAAATGTTGCTTTGGACCATATTCCTTGGAGTACATGGAATAATGTTCCCTAATTCTTGTTGAGAGAGAATTTGTAGGATTGGATGGATTGATACATCTTTGTGGGTGGTATATTCCTCTTCTGGTTGTAGAAATAGATTGTGATACTATACTTACAGATTTGGTAAGTAGGTAGATATTTGGAAACATTGAGTTGCAGAGTTTTCTTTTTACCTTGTGATGATATTTAATAATTTTTGAGATGATAGTTCTCTACTTTTCACTTGTGACTCTTTAAGGTCACTACTTTATCTAACTTGTGGTTTTAGACCACGTGGAGTGGGAAACCTTGAATTGCATATTAAATTTTAGATTAAGAACTATAAGTTGATTATAATTATTATGTTGTTATTCACCTTTGAATAGATTGATATTTTTCTCTTTTAGCTTAAAACATGTTATTTTGAAGAGTTATTTTTACCTTTCACTGAAAGTGAGTAGGGTATAGTATGTGCAGAGCACCTTGTCAATCTAAGGGTTGAGATAAACTCTTAATTTGTTGCATTATAGTCAAGCAAGTAGGGAGATATTATCTCTTTTATTCTTTTATAAGGTTGAAATCATGGTGTGATCCTTGGCCTTTATATGTTATGTTAATTTTAATATTATTCTCTATTAACTATGAATACAACACTATAGATTAACCCAAGAAATATGATACTAGTATGTTTAGCTAGTAGTAACTTAATACAATTATGGATTGATTATATGATTTATATTATATGTATGTTGATACATCTAAAATTATTTAGCATTACTTACTATAATCTATTAGTATGGATTTGTAGTTCATTGAATCTCGTACACATTTTGGAGATCATTAGGTCGTGAAGACCTAAGGGAAGAGTGGCAAATTAGAAACGTGAGTACTAAGAGATAGGAATGGATCCTACTTAGTCTCATATTGACTCGATACTCAGTGAGTTTGGATCTGATAGATGGATTTAACAAACAGACTTGTCAAATTTAGTCATATGGCCATATGCATGTATACTAAAAAATGTTTAGTCCTTAATTTTGCATACATTGGAAATATAGTATTTCCAATTCCTATTCATCATCATACTTGTTAGGAGCTCCATGGAGTAATGGAAATATTGATATATTATACTTATTAGGAGCTATGTAGGATAGCGATAGAATTAAATTATACACATCATTCTTGCCAGAATCCCTAAACACTTTTTTTTAAAATGATAAAAACATTCTTTAGGTTAGAGAGATGTGCAGAATGAATAGAAGATTTTGTGGTACTCTCCTTGGTCATCTATTTCTACTTATATGATGATCTTATGTGCTCTTGAGAAGTTAGTGAAACTTTTACTGAGATATGTGAGATTCTTCAAGGTAACAAAAGTGGTTAGTCATACAGTATTTAGGCTTGTCTTAATAGTTCTGGACCTCAGGGTGGTCATGATAAAATCAATGTGAGTAGGTAATACTCATAACTATGATTTTTTATTAGGGAGATGTCTTAGAGTAGGGTCTTGTGGGACCAATACTCCAAGAATAGTGAAATTTGAAGGAACTACAATTAGTTCTACAGGTAAATTTATTTTTATTTGGCTAATTTGATATTGTATACCATGTTATTGATTTGATAAATAATGTTTTTAATTCAAAACTTATGTTTGAATAAGATTCATTAGGGACGATGACTAGATTTAGGGGGGAAGGATGTTATATCCCAATTCCTCGTCAGACAAACTTGCTAGATTATTCATGGATATCTATAGCTGAGAAATTTAGATTTAGTTATTTTTAACTAAGCTTGAGGTATATGCTATTATGGGATAGTATAATATTAATTAGATACATGATGGCACATGATTACTTTACTGTGAGTTAACTATAGTGTATATGTTTACATTTTGAGCATATTGATGTGTTATTTCACTTATATTTTATGCTATACATTTATCATGTGATATGATTTAATTACTTATGTGTTGTGAGGTGGATGCAACAGAGCTCATCCCTCAGAGTGTGTCAGAGGTAGAGCATCATTAAAGAGGGTGATGTAGATGAAGATGTCAGAGGTCGATAGAAATCTGATAAAAACCTTGCACATACCACATTAGTTAGCACATGGTAGAATGCATAAAAAATAGTTGTTTATGATGTGTTTATTACCTACTTTGGAGTGTTGCTTTATATGGTTTTTTAGTATAGGTAAATATGGTTTATGAACTCTCTATTTCTCTACAAATGATTGATTAATTTTTAGTTGTATATTGAGTTCCTATCTATAGTACATGACTATGAGAGTGTTTGGTTATATCTAGCATAATATGGTGCATCGTGATGCATGCTTATAGATATGTTATTTTTAATGTTGGTAAGCAGTTTAAACTTAGGATATACTCAGGTGGTATAATCCCATACTTTTTTAATTGTTATTATGTATGTGATCTTTTGATTCTTGAATTTAGATTTGGCTATCAAAAGCCTTTCATAGTCAGCTCGATCCGTGATGATTTTGCCTTGGTTGGTATTTTTCAAACAATCAATTTATGTTTTTCCTTATCATAGAGCCTGGACAAATCTCCATCCCCTAATCATCCACCATTGACTCGCCATACCTCCTCTACATCATTGGATACTAGATTTATTCTAAAGATCAGTCAGTTGATATGCAAACAATTATGAGTATTTAAGCATCTAGTTTTGGTTCTTTGAATTCCAAAAGCCTATCTCCACTAGTCGTGCTAAGCCCATGCAGTCATCCACCTCACCATTTTCATCTATGTAAAATTCCATGTGTGGTTTTCTATACCACTATCTAAGGTAAAACCACCCACTTCCAAAACCCATGGTTTTGGTAAAAATATTTTTTTTGGGTCCTTTTCTTATATATATATGATCTTTATTAATTCTTTGATTATTTTCAAAATTTTAAAATAAGGGCCCTTTATATTAAAAGTGGTGAATGATTTAAAGTGGGGTGATTTAATCCGTAAGGGGTGAATATTAATTGTGGGAGAAAATAATTTTTCTTTGGTGGAGGAATCTTTATTATTGGTGGAGGAATGTATATTTTAATTGTTTGTAATGGTGAATGAATATTTTTTTTTAATTTTTGGTATAAAAATAATATTTTTTTGCTAGGTATTATTGTTTGAAAACATATTAATGAAAAGGAATTTTTTATTATTTTGCATACCTTGTATTTTACCTTGATGAAAGGCTCAGTTTGGCAAGAGGCCAAACCCCTTCACAAGCAAGACAAATTTTCTTCTTCTCTTTATTGGTCTATTTTTCACACCTATTCTCTCATTTTAGACATATTATCGACAAATCCCAATGTCCCTCTTGGATTTTTTTACTTGTATCATGTGTGTTGATCAGTTTGACATTGCAAACATTGATTATTTTTGAACACATTCTCAACTAAGTTTGATATCCAACATTGAGTGTGCTATGTACTTTCAAACTTTAGGGGGGTCATTGTTGATTTTCTTAGGGTGTTTTTGTGAGGACTTACATTCTCTCTTGTGTGCACATAGTTTCCTCAAATTATGTGTGCCAGTTTGGTGACCACTACACTGATTGCTCTTACATTCTTAGACACATTGTCAACTAAGGTTGACATCCATTTACTGAGTGTGCATTGTCACTTGTGTAGTGTTTTTCTCATTGTACTTATTTGGTGTCTTCTCTCAGTAATGTTTGCTCCAATTGAGATATACTAGTGGCTGAGGAGAGTTAATTCTACACTAGTGGTTCTTCTTGGAAAGAACAATTATACTTCATGGTGGATGTACATTGAACACTTGCTCACAGAACATGACTTTATTCTATTTTTATAAATACATCAATAAGTTATGCTTCATGGTGAATGTACATTGAACACTTGCTCACATAACATGACTTTATTCTATTTTTATATGGATAGATTCCTATTCCAACTAACCCTTGTCAATATAATGACTAAGCCAAATCTTGTGATTGTGTTTATAACAACTTATTGATGTATTTTTCATGGGATCTACACCACCATGTGGAGCACACAGATTGTCCTTCCATTATTTGGATCACTCTTAAGAGTAATTTTAGGGATCTTATATAGATATATATCATCCCTCATCCTCCTTTTCCTATTGTCTTTTCAAAGACTATTGTACTCTATCCTCCTACTTGTATTTCTTGTGATGACACAATTTAGGTGGATAATTTTCTTCCTTCAGTCGAGCCACCACTATAAGATGAGATTCTACCAGACCTTATATGTCCCATTGCAAATTATACATATGTTCCTATGCAAATTTTTATTCTTCCAGAACCATCACAAACTTGCACCTTGGAGGACTCTATTATTGTTAGTGAGAGTACACTTGTTGAGAGATTCAACAACTCATATGTTTATGTGGATATTCATCTTACAGATCTGAGTGCTTCATCTATAGATTAGTAGTCAACATCAATGGTTGTTAATCCTTGCTCTCATCTTCACATGGGTATTCTTGCAGTGAATGTTCCATACCTTTCTTCTAATAAGTTCATCTCAGTGGCATTACATACAATTTTTGTGCACAATCTTGTTATACCTATGCCACACATTAAATTTGGACCATATTCAGAGATATTTAAACTGCTTCCTTCATTTTCCATTATGTAATGGGTAAAATTTTAGTACACCATTCATTTTATTCCTCTGTAAAAAGAAGAAACATTAATTGATGTGGATGGAACTTCTACAGCCTTCAGGTAGAGGATTTCATCATCAAACCTAATCATTTTAGAAGATCTACTATAAGTAGCTTCAACATCTTATACAAGGAATTATTAGCTCTCTATTTGCTATGTGCTTGGGTACCTCATTAAGGCTCGTTGCTAGGACCCAATTCTATAGTCCCATTGAGTTTTGTTTACATATTTTATCGACTTGCTTAGGGTGGCTAGGTCATTGGGGAAGATTGTCCCACATTCATTATAATGTGTGGTCTCTATCTCTCTATCCTATATATATGTACCACTCCCTTTATATTTATGATTTATAGCTAATGAGGAATATCATTTATGCATTTTGATTTTTGGTAATCTCTTTCTCACCTATTCCATAGTATTTACATGCATTCGATCTATTTGAGAGGTCTTGGATAAATGTAATAGTTTCACTAGTTTGGTCTTAGAGGTTATTTTAAATCTGTAATAAAAATAGTAAGTGAATTAAAAAATTATCATCTCTTCAATCACTTACATTGATATTGATACATTTAGATAATTTTATAGAGGGCAAACATGGGATTAGAGGATTCTTGCAACATAATTATTTATACATAATATTTTGATTGCTATTACCAATATTTAAAACAACTTATCAACCAAAGAATCCCAAAATTATCTCCCTACCCCTAAAATTTATTCTAGGACATTATCATATGCCAACAAGATGCATAGACTATGGAAAGTGAATAGAGTTGTGACATTATCAATAATGAAATACATTTGAGGTTGACCCACAATCTACAAATCTTAATAATTTGGACTAAAATTTAATCATTTAACACAACATTGTGTTAAAAGTGAGAAAAAAATGAATTCTTTATCAATTGAGATCTAAGGGCAAGATTTGTGCTTACTAAAATCCCCCATGTGTTTGTGCAAGTCATGCAGATCAACCCATAGACAGGTGAAAGTATATAAATCTAATGAATGTTTATTTGTATCAATGGTATATAATTTTAAAGTTAAATTTTCATTAGATGTTTGAAAAATGAATATTTATTTACTTTTGATTATGAATATGCTTTTCGTTGAGGCTGAGTTTGAATATTTGCATTTGGCATGAAAAAAAAAAATTATTTCAAAAAAGAAAATAAAAGTGGGAAAAAGTAATGTTATTTGTGTTAGAATTTATGGTAATGAAAATTTAGAATAAATTTTGGTACAAATTAAGTAGTATATTTTAAAAATAAAGTGCAAGAATCTATTATGTTTTCATGTTAAACTACATATAGTTTGGACACTATTTAGGTAAATATGGAACAATAATACAAATTAGTACAAAAATTCTAGTCACATTAATGCAGATATAGTTAGATAATAATATCATTTGATTCATCCTCTAAGTTATCTTTTGATTGATCTTCTAGGTTGTAGTGTAATGGTTAAGTGAAAAAACTTATATTAGAGTTACCTAGGTTCAAACCTACAATAAGGGATACCTAAACACCTATTAAATGATGTAGTTCAATCGCATTATGACTTACTGGGATATTTATAATAAAGAGTAATACAAGAGGAAATATAGTGTTACTAAAGCCTAAGGTCCAAATCTAGTTGAACACCAGTAATAAATTAATAGGTGTTCTAAATTTTTGAAAGAATCAACCAATTATTACAAAAATGGGGAATCATAGCTCCCAATAATTCAATTTCAGCTTCTCCTAGAAAAGCAAGTCAAGCACATAAGGGGAATGGAAAAAGGAAGATGGGAGGTCATAACATGGTGAAGTTTATAGACCAGTGATTTAACCTATTTGGTAATATTGGTGTATTATTCCTTATTTAGTTAAAGGGTTTGGATTGATAAACCAGTAAATAAATATGTAATAATTAACCTATTGTTTTATGAAATTTGATAGTAATTATGATCTTTCTAAAAATAGTAATAAGAGGTAAAAAAAAGACTTAGCTAGAAATTGACTGAGACAACTGTTGCGGGTTCTAAAATTCACTATGCAGGGTTGGGAGATTGTGATAAACTAAAATCTGTCTTTCATTTTATGATTAGATAGGAGCACTAAAAGTGGACAAGAGTGGCACTGACACTATAGTCCACCTCTGCTACTATTGTCCTAGTGATCTAAGATTTTTGGGTTTTATTTTCCATGTCTATGGGACCTTGCCTATGAAATATTGAAGACTGAAAGTCTCTAGAGATTGTTGTAGATGTGATTTAGTATTTAAACCCTATAGGCCAATGTGATTTGACTAATTTTGAGAAAGAGGGTGGTTAGTGTGTGTAAGATACATTAGACGTGGATCCACACCCCTTGTGTGGGCATGCTGCCTACATACAAATAATCTAAAGAGGGATCAAGCCATATGTAGTTCTCCCATTTGATGTGCTTGGTGCAGTTGTGTATTGAAGATGTAACTAAATATGAAACTAGGTGTACTTGATTTGACTAGGGACTGGTGTAAGGATTTGGATGTGCTTAGGACTATATTGGATGGTTATATGTAAAGAATAGGGAAGATTGCCTGAGTGGTTTCACTTGTATTCTTACTTTTGCTTTATGATAATTACCAACCCCTTTCCAATTGATCTTTGAATTGTATTTTATAAAGATCTATTGCTCATAGGTTAAATGAATTCACATTAGGCTAACATGGTTGAGGATAAGGATCAAGAATAAATTAACCATTAGGGCTAAAAATGCACTTGGATAACAGCATCAAAATCAGACAACAATGGCACTAACACTCCTATCTTAGTTGGGCACTATTATCTTGAGAGTTTGGGACCTAGGGGGATAGATTGGTCATGGAAAGAGTAGTCTCGCTAAGCTTGGATTAGGTTTGGAAGGCTATAGATGATTGGGAATCAATGAAAAGATGCCTATGAGGTCCATGAAAACAATTAAGGACCTATGGGTTGGATGTCATTAGCCACACTCAAGTTACCAATTTTCAAATTTTATATGAATAAATTTGCCCCCCTTTATTTTAGTGATGCAATAAAGAAAAATACTAGGATAAAGGAAAGTAGAAAGCATACCTAAACTTACCTACAAGGGTGAAGCCCATGAAGTTGTGTGATTTTGGGTGTGCATAAAGAGAACACATTGTGAAGTGTGAATCTACAAGAGAAAATAAAGAGTAGATTAGTTCTTATTAGATACACTATATCTAAAATAAGAATGTAAAAAGCTGGATAAGTGAGATGAAGATAAATGAATGAATACACCTAATCAAGTATGAAAACCAATACAAAACATATTATGATGTTTTGAGTGATGCTAGACGTGTGATGGGTATGTAATGTACCAAGAGTAATATCGTGAATGGAGCTAAGTACTCAATTCCTTGAGAGTGGCTCAAGAATGCAAAGACTGGCCCTTTAGCTCTATCATCACCAAAGTAAAGATAATTGATCATGCGTGTGTCAATTGATGTTTGTACTGAGTGTCCCTTCCCTCTAAATAGGTGGCTCAAGAATACAAAGGTTGGTCCTTTGGCTAAATCATTTCCCCATGAAGTGAAGCTATGAATTGATACTAGTATGAAATGATGTCATATGAGTGGCTTATGAAGCCTATGAATGCTCTATGATCTAAAAATGTTTGGCATGGATAGTCAAATATATGCTAGAAACTAGGCTACTCTTGGCCACTCCAAAATGTGAAGATTAGGCTTGTATGAAAGCCCCTCCAAAATTGAGAATCTAGCTTATGTGGAAGCCACTCAAGATCTCAAAAATGTAGAAGGTAGGCTTTTATGAAAGCCACTCCAAAATGATGCCAACCACCTACAGATGAAATAAACCACACAACTATTGAGAATGTCTGGGAAATGTTGGACTTGGAAAGAAAAGAAACAAATGTGTCGTGTATATTGCCCCCAATCATTGGTGTCTAGAAACATGGATTCTGATCTTGAAGTTATATCAATTGTTGTATCTAAAATTGGAAGTGAGAGCCATCATGTCACACATGATGCCCCCTATATCTATATTTTTTGAGCAAAAGTATACTAAAAATTGTTGATTCTAAACTGGTCTGGTTGTGTAAAACTATAGCTAAACCTACTTTTTTGCATATTTCTAGAAAGTTTGGTTTTTTATTGTTTAGATAGGAGTGCTAGAAATGGACAGTAGCACCATCGATGTTGTATTACAATCTAGGTTCTATTGTCCTAAGCTAAATCTGATAACTTTTTTGGGATTTTTACTGTCTGTCTGGTATGTTTTGACTGGTTTGAAGTTTGGATACTATTATAGGTGTTTTAAAACTAATTTTTTGACTATTAAGAGCTCTAATTTCTATGACAAAAACCCCTGTTTATTGTCCCCTCTTCTGAGGGTAGGAATGAATAAGCTACAATGACTACTCTCAGAAGAAGAAAGCCCTACAAGTGTGTTATGTTGCATAGATACATGAAATAGCAATGATAATTGACAAGATATTCATGTTTATATTTTAGTTGAAATCTCAAAGTTGGTTTTTTCAGATTGGGTTATTCATGATATGGATTCATCTATTGGTAATTATTGTTTAGTTGGTAAATGTGTGGGATATCCCCTCTCACTTTTTGATCTTACCACTTGGGCCTCATTAGTGTGTAGTTCTTTAGTTTCTCCTCCTTTCTAGTTGCTCAGCTGGTGGTTTTTCCAAGTTGTTTTCCAAAATGCCATTGATCAAGATTTTGTTTGGACTTCAAGTTCCTTTTTTGCCCCTGGTCAACCTTTTTTGACTTAACAAAAAATATAGATTTCAATGGCTCCCATTTGGATCAAATTATATAATCTCCCTCCCATTCTAAGAAAAGATGAACACATTAAGTTGTTGATTAATCATGTAGGCTCTTTTATGAAGCTAGATGTGAATTCTATGGGAAGCATATTTGTGAGAGTATGTGCTATCATTTATCTCTCCAAACCTCTTTATCATTCAGTCAATTTTAGCTCTTCTCATGGATTATGGACTTAGTATCTCAACTTCGAAGGACATCCTTTCAGAAGTTTCTATTATAATCTCATCAGGGATCATGTTTCAGGGTGTTCTTACATGGGCCCTCAGATCTTAGCTTCTCATTCTTAGCTGGTTTGGAAGAAGAAAGATAGGGCTTTTGATCAATATTTTATTTAGTACAATCATGGCATTTTCTAACGCCTGTCTGGTTCTTCTCCAATTCTTTCCTCAAATTCTTCCTAAGAGGGAAGCCCACTCAATTTTGGGTCGTGTTTTGATGGTGTCTACGAGATCCCCTCTTTTATTGGTTTTCATTACGTCCCATTCTCACCCTCTAACAATGAGTTCTAAATATATTTGGGACTCATCGGTCAAGAAGAAGGATGGAGAACTAAGGCTGAAAGGTTGAGGTCTGAAGCAGAGGGTCTAGTGAAGGATGGGTCTCAATGGACAATGGAAGACATCCTCCCCTTTACACTAACCACTAATTAATTTGTTGATCCCCTTAATTTCTTGGTTGAGTAGCTTATTATCTTTTTGATAGGTTAGAAATTTGTTGTCTTAATTGTTGTATTTGGCTATGTAGACCGTTCTTCACCTTCCTAATGACTGGTGGCTTCTTTGCTAACTGTTGGAAAAATATTGGCCAAAGGCTATCTATTTTGTTCTTTGATTGCTGATTTTTCATTAATGGTTTGGAATTTGTATCCTTTTAGGGTTGTTCCTTGGTTGGTCTTTTGGTTGTTATGGAGGTTGATTATCCTTTCAGTCCCTCTTGGGGGATTGTGTATCATATTTGTATTGGGTTATGGGGTCCCATCAAAACCTCACCCTTACCCATATCTAATAAAAAATGTTATTTTAAAATTTAAAGCTTTAAGGCTTTTAGAGTGAAGTACAAGTTTTTAAAAAAAAATTATTTATATTTAAATTTTAGAGTACTTCATAATTCATTATTAAGAAAATTAAATTATGATTTTTTTTTTAATGATGGATTAAAAGATGATCTAAAACGTGAATTAAAAAAGTTTTACATATTATTTCCAAAACCTGACACCTATTATTTTAGATTTATTCAATTCGTCAAGTTTGTTAAAAAATTGTTCATTACATTACAATCAAGGAGACCAACTAGAACACTTATGTAATCTTATGTGTATAAAACTCAATTGTATGTTATTTGTATACACCTTAAAATGGTCCTTAAGCATTTAATAGTCATTAAATTGTATGATTTTAGAATGTTTGTATACTTGTTCATTGTTGGTCTAAATTGGGCATTAGTGGTGTAATTATCAATTTTTTCCCATGTTTTTCTCCTCTCAACACCCTCCAACTATACCTTTCTCTCTCCTCCTCATCTCTCCATGCCTCAATCCCTATGTCAAGAGTATATCCCTATTTATAGAGTATATTTTAGACTCCTAGGTGTCTCATGAGCATCATACATGTTTTAGGTCCTTTTTGTGGTTCTTTCTGACTATTGTGCATAAGTCCCTTTTACTATCATTTTTAATTTAACTGTTTGATGTTAGTTTGGGTGATAATATGATCTTAATTTGAGTTCAATTTATCTATAAATATACAAATATTACACTTCATTTTACACATTATCTATCATTCACATGAATCTATTGAGCACTCACAAGCATTCTAGAGATCAAGTTATCATTAGAAATCCATGGTGAAGGCTAGCTCCATAGACTATGATAGATTTTTAGGAATTTTTGAGAAGCTATTAATTTTTTAGCATCTTGGATAAAAAATAGTGTCATTACATTTAAAAGGCTGAAAATACTATGGATTGACTATAAACACCCTATAGGTTTCTAACAAGAAATATGATAAAATTTTCAAGGTCCTTAGCATGCACTTAGGGACAGTCTGCATTGTACAACCAACATAGTGTTTTGGGGGTTTATGTACTTTTATAGGTTTTTAACTAATTTTTTTGGGTTCATAGGTTGTTTAGTATACACAGACATACATAAGGTCTATTTTAACACCATTTGACTAAACTTTGCATCATCATATGTGAATTATTGCTTTTTGCCTCTCATATGGTGTTGATGTCACCTACCTGAGTGGTGTTATCAATACTTCCATGCAAAATATTTTGTGCTTGTCCATATATCCTTTCATAAAACATTCTGACATTACCTACTTACATGGCATATTTTGTACCACCTGCATGGTTTTCCTTGTTCCATGCTACGTCATTCAATATGCTAACATCACCTTGCATATCTCCATGTTACGTGTTATGGGCATGTTGTACCACCTACATGGTGTTTGTCTTACCATATGCACGATCATATTTACTCTACATATTTTATACTGATTACTGTGCTTGTTGGCATCATCACCTACATAGGCTGCTTTAGCGCCTAATTGTCAGCACTTTAACCCATGTGTTTGTCACTCAATTTGCTAAGTACCTTTCTTAACCACCCATGAGACCAAGCCTAATTTCTAGTGGTAAATTTTTGTGCCAACCCCTTGGGCCCCCATGTGACTAGTGACTATGTTGGTTTAGCCCCTTAGGCTGTCATATTTCCCTCCTAAGTCAATTTAGACCTACTTTCACTCTAGCAGGCATATCTCATGATTCGTGAGACCTAAGAGGCTCCTTATTTTTTTTCAAGATTCATATTATTGATTGGATGTAACAAAGTTAAATTTGAGACATTTTGGACACCTGAGTATTTTTGACACAACATTTACTAAAACATAAATGTATGGAAGTGTAGATACCTAAATATTGATTTTACATCATAAACTAGTCTTTTACACTTGAAAAATATCACTCAAGGCTCTACCCTTCAATTCTTGACCTTCTCATTGCTAAAAGGCTCACGTTCCTCATCTAAATGTGCTTAAATGATTATTTTAGGGTTCAACCCTGATATTCTAATTATCCAAATCACATGTAGCCCATAAGATGCTTAAACTCTGATATATATCCTTCACTATTAGTTACAAAGCTTCTTCGTTTATGTATTCTCATGAACACTAACATTGATGTTATTGTCCTAGATCCAACATAAGTGCCTATACCCTACAAGGCATCAAATTTGTAAATATCTTGATATGTATGGGTTAGCCTATTTGTCTTAATTAATCCTTGATGAGATTATTTTCAAAAGTTGCATTATAAATACAAAACAAAGCCTACTCATTATTCAGTTAGCAAATACTAAGCCAATACCTATTTGAGCTCACTAAATTATTTGCACAACTGAGTTTTATTACCCTATTATTTCATTTCCTATTTCCAAATCATTCATAGGATAAATCTTCCTACAAGTTTGAAGAATTCAAAGAGAAGTCCATGAATGGTATTTGTCAAGTTGAATGCTAGATCACTACAGTCACTTGCATATAACATATTACACCATTGTTCACACACAAGCCCACATAAGGGGGATAACTACACTGATGTGAGGCCTTATTTAAAATATATTTATATGTAGGTAGCACTTATTGGCATAAGGGTATTTGAGGTTAGCTCAACTCCACTTGAGCCCACTGAACCCTATTTTTGCAAGGTGGTATGCCCCAATTGGAGGATCCAAAGTTTTAATCAAAAAGTTGATATCAAGAACCTATGCACATGATCCAAATAGAGTATCTACAAGGTGAAAGTCAACCCTAACAAGCATAGGTGGAAGTTATATAAAAGGGTCAATATTTCCTATAGGATAATAGTGGCAAATTTAAGACATTAGTGTCCACATGGCGACACAACTATCTAAACTGACATAGAGAAAACATTTAGAATATGACGATGGGATATAGAACATCATCTTGTCTTCTTTTACACTTGTATCAATTAGACTTGTTTGTTCATCATTAAACAATCTAAGTATTATCTCTTCTTTGTTTTATAGTAATCAAAATACTATTTGACATTGTACTTTCAATATTTAATATTATTCCATAATTCAACACTGTAAATAAATATTATGAATCATAATTATCTAATTGGATTGCATTTTAGAGTAGCTTACTTCTTAGTTTGATTAGGCTACTCTCTTCCCTATTAATCCTTATGTCTAAAAATGGTTAGTAATCCTTATCTCTAAAATGATTAAATAGGAAGACCTCCTTCAAACACCTTCCTGGGGTCATATCTTTACTTTTGTTTAATATTTTTAAGTGTTGTCTTCTTTGAACTTGGATATTTTCTTGAGTTTTACATAGTGATGTAGCCATTTATGCATTTTTTTTTAGCAGGATCAATGCATGGCACTTTTATTGCACTTGAAAGGGTGCAATTTTCATCTTGATAAGATCTTTCTTAGGTCATTTTTATTGCATTTAAAAAATACAATGACAAATTTCTTGTGGTTTTTAGCACATTCATCCATATATCATTTTTTCTAAGACCAAAGGGTGGGGACTGATCTAACAAGTGGTCATACACCCTCACAATACACTTTTAGGATTTTTTTATCTCTCCTAAAAATCTTCCAAGAACCATTGCCTTTGAAAATTCACTATTTTATTCTCACCTTGTGAAGGGTACCTAACATGGCCTCATTTATAGGACCTTATCGAGGGATTTTTTCCTCTTTTTACATGGCACCTTTATGGAAAGAGTCCTATATTTTTGAATAAGTTGTTCAAGTGGTGGATTTTGGGTCAATTGTGCAGATGATTCCTTAGTTCCTTGTACTTTTAGACACTTTGACATGATGATCATTAATTGTGACTTTTGGTATCTCCAACATCAATCAATTTATATGTATTTGAAGTAGTGGATTTTGGACCATTCATGTAGTGCATCTTTATATTGTTGTGAGTTTATTTGCCATTTTGAGCAGTCAATGGTTAGTTTAATTTGCCACTTTCACTAATGTCATTTATTTTTGAAAAAATTAAGGCCCCTTTATATGCACCTTGTTGCATTTTATACAAGAGATTTTATTTATTTTTAGCAAATAAGCACCTTCGTGTGTATGTGTGCTTTCTTTGTTTAACACAATAATGAGTTTGGTTTCCTGATATGTACATGGGTATCTTATTAGAAACTTTGTTTGTTGGAACCCACATGAGGATTATTATATGTCTCATATTTTTATAATTTTATTTAGTCTACTCTTCTATAGTTTTAACACTTTCCTTGACAATATAACTATCTCCATGTTATGAGTGACATCTAGTATCCCCATAATCTATTAAGTTTTCAAAATTACCCACAAGTAGCCACCTTTTGTTGATATCAAAATTTAGACATCATCTCTAAGCTACCTTTGTGTTATCAAAATTCAAAACATCGTCTCTGAGCCAACATTTTTTTATGGTATCAAAATTACCATGGTATTGTAGTGTTTTGAGTAATAGATTTGTACCACTTGTGTATATATCATGGGTTTTTTTTATGATGTATTCAATTTCATTTTGTAAAGCGTTGTTTGAGTGTGGATTATGCCACCTTACAATCTTGTGAAACTCATCACTATTCTGGAGCATCGTCTATTTTAATAATTTGCCATCATCACGTGAGAGACACCCATTGCTATCACCATATTCCTTAGGAATAGGCATGTAATGCTTCCTCGAGTCTCACTACCTAATTTATTGAGATCATTATTTCATATGAGTGACCTTGTATAGAGAACTAGTTCATAGTTTGATTTAGTGATTATAACGGCTCAATACCCATGTAGTCTAGCAAAATAGATTGGCATCCATATGGACACTTGACCTCATAATGTATTTTATTGATATTTTTACATAGGTACCTCATCAAGCCCTTCTGTTGGGACCTATTTTATGAGGATTCTTAAACTCTTACTTTTTTCTTTAGACCTCATGGCTTAATCCCACCCAGTGATTTCTTTCATCCTCCTCTACATAAAAATGCATATCTCCATGCAAACCATGAGATAACTTTAAATATCATTGGAATAATGTTGTCATGTTATCATCTTGTCTGTTTTCAAAATATCATAATCTTCCATTGTTGTTGTCCATGACCTGAGTCTACACAAGGCAATCCAACATTTTTATCAAGCAAACTACTTGTCATATTAGTATACATCATTATAATTTAGAGATAAATTAGTTGTATATTAAAAATATGATTGCATGTTTTCATTATTGTTTGCTTCATTTTTACTTACCTTTCCCAATCAAAAGTTTTATTATAAATTGGGATAGTTGTTAGTGTAAATATTCATTGTTATTAGCATTTTTAATTTCTATTCCGATTTATATGATTACAAACTCATGATTATGGTGGGAGACCTCCTTTGATTTGGTGTCCTCGAGTTGTTGTCAAGCTTTCAAAACAAGTTGAAGGACACATTTGAGGCCAAGCACCAAAAATCTCATGATTTTCACTTCCAAGTGGAAATGCAAATGCAACTTCATCAAATCATGTAAGCACAAAATTGCATAATAAAGCATGATTTTGTGTGTTTGGTTCTTTATTTTTTAGGCACAAAACCATGGCTATCAAAGCACAACATTTCACTGTGTAACTGTGATATCAAACTACATAGCTGTGATATTGTCTTGCCATTGTTTTCTAAGTTGCAGGCCAAATTTTAGTGAATCTATGTCTATGCAGCTGTGATATTGGACTAGGGAGGCATGACATCATTGTTCTGACCCCTAATATTTTATTTGATCCCTTGCTTTGTAGGTTTGCCTTCAAGTTGTTGATTTCAGACTACTAATCCATTATTTTGCACACACTGGCAATTTTTTAGCATATTGAAACAAATTTTTGATATATTTGCCTATCATATCTTGATTCAAGACATCTTTACTTGATTGTTTGAATTTTAAGTTTATTTAACATATTTTTTGGTTGCATGTTTGTTACCCGAAGCTATGATGGTACATGTTTTCCCCTTGCATTCATAGGGTGATTCTTGGGGATCAAGAACTATCAATAAGCCTCCACATTTTTATTTTCTATGGGCAACGTGATGTGATATTTACACCTACACACTTACCATAGTCTTAGGAGGATTGTGACATGAATTTCATCACCACGCATAAGACCACACTTTGTGTTGTGGTGGAGTATAAATGTTAGGGACAATTATCACTTTAGTTAAGTAGGATTCCCCATAAAGGGTTTCATGAGGTGAGGAGGTAACACTACAAAACTCAGGATTTAGACAACACACTATATGAACTTGGTCACCACATACTGAAAAGTATTTAGGGGACTCCCTTAGAGAGCCAGTGAAACCTAGCTTAAGATCCCTCAACTGTAATAGGAATTCAGAGCAAGGAAAACAACATTCCTAGAGATCACTCACCATGTACGGATGATTGGAGAGGGTTGGGTGACACCAATCTAGGCATCTCTCATTGTGATTTGTTCGGTGGGTTGGGTGTTGAGTTACACTCCCACGTCAATCACTATAATTATGTTTGTGACTTGCTTGTTATTGTTTGTGTATTATTTAGACCCTACTATTTTAAGACATTTAAAACCTACACATGAGCCAAATCTAGTCGACATTTGACCCTATGGTAAATAAAAATGCTTGGCCAACATCTTTACTTAGTTAAAAACCCCATCATTCATCTTGACATTGTGCAAGCTCACCAATCCACCATCATCATCTTGTCACATCTTATCCTAGTCATAGCCTTATCACTCTTCATCATCTTGTCATGTCTCACCTTGGTCAAAATGTCCTCATCTCATCTCATCCTAGTCTAACCATATCACACATCCTCTTGTCTAAGCTTCTCTTTATCGTTGTCTCATCTTGTCCTATTCAAAACCATATCACCCATCATCTTGTCCTAATCCCCCTTTTTCAAACATATTATCCTTCATCATATCTAAAAAATCACCTTAAATCATCACCCTAGATCCTCGTCTCCACCTTATCTAGGTTTCCTAGACATCAAGTTGTTCCCTTCGTGATCTAATCAAACTCATCCTAGACTTAGTCATCCCTATTGACATAGTCTAAACCCATATAAATTCTAGGCACCCTTGTCCATTAGCCAAAGAACATTTTTCCACCTTGTCTACCTTAAACAAACTCATTTAAGTCATCAGCTTGAGATAGGCCTTGTTAAAACTTGCCTTGATTAAGGATACCCTCCCTTGGTCAACATTTTATCTATACATATAACTATGTTGGTTAAACCTAGCACTTGTCATCTTTAATCTCATCGTTATGTTAGTTTGAACTTGTCACGTATTGTTATATTATTTTGAACTCAACACCCATTATAATTTTTCTAGCACCCATCATTTTGTTGATTTTGGCAACCATCATCCTCTTACTAGCACTCATCATCTTGTCAGTTTTAATCTAACACTTATCATCAACCCAAAACAATAATCAATCTTATATAACCTAGTTGAAACTTAGGGAGCCATACCTTATTATCATATGAATCAGTCATACTAGCTCAAAGTTTATAGACCTCCTTACTGAAGGTCATTCTCCATTATAACCCTAGTCTTCTTTCACATCAAACCAATCATCCTATAAGCAAGTTTAATCTATCACTGACATATCCAACACATCAATCCACATAATTTCCTTAGACCTAGACATTCCATTCATCATCCCAATGAGTCATAAGTCCACATAAATCATAGTCCTAGCCTCTAATCCACCTACCATCCCTAGCCCTAATGTCCATTTACGTCCCTTAATCCAACATCCTTAGTCTAACCACTTATAATTTATAGTCCAATCCCTCATTAGATAAAATCATCTATAATCTACACTTATCCATACCCACACTCTTCAATCAATCATCCAAAATCCTGTCAAGTCTATAATATACTTACCTTGGTCCACGTTGGCAAGGTCACCACCATAAGCTTGCTTGAAAATAAACCTAATCAAGTCTAAATCACACACCCTAATCAAATCTTATCATCCACTTAGTCCAAGTTGTGCAAATTTAACTTGAGTAGATCTTCGATGTCTTTATCTAGTATAAATAGAGTCAAACTCACCAAAGGTCATTTATGACCTAATCATGTCCTTTTGGCTAGTCAAACCTAGTCCCCCATCTTAAGTCAAACCTTAGATCTTGCAAACATCAAGACAATCAAGTCTAATTGAATGTTTAGCTAGCTGACATCCTAAATTTATCTAGTCCACTTGTTACTTATCATACCTCATTAAAAATGTCACATTCCATCCCATTAAACATCTCACATCACCAAGTCAAACTTAAACTCAAATTAAATCAAGCCATGGCCTCCTAAAAATATTTGTATGCCATGTTTGAAAAACATCTTTTTCAAACAAGGATGCACTCTTTTTATGGCTCCTACAAATGGGTGCCTTCTTACTTGTAGATTTTGACCCCATAAAACCTAAATTACTTCATAGGAAAATGTCCCTGGTCCTTCCCCATCAACACCAGTCTACTCCTAACCTTCATACCAACCCATCATAGTCAAACCCACCATCCACTAGTCATAGTATTGGTCATGACATTTCCCATCATACTAACAAAGGAAACTCTATCCTAACAACCCCGTCTAGTGCCAGTTAGTCCCATAAGCCACGTCAAATAACCTAGGCCCACTATATCATGGAATTTATATACCCATATAAATTATTTTATTTTGAGTCAAATACTTCCACATCTAATAAAATCTATGAAGAGAGACAATATACTCCCCTCCCTATATTCTTAGAAGCCATCTTTCATCAACTAGTTACTGCAGACATGATCATCCATCCACATACCAGGCATTTTGATCCAACCAAATCTAAGCCCTCTTACTATAGATAAAACCAATTATACTATCACTACCATAGAACCCAAAGGCCTACTACTAATGGATGCCATACTTTCAAAAACTTCATCCAAGATATAATCGACCATGATGACATTGAAATTGAGAATAAATCAAATAAACCCTTGCCTAAGGGTGAAATAATGGGATATGCCAAGATTAATTTCTTGATCATGATCAAGCTCTTCCACTTCTAAGTAATAACCAAGATAACAAACCCATTTTTACCAAGCCTATATTTGATAGCAAACTTATCATTCACTGATCATATACCTTTCATCCATCATATCAGATAAATTCCCTTCATCCTAAAGCCTCCATCACTAAATAAAAATGAATAGGATACTTGTGAATAATGTCATCCAATAGGCCTTCTTTATAGACATAATTAAAACATCGTCTACTACAATCATCACATCATCCACATCTGAGATAACATCAAAATCATCATTGACATTAGGTTTAAATCTTTTATCAATTTATGTATTAGATATCATGTAAAAATCATTAACCCTTACAGATGACTAAGATAATACTAACACACACCTAATCGAGGATACCTCTATTTCAAATATCAGCCAAAATCAAGGCATGCCTCTTTATTTGAGTCAGGACAATGATATCATATCATAGTTTAAGATACTTCAATATGCTTAATTAACATATGATTATTAGAGTGGATTTGATCCAAGTTGGGAAGCTTGTCCTACAATTCAGTACAAAATCCTTCTTGAGGAGGTTTTATCCAATGTCAAAATTAGGTCTCCTATAATCCTCTATCAAGATCATG
This sequence comes from Torreya grandis, assembly GCA_037957365.1. Taxonomy (NCBI): domain Eukaryota; kingdom Viridiplantae; phylum Streptophyta; class Pinopsida; order Cupressales; family Taxaceae; genus Torreya; species Torreya grandis. Next base: position 8,945,462 of record JARHVA010000055.1, read on the forward strand.
CTACCCATTATCCACTCATCAATCCATCCCTTCCACTTTCACCCATCATTCATGTTCCCATCTTCAATCACTTCATCACCATCCTCATGGGAACAAATAAAAGCATCCATCATTACACTCCTCTCAGTGTAAAATATCATGTTTTGAATCTATAACGATCCAAGACGATAATCAAACAATCAAGTATAATCATGAAGTTAGCTTTGATCTCACTATAAATCAAAGTCAATAAAAGTCAAAACACTGACCAAATTCAAAAGCATTTTACCCTAGTGAAAACCTCCTTGAGGTTCTAGGGGATCATCAAAATCTAATTCAAAATAATCATCATCAAACTCAAAAATCAAATTCCTCTGGTGAAACCTTATTTAAGGCACCAGAGGGAAATCATTTTAAAAATCAACATATCAACAAGTCATCATCAAAATAAATATTAACGTGGCCGACAATCCTTCCAATATTTGGATCAAATAACAAAGAAGTAAAAAAATCTTGGATCCCTTAATATATTTTGTTATATAACATACAATGTGAACAACATGTCTATCATCTCTTACAATGTGTGCGACTTTTAGTCCCAATCCTCATTCATCCACCATGCCTCCACATCCTATATACCACCATCAAATCCAAGTCTTCATCCAATCTAATCCATACATCACCTTCTCGACCAACATTGTTTCTTGTAGGGGATACAAAGACACCTATTAAGATGTCTAGAGGAATCAAAATCAAGATTCTATGAAGGTCACCATGGCATGAATGAAACCCACATTGACAACATGATCCTAGTAGCATAACTACCCAAAATTAGTGTTGGTTGAAGATCAAGAAAGCATCAACATCACTGCATCTATCACATCTACAATAAATTAAGATGTCACAAAAAAATGAAAAAATAATAATTATAAATCATTCAACCAATGGTAAAAACCAATCTTCTATCACCTTGGGCAAGTACCATGATGAAAATTGAATTTTGATGTCATGGTAAAATAATAATTTTTTGCATGTACCAACACTTAGGGGGAAAATCCACTTCCTCCCTATAATAATATCTTAAAATCCCTTTTTTAAACCCCATATGCATCATCCTTATCTATCCTATATATTTGGCCATTGTCCACATCACAATCCTTAATCACCCTCTACCATCTTATTTCCTAATCCTATTGTGTCCATCCTTTCTTCTCATTTTGACTTTAATAAGGGAGTGGATGTAGTCTTGAGACATGTTTTGAAAAACATCTTGGCATATCCTCTAAGTATCAATTAGATGACTAGACATCTGGTTCCCTCATAATGTGGTCCTTGGAGATCCATAGTCCATTCCTCACTGTACTTCATCCCCTTTGAGCATCACCCAAATCCTTTCGTCATTCCATCTGCCATCATTCCTCATCCTAGTTTTTCATCTTGGGTTTTCATTTTTCTAGTGATCTCTTTTGTACATACATATTCTAAAAATCCCAAAAAATCAAAATAACCCAAAAAATCCAAAACATCATAAAATACAAAATATCCTAGTTGTCTTGTCTTATGTCCCAAGAAAATTCATATCCATGTCTGTAATTATGATCTTTGTCCAAATTCACATCATGACTATCACTTTATCCTTACTATCCCATTTTTAACCTCGTAAGACTTGTCCAACTCATTTCCTATCACTATAACAATCCTATAAGCTTGCTCAATGGTCAAATCATAGTCCCCCTTTTTCACATAAGTCCACCTCAGCATCAGATCACATTATCCTAGTATGTGTCCTTTCTCAAAATACGTCTAATGCTCTCATCCTTTAATCATCATTTTATTACAGCTTGTTCCCATTTAGGGCATGTCCAAATCTGTGACACCATCATTTTTACTCCGTCACATATGTCTTTGCCTGGGGAATCATCAATTTATATATCATTGCTAATGTCAATCGAATTATTTGTCATCACTTCTCCCATCCATTATCTTTGCAACATCCTAATCCCTTTTCCCTATTCATGCATCTTATCCCTCATTTCCTCTTCAAGTGGCCATCCATATTATCCCTTCCCACATGTCCCCTCAAGGGGTCATCACCCATGCTAACTCTCATCATTTAATAACATTCATGACTATATTTATTTTTAGAAATACCTTACTTCCTCCACTCACAATGCTCTTCAATGGGGGCAAAATATATACACCTTAACTTGTTCGCTCCTTCACAAGGCTAATTTCATCCATAATTTATCCTAACATCATCCTAGTCTAACATCCCCTTCATCATTCATATCACATATCAACCTTACCGCCTCATCCCATGTCAATTAATCATGTCATTTTGCCCTTATCAAATCCCATTTAATCAATAATCTCACCTATCCATTATTTTATAATTTTAAATTGCTACCCACTTACCCTCACCTATCCCCACTTTCTCTTACAAATCAAAATTCTAATCTCTTTCTAATATTTATTAATCCTTGTAACATCCTCTAGAGTCTTCTACTCTGCAGAAGCATCTACAACCTTCCCTTTCTAGAATCCTCCATCTTCATTCATCATAGCTTAATCTCAACCATTGATTTCTTTTATCCCGCTCTATATAAACATGCATATCTCGATGAAAACCATGAGCTAAATTTGAATATCCTTGGACTAATGCTGTCAACTTATCATCTTGTCCATTATTGAACTATCATAATCTTCCATTGTTGTTAGCCATATCTTGAGTCTACACAAGGTAATCCAACATTTTTATCAAACAATCTACTTGTCATTTTAGGGCACATCATTATAATTTAGAGGTAAAATGGTTTTATATTTAAGGTATGACTGCATGTTTTCATTGTTGTTTGCTTCTTTTTTACTTACCTGACCTAATTAGAGGTTTTCTTATAAACTGGCACCGTTGTTAGTTAAAATCTCCATTTTTGCTAGCGTTTTAATTTATATTCTAATTTACATGATTACAGTTATAAATACCTTCTCCTCATTTGATACTACATGTCCAAGGATGCATTTAATACTTACCTACCTTACGTGTGCCATCATCATTTAATGCCACATTTAATGTAGTCAATAGAAAAAGAGATACAAAGATGTGAGTTTAACATAAAAATTCTTCTCCTCATTTTTATTTTACATGGTTTTATACATCAAAAATATAAACAAATAAATGTTGAATATTTGAGTGAACTTATTGTTTCTCATTTTAGTTACCCTATGTTCATCTTTATCATGCGTGAGCTATGTTTCAGTTCTTCTTCGATCATGGTTAGACCAGATCTTAATAGATGAATAAAACTTAAAAATATGGAGGTGATTAGAAACTGATGTTGAGACCACCAACAATGCTCCTATCATGTGTCAGGATTAGTTAAGTATCATGGATTAAAATTTTGAATTTTAGGTTTTGTGAGCCTACTCTTATTCTTTTACTTCCTTGTTCTTGTTTCTCAAATTATAACATTCAATATCTAAAAATAGACGAGGAAAGGTTTGGGGATTTATGTTAGAGTTAGTGATTAATATAAGAGTAACTAGCCATTAAATTGTCAAACCTTGCAAAGATAATTAAATATGTCAATAAATAGAAATTGCATAGGATGAATAATTTCAAAAAGGTCTCCAACACTACTCTATAATATAATGCTATCTCATAATGATAAAATGTTCTAACAATTGCTTATTTATAAAATGAAGTATAAAGCTTTTCTATTTATAGGTAACATTTGAATTCAAATTAGAATCTTACGTACAAATTGACTTTTAATAGTTAGAAGTAAGAAATCCAAAAAAAGGGTAATAAGAAGGACCAACCTTAAAGGAAACTAAATATGTTACGATGATCATCAGGTTATACTTTTGACATGGGAACATATAAACACAAGAATTTAGAACAACTTAAACATAAATATTAAATAAATAAATAAAGTTGTTAATAATCATCAATATATTAATAATACTTATTTTAAAATAATAATAAATATATAAACAAATACATAAAACTTAAATAAAATAATACTAAATAAATATCACATAGCCATATTTGGTGCCTAGAGTACAATATTTTTATATTTTATAAAAATCACGGATAAAACTAAGTGACAACTTTCAATGATAAAATCCCAACAAGAAAAGTTTTACATGTGAATGCTTGGATTTTTAAATGTGAATGCCTTGATTTTTACATGTTTAGATGTGACATGCATACATGTTTAGATGTGATATGTTTTGATTTTTATTAGATGTGACATGTCTTGATTTTTGGATTAAAAAGTTCACTTTTATTAATATAAAAATATAACACATCACCTTGATTTTTACATATTCAAATGTAACATGCATACATGTTTAAATGTGAATGCCTTAATTTTTTTCTTCTTAAAGTTAATACATTTAAACTAATATCCTTTACAAATTTCCTTTTTTCAAGGTTAATGCATTGCATTTGATTCTAGATGCAATATTGTTATTTTAAACTTCAAGGCTTTTGAAGTCCATAATATGAAGTGTAAGTTTTTGGAAATAATTATGTATTACTATTTATATTTATGTTTTATAGCATTTTATAATTTATTATTAATAAAATTAAATTATAGTTTTTTAATGATGAATTATAAGATGATCCAAAATGTGAATTAAAAAAGTTGTATAAATTATTTTCAAAAACTGATATTTATTATTTTAGTTTTATTCAATTCATCAAAATTTTAATAAATTATTCATTACATTATAATTAAAAACGTTAATTAGAACAACAATGCAATTTTATGTGTATAAAAGTTTGTAATATGTTATTAATAGACACCTAAATAAAATCCTTAAACACTTATTGGTCATTAAATTACATGATTTTAGAATGTTTGTGTACTTGTTCATTATTAGTCTAAATTAAGCATTATTAGTTTATTTGTTAAATTTTTATCATATTTTTTTTACTCCCAACCCCTTGCAACCCTTTCTCTCTTCTCCTTATTTCTCCATGCCTTAATCCTTACATCAATATTGCATTTAGACACCTGGGTGTGTCAGGAGCATCATACACACCCTTTGGTCCTTTATGTTGTTCTTTCTAACTTTTGTGCACAAGTTCATCTTATTATGTCATTTTCAATTTTTAACTGTATGATGTTAGTTTGGGTGTCAATATGGTCATAATTTGAGTTTAATTTGTCTATAGGTATATAAACATTGTAGTTCATTTTACATACATTATCTATCATTCACATGAATATATTACGCACACACAAGCATTTTAGAGATCAAATAATGATTAGAGCAGTTATACATGTGGCATGCAAGTTCATGTTATAGTAATCATTAGGAGGAAGGATGTAACACATATCACTAGGGTTTTGTATGTCACTATAATTATTTTCAATTATTTAATTTATTATTATCAATATTATTTATTATTCAGGGCTCTGATAAATAAAGAGTGTTTAAAAGACCATGTAGCCCTTAGTAGAGGCCCAAAAACATTTATTTTTTCCCTTAATTTTAAGATATTATTATTATTGATATAGGGTAAGGAGATTTTTTTCTATGTCATAAGTGTCGTAATACAAAAATTTAAGTAAAGTTATTAAAGATCATGATTAAGGGAATGTAGTCATAAAATCCATTTTTACATGTTTGTCACTTGCAAGAATCATCACTTCTTCTAAAATAAGAGGAAACCACTCTCTTGGGAGCCTTCTTTAGTCACTACCAATTTTTGGATGAGGTCCTTGTCAATTTTGGGCACGTATTTTTGATATTATATTATGACGAGTGTCACCAACTATAATATTAAAAATATCTCTTAAAATTACATGATCACTTATATTTGGATTTGGAATTAATTAATTAGGATTATATTTGTGTTTTGTATATATTATTTAGTCTAGCTAAAAATAACTGAGTATTTGTGTTGCAATTTAGTTATAATTAATTTATCCATATTATATTTTGGTGATCTCATGCTCCCTTACATATCTTTTAAGGGTTATATATTTCTGATTATTAAGACAAATATAAATTTATCTAAAATTACAAGGGTTATATTCATTGCATGCTTTTAAATCTAATAACCTGCTAGCTTCCTTTTCCTTGTTTTGTTTGATCCCAAACCCAAGGTTGTATTTTGTATTTTTTTTTCAAACCCCAATGTGCTTGCATGATTTATATTTTATATGTTTTCAATTAATAGCACCAAAACTGATTAGATCTAAGAATCCAACTTGGAAGAGTGCTAAGTTTAATAAAGAACCTATTCATTTTTATTGAAATATGTTTAATTAATTCTAGATAAATTTTGAAAAAGAACATGGAATTTAAAAAATATATCTATTATTATTACAAAAATTGTAATTTATATTTTAAATGATATGAATGATGTATCTTTTTTAATTTAAAAGTACATTTTTATTAATATAACAAGATATAATACAATGCTAGTCATACAAAGAATATGGATGGAAAAATTACACCCCAAAATTAAAATCATACAGAGATAAACAAGCCTTGGGAAGAGAAAAAAATAAAAAAAGGCTGAATCAAGGCCACATGAACCAAAATTAAACTAACTCAAGTGTACATTAAACAAAAAGAGTTAAGAAAAAACACAAATACCATGGAGTTAATTAAGCACTAGCAATGGACATGGCAGTAGGCAGAGGAGGAGGAGGTGGAGGATCCTATGAATTTCTTACCCATCAACATTGAGCATGGGGATACTTATCAATTGGTAATGGATCCTAACCATCATTTTATTGGTTATTTTTATATTTAACCTATCTGACAAGCAAAATGGTAAGAGCCAACTAAGGAAATTTGTCCTATGGTGGGAGAGCCCAACTTCTCCCTCCACCACTATTTCTATTGGACCAATCAATCCTACCATGGGGTAGGGAGTGCTTAAAAAACTAAGGATAAGGGATCCTTTGACTTTGAGATAGATGACACTGATCCACATTCCCACATCTTAAAGGAGAGAATGGTAGTGTGGGAGATCAAGAGGTTCATGACTGATAGCACATGAAGCAATCTCTAATGGTCCAAGAGAATTTGTGGATGGTGCAATTCCAATTAGACATTAGCTATTTGAATCTGGATCTGGAAGGTAAAATTAGAAATCATAATAACTGTGTTAATTAACAAAAGCTCATTTCTATATCTTCATGATTAAAGCATGCTTTAGTTCTAGATTTATGTTTAACCTTAAAATGTAGATATGGTGAATCTAGGGTTAATGGGGTAGAGATAGCCTAGGGCACAAGGATGATAGATTGTCTCTAAACCATGCCAATTATTTTTGAAACATAGATATAACATATACTGTATTTACTATGCTGAGATGTTAATGATAGAAAGTAAAACTATGTTAGATATTGTAATGATAATGAAAATAATATACTTAACTAGTTTTGATGCTAATAGAACATGTATAAATTGGTCTAGATTTGGATTTTAGAACAATTACCTGATTGTGAAAATTATACCTCTATAGGCATGGACACTTGCATCAACCTAGGATAGTTGTGTTGATGCTACTGTCTAACTTGGATGTAGGTGTTTAGTATGAAATACCTATTGAAACTAGATGTGACCACTTGAATGCTTTTAGGTTATGTGTCATCTTCATTATGGTGTATTCAAATCTGGATCATGAACTGTCACTCATTGTCAAATAATAAAACCTTAGTTCTTCATCTTCATAGTGGTTATGATAAAAATGAGGATAAGGGATCCTCTGACTATTAGATAAATGACACCAACCCCCATGCCCACATCCCAAAGGAGAGAATGATAGTGTGGGAGATCAGGAGGATCACAACTAAAAACACATGAAGCATTCTCTAATGGTCCAAGAGAATTTGTGGATGGTGCAACTCTAACTAGACTTTAGCTATTTGAATTTGGATCTAGAAGGTAACATTAAAAATCACAATAACTTTGTTAATTAAAAAAAATCTCATTTCTATATCTTCATGATTAAAACATGATTTATTTATAGATTTATGTTTAACCCTAAAATATATATATGGTGAATCTAGGGTTAATGGGGTATATATAGCCTAGGGCACAAGGATGATAAATTATCTCTAAAGCATGCCAATTATTTGTGAAACTTAGATAGAACATATACCAAATTTACCATGCTAAGATGTTAAAGATAGAAAGTAAAACTATGTTAGATATTGTAATAATAATTAAAAAAATATACCTACCTGGTTTTGATACTACTGAAACATGTATAAAATAGTTTGGAGTTGGATTTTGGAACAATCACCTAATTATGGAAATTATACCTTTATAGTTGTGGACACGTACATCAACATAGGACAATTGTGTCAATGCTTTTGTCTAACTTAGATGTAGGCATCTAGTAAAAAATACAAGTTTAAACTGGATGTGACCACCTAAATGCTTCTAGATTATGTGTCATCTTTTTTTTTGGTGTATTCAAATTTGGATCATGAACTATCACTCATTGTCAAATAGCAAAACCTTAGTTCTTTATTTTCATACTGGTTATGATAAAAATGAGGAGAAGAGATCCCTTGATTGTGAGATAGATGACACTGATCCCCATGCCCACATCCCAAGGAGAGAGTGGTAGTGTGGGAGATCAAGAGGCTCATGATTTAAAACACTTGAAGCATTCTCTAATGGTCCAAGAGAAATTGTGGATGGTGTAGCTCCAATAGGACTTTAGCTATTTGAATCTAGATCGGAAAGGTAATATTAGAAATCACAATAACTTTGTTAATTACAAAAAAGATCATTTATATATCTTCATGATTAAAACATGATTTATTTATAGATTTATGTTTAACCTTAAAATGTAGATATGGTGAATCTAGGGTTAATGGAGTAGGGATATCCTAGGATACAAAGATGATAGATTGTCTCTAAATCATACCAATTATTTGTGAAACTTAGATAAAACATATACTAAATTTACTATGTAGAGAAGTTAAAGATAGAAAGTAAAACTATGTTAGATATTGTAATGATAATGAAAAAAATATACCTAATTGGTTTTGATACAACTAAAATATGTATAAATTAGTTTGGATTTGTATTTTGGAACAATCATGTGATTGTGAAAATTATACCTCTATAGCCATGGACACTTACATCAACTTAGGATAGTTACATCGATGCTATTGTCTGACTTGGATGTAGGTGTCTAGTATGAAATACCTATTAAAATTGGATGTGATCACCTAAATGTTTGTAAGTTATGTGTCATCTTCACTTTGGTGTATTAAAATCTAGGTCATGATCTGTCACTCATTATGAAATAGCAAAACCCTAGTTCTTCATCTTCATAGTGGATGTGAGAAAAATGGGTTAGTGGGCACACAATGTTGAGATACCCTAAATGTCCCTCTGTCAATGAGCATTGCCTACATGTCAATACTACAAAGAGGGCCTCACACTTATGTATTTATCTCTTAAATGTTTGTTTTTGTGTAAATGTGTTATCCCTATGATTGATATGGAAATATAAGAAAATAGGTAAGCTCTGCTCAATTGAGTGATTGATAGAATGTTTTTTGTAAGTTGCCTTGCGAGTTACTATTTTTTCTAGGTGAGGAATGAATGAGAGTTGATCTTGTATTTATATCAGTCCTTTTAGAGAATATCTCACATCAAAGCACATAGGTTGACCATAGGAATACATTTAATTTGTAAATTAAATGACTTTAGGACATTGGACACTCGCATTAAAATAGGACACTTACATCAATGTAGGCATCTAATCAGGATGCAATTATTTGGGTAGTTAGAAAATAGGTATAGGTCCATAACTTGTAGAGATGGAAGATAAGCATGTTTATAACATTCTAGGAAAGATAGAAGACATGGGTCATTAGAATGACATTGGTTGGACTAAGAGATAAGTAATTTGGCATAGAGAGATAGTGTATGCAAGCTTTTTGGTAGTGAGAAAGGTCTATAAGCTAAAGGTAAATACATTATATGTATTTACTAAGTGTACAAGATTGAGGTGATATATAATTTAACAAAAAAATCTACATTTCCCCTATTTAATCTAGTAATGAAATTGATGGTTTAAAAGAAAATAAATGCGTACCTAGGTGTGTATAACACACCTTATCTTTGCTTGAATCTAACTTGAGTGCTTTGTTGGTGACTAAATTGAAACCAAGAGAATATTAAAATATATAATCAATGCATATAATCTACAATTGAAATCATTAAAATGATTAAAATTGAAAGAGAATAAGGGTTAGGAGTACACTTGTGTATTGACGCAATTGTCTTGCCTTTTGGAAACTTGATTTAAAAGATGTATAATTATGAATCACTAAAATTGATATTAGGACAAATATAAATATGGGAAATGCATATATCAAAAGAGAGAGAGACATTGGAGGACACATGCCCCTAACCTTAGATATTAGATGAGTTGCCACCCGACAATTGAGATTAACTCAACTGTAAAAGCTAATCATACTTATAACCTAGTGAATGTGAGTGAACCAAGTCAACTCACACTATAAATATGGAGAGGATGAATGATGTAATCAAATCCAACCAATAAACTTGTCAATATTGAGTGATTTAATCACCCCAACCATACCAAAAGTGAACCAATTACTATAGTAGATTGCCTTAATGCAGTCCATAAAAGTCTAACCTGGTAGGTGATGATAGTCCTTGAAAGTGTTTAGAATCTGAAATTGATTTGATTTTGCAATATTAGGTTCTCATTTCATACCATATGCACCTTAGATATGTATCATTTTGAAACTATGTATAACAATGGTATCAATGTATATAATTTTACTATAAACATGTATCTGAATCATATAACTATGAATTTTAGTCAATTTGAAATTGTGTAAGTGTGGAGAACATGTTACCAAAACATGTCCCCACTATAATATGAAACTAAGAACTGGTGTAAGTGCCAATGTGGATAAATATGAAAAACTGATATAAGTGTCAATGTGGAGGACATATTTGAAAAACATGCCCCCACTTTAATCTGGTATGTTACATACTGAATAAGTGTGGAGAGCATGTTTCCAAAACATGCCCCCACTAAATTTGAAATTGTAAAAAATATGGATTACATGTTTTCAAAACATGCCCCCGCTATAATATGAATTTGTGAAGCAATGTGGAATTCATGCCTCCATGGCAAGTCCCCACTGATATTATCCCCTTCCGAGGTAAGGGGAAATAGAAACTGGAAGTTACCTTACCTCAAAAGGAAAAGATAACCATGTAAACTATGAGTGTATCATGCAACATATAGAGGGAACATTTCTAGGTAGATATATTATTAAAGCATAAAGAATGTGATCACACCAAGTCCTAAAATTCATGATGTAGATCATGGTAACGTTTAGAAAATAAAGATACAATATCAACAAGAAATCAAACACACACACAAGAGTACTCAAAAGTAAATCAAAAGACAATGGTCCAAGGAGACCTCAAATAAGGGACATATTCAAATGACACACAATTAAAGGGTCATGACTTAGTGAAATGTCCACAAAATCAAAATTGACATATTCAAATGTCAACATACAATAAATAATGACATATTCAAATGTCAAAGAGGTAAATAAAGGCATAGGGGATACAAATAATTAAGCATATTAAAATGCTCAAACAAGCAATATAATAGTAAGGCAAGACACTTAAATAATATTTGGATCTCGTTATAGGTTGTGGAGGAGGTAATTTGATCACTTTGTTTTGAATAATTTATCTTAAGATTTCACTTGGACTCTTAGTAGCCTTTTGGTCACTTTTTGAATCACTTGTTCTAGATGTATAGTGTTTTAACTTTCCATTTGGATATGAAACCTTGTTGGGTACTGCATTGCTGGATGGAGATGTAAAGACATGATTAACACTAGCATGTTTTATATTTTGGGTGCATGGCATCTAATTTTATAATAATGTGATATTTGAAGTAAAGTATTAATTTTGCTTTTGTAACTCTTTTATTAACTTTATCATAAGGTGATTTGATATTTTATGGCATCACAAGTATAAACCATAGGTACCTTGATTTGAATATGTACACATACACCATCTGCATGCAATCATAAATGCATGAAGTCTATAAATCAATCCTAACACAGAGAATATAGATCCTACTTACATTTCTGATTGGGGATACATTAAATAATCAGAAACATGACCAATATGTGTATCTTCTAGACTCAATTAGGGGATCTCTTATCACAACAGCAATACTAGGGAGGGTTCTAAAGCCTCCAGTTATACACAATCAAGGAATAAACCTAACTAAGCCCTATGTTTCATATTCAATAAACTAATAAAAAGTAAATTAAAATCTAATCTAGTGCTCACCAAAGCTTGTGGCACAAAGTGGGGATAAGAAACAAAAAAATTAAACATGCATAGAAGACATATACTCACATCAATGTATATGGAATCCTAATGCATGAAAGAGAAGTATAAATGCATATCTATCTAATCTTATAAAGGAGGAACAAAGTTAAGAATACTTACCTTTAAATATGAACTCATCAAGCCTTAATCTCTCCCTTGGCCAAGGTGATTTGAAAGAGGTTCTTGTGGTATGTAAGGATAACAAGGATAGATCAAATCTAAGCTACATAACCTATCAATGCATCCAAAAAACTTATCCACAAGACAAGATACATATCTCTAAATAAAGTATGAAACCTTAAGCTTGCTCCTTAAGTATAATGGTGGATAAGCAGATGTGAAATAGCTCTTACTTCTTTTCTTCTCTAAATAATGGTGAAATGATCTTGTATATATAGGCAAATTTAACCCTAAGGTTTTCTAAAAACTTTGGCCAACAGGGTCGACCCAGTTGACCTAGTACTGTTATGGACAAAAATTCACTAGGTCATGGGCTAGGTTGGCCATGATCTAAGCTAGACCCTAAATGAATTTCACCCATAAGAGTACAAGGTTGACCTAGTCAACCTAGTAATGTAAATTACTGAAAGGGGTTTTAGTTTAAGAAAAGGGGGATGAAAGGTAGGAAATGATCAGAGGAGTATACAAGAGAGAATAACAAGCTTAGGGTAATGGTTTTTAGGAGACAAGTGTGTATATAACAAGTGGAAAAAGGGACAACAATCTTGTGAAACACAAATGGTTTGCCCACCCCTTAGAGATTTGATGGGTTCCTACAAGATAAAGAGTGTCTGTAATTGATAAAAGTTTAAAAAGATTATGTGTATACATATACCCCACTCGAAGCTCATCACATGTCACATAAGTGTAACATGGGATGGTACTTCAGGAATAGAACATGACAACACATAATGCTGATACTAAGTAAAGTGTATTAGAAAGAAAACAAGATAGATCAAAGGATAGAATTGAAATATACATATCTTTACTTACGTTAGAATTGTAGATAAAGGAGACTGCAAGAGAAGTGAAGGCATCCAATGTGAGTAATATTAGGTGAACCTATAGAGATTAGTGCAAAAAGGAGCAAAAAATCAAAAAAATTGGAATATAAGCATATAGTAGTCGAAAATATTCTCTATGACATCATAATTCTAGAAATTTTTATGGTTTGAAAAATGAGTGAGTAAAAATAAAGATATGATCAAAACAAGGAATCTATCGGTAAATATTTAAAAGGTAAAGAATTATGAATAATAACTTTAAATAGGGTGAAAAGAAAGTCATTTGTTATTGCTTGATTTATTTGGGTAGAAAAATAAAGCTTTGAGAGACCAAACAAAAGAAAAAAGAGCCAAGATGGTGAGGAGATGATAACTGAGATGAGGAGGATGTCTAGCAGCTACAATGGGTATAACATAGGTAGGCAATTGAGAATGTTAAACTTGTTTTGAGTATTTTATGGAAATTAAGTGTTTTATTAAAATTTGTAATTTAGACCATTTATAGAAACTAGAATGAACCCCAGAAGGTTGATAAGGGTATTGGAGGCCAAAAGGGGAAATAGGTTAAAAGGAATTGGAGTAATAAATACCTAAGGCATTTATTATAAGCAGGGGAAAGAGTTGATAGTTTGAACCAAAAGGTTGAAAATCTCGATTTCATACTGCCGACTTAGTAGGTGTGTGTCAACTTAGTTTGTTTGGGTAAAGTGATGACTTAGTACCCTTGTATCAACTTAGTTGATTAATCCACTTTGCCGACTTAGTAATAAAGGGGAAATTAAAGGGTCAACTTAGTAGAATAAGTCCACAAGGTTGACCTAGTACTATTTGGTCAACTTAGTATGTGATTAAGTGGTTGGTATAATACTGAAATGTAGGAAATTAGCTGAAATAGTATGTGTAAGGCCCAAATTGACTAAGAATAGGTGATTTTGGTAAAAAATGAATAGATTAAGGTAAATTAGGTTTGTTTTTGTAAATTTTTTATAAAATGTATTTGATTATAAGTGACATAGAGGTCTAATACATCTTTTGTTGTTTGATGGATGCATGGGTGTTGCAAATTATGGTGATTAGTGGATGCTTCTTGGCTACCAATCTATTAGAGTGAATGATAGTAGAGAACCAAGCTATTTTACTCACACTATGCTTAGGAGGCATTTTGGGAATGTGTTGAGTACTGTTGAGTGTAGATCTAGTAGTCATGTTCCTAGGAGCCTAAGAGTACTTGACTCATACTTTTAGGTGGGTGGTGGATGGGGATACCATCAAAGTGGGTATCACACTCAAGGATGTCCATGTTATACTTGGACTTCTGATAGGAGAAACACCAGTGATAATGGGAATACCAAATGGGTAAGAGGAGAGACAAGTATTAGCCTGATGGATGACTTACTCAGATAGGATATATTTAGGGTTGAGGGTGAGCCTATTTGACATGTATATAGTTCATATTATGGATATTAAAAGGGTGGTGATAGGAATTGTGATAGCATAGGTGTTGTGTCACAAGTCAAATGGCAAGGTACCATTATATGAAATAGCCTTGTGTCAATCTATTTTTGAGCATGGGGTGCTATATGACCTAGGTTCTATCATCTGGGTTTAGCTCATGCATGATATGTATGGGATACTATCTAGAGGTAATAAGACCAAGGGTCGATATTATTTAATGTCTAGATATATGAGAGATTTCTAATATACCAACTAATTGGGTTGCCCCATGTGGTTGATATCAGTTACCTCAAGTATAGAGATGGAGGAGGATTAGGTGGTACTGGTTGTGCTTTATGTGACAACACTACAGATAATCATGTAAAAAAATATCATGTTGCATCCATATGGACATATTGTGATAGTATGGCTGAGCTAGAGGATAATAATGCCAAATTTAGCATGAGCATATATTATAAGCCACTACCCTTTGTGGATAGAGCCACATCCAATGGACTAGGATAGTTTGGACTCCCTCACCCAGTGGATCCTATACTGGTGCCCACATTTTGGGCTAGACATGTGAGAGATCTAAGAAGGAGAGGAGGAGCCGGACCACTAGTCATGAGACCAGAGATCAGACTATGATGCGAGAGACCATATATAGGTTGAACATGATAGTCAGTAGCTAGATAAGAGATGGATGTGGATGCAAGAGTATCATTGGTACCAAAATCAATACCATATTAAGAGGATAAATGACCACCTCATTTGCACCATCGATAAATATGCCAGTGATAAGAGAGCATCGAGGGTGGTCATTCAGGATGACCCATGAGTCAGCCTAGGGTAGAGCTAGTCTATAAAGGCACCACTAAGGTGAGGATTAAGATGGGCACAGGTGGTGACCCCAAGGTTTGCATTGGTTGGAAGGCATCTCATGGATGAGATATTTAGAGCATAAATTGATGGAGAGACTGTGCTCGATGGTCGATCAGACAAGGAGATAATGATAGGTAATATTTAGTTAGGTAATAAATGCTTGTAATCTGCTTAAGTTTTTTGAGATAAATTATAGATAGATTGATTTTGAGATAGATATGTGATATAATATTTATCTAGTTTAAATTTTTTTGATCCTATGGAGGAGGAGGAGACCAAATGGGGATCCCTAGTGAGGGGAGCACTCCATGAGATCTTGGATGGAGCACCGATGCCATATGACCCTACCACATTGGATAATCATGTGGTACTATCTAACCCAGCTCAAGCGAGCTGGTTCACACTAGAAAGAGAGGCTGTGAGGTGATTAAAAGCATGAAAAGATGAGTGAAAAAAACCAATTGGAGTGGGAACTGGAGAGGCATAGACATGGTAGGATTTAGCTTAAGATAGAGCCACACATATGGTCACCATGAGTCAACTAGCATAGGTATAGGTAGAGGTGTCCGATCTACAAGCATAGGTGATAGTCTTGAGATATCGTACATCTTATTTATAATGTAATTCATAGGGGACTATCTAAGACATCTATAGGAAGCATGGCTAGGCCACGAGATAGATAAGATAGAGCCCAACCTTAGAGCTAGAGCAATGTATTTTTGTATTTTGTAAAAAAAAACATGATATATATATATATATATATATATATATATATATATATATATATATATATATATATATATATATAACTGATTTTGATATTTGGATCTTGATCTTATTTGTTTGTATTGTGGTTGTGTTGTGTATGCATGGATATATTTATTTATAGCACATGTATTTTACTTTTTTTGTATATATTATAGGAAATATATGTGTTGTGGTTTCTTTTCTAGCATTACGTAGGACACATGCATGGTTAAAAAGAAACATGTGAAAAGACTTCATAAATTATAATCAATAAAAAATAGATGTACTACACACTATTTCATGTTGGAAAATATGTAATATCAAGAAAATTACTAAGTATAAGAAACTAAAAGAATGGTAATCAATAGGGTGAAAATTGTTTTTAAAACATGAAATATCTTTTGACACCAAATTAAAATAAGTAAAATCACATTAAATCACGTTGGGAAGTATGAAAATAATGTAATAAAGTAGACAATCAAAAAGAAAAAATGGTATAAAAACAAATCAATTAAGTCAATCAATCATACTAAATCACATTGGGAAGTATAGAAGAGAAACAAAATTGGCAAAATGGTCTTAAATTGATCACACTAATTCAAGCTGAGAAGTATGAAAAACTCAAGAAATGGTTGGATTCTTACATGCAATTGGAAAATAAGAAGATAAAAGTGAAAGGGTAATGAAGTAAATATAAAATATACTAAATCAAGATGGGAAGCATGTCAATGATGTGTAACTTAATAATCAATCACATCTTATCTCATATTTGACACATGTAATTTTGTTATGACTTAGATTATTGAAAAAATTTATGAGGAATGCCAGGTCCTCTCTATAGTCTTACATTGAAACTCACAAAGGGAACACCAATGAGATGGAAATAATGTGAAAATTTGGTAAAAGGGGATGTTGGTAATGGTAATGTTGAAAATTTAGTAATTTGGTAGGAAGGCCATGTCCTATCCATGGTCTTACAATACAACTCACAAATGGAATCCCTAAAGGAGTGATTAGTGAACAAAACAATATTCCTCAAGGGAAAAATATTAATATTTTAGGGAGTGAAAAAGAGAATTTAAAAATCATAATGTAAGCATCTTATGAGAAGACCTTAGAAGGCATGACACATGCTAAGGACATGAGAAGACACTAAGTGACTAGTGACCATACATATACAGAGGATACCTATTCGCTATAGACATAAATCTTTGTAGGAAAATAAGTGTGCTACTAAGATCAACACATGTATGTAATTTTGAACAAAAAAATTAAAATATACCTACCTTCCCACAATGTGATCCTCAATCCTCAGGACCCCTTACTAAACCATCGGTATACTACAAAGATTGGATACTTGCATAATAAAGTAGATAACACTAAAATATTTTTTTGTTCTCCTTTTCTAATCTACTGGCCTACCATAGCCCAATATACCTTGGCTATATCATGAGGCCAACTGTGGAGTTTGAGCTTCAACTAAAAAAAAGAGAGATGTTTAGAATCACGTCTTTTAGTGTGATTTAACTTTTGAGAATTTTGAATATTTCCTTTTGGATCATTTTCTTTCATTAAATGATTTAGTTTTTGAATCTTTTTATAGCTTTTGTAAGATTCTTCCTACATAAGGATTTGGAATGATCAATCATGAGAGATATATTGATACATATGAATGAGATTTACGCTTAGGCTAAAGGAATCTAAGTAACTAAAGACAATACTGACTAGGACACTTAGGCTTAACTATGAACCAACATGTTTTCTCAAGTCTTAACCATGTATATGCTTAGTTTGTGAAAGGGAATAGAGGGGAATAAAGGAGATCCAAAGTGGACCAGTGAAGGAGATTATAATGAGAGGAATTATTTTCTAACTGATCACTTGGTAAAGAAATAATGACTAAAAGGAGTAAGGTTTGTATAACCAAGTCAAAAGAACAATTATCCATGTTTATACAGATAAGAGAGAAAACAATCATGAAAAAGATAACAAGGGAGCTATAAGAAATAAACTCATGAAGAAAAAGAAAGCAATGATAAAGAAAAAATCCATAAGAGAACATAATGACATCATAACCAATATAAAATGTGAAACCAAAGTCACCATGTAAGATAAATATGAATTTGACAAAATATCAAATGATATATAAAAAATAGATAAATATAAAGTTAGAGCACACGTCTAATCCAAATGAAAATGTAAGAACACCATGCATGTGTTCATAAGTACTAATATATTTTCCCACACACATTATCCATAACATCTGATAAGTATTTATGAATTTAAATGTGAACTGCATCTAATATCTCATCGATCTTCATTGAAAGCTGGGAAAGTACTTCATGGAAAATATCCTCAATAGAAAAGGTATGAATGCTTAAAGGAACATGCTGAGGAGGATTATCAAGCAAGGGATGTTTAGGAGAATGCATGGGAGTAGAATCTATAGGAGATGAAGGGGTCACTGGTGGGGAAGGAACCACTGGTGAGGGACTCACCAGTGGAGAAGGATCCATGGGTGAGGGAATTTCCACAATGAGGGACTCACTGGGGGAGAAGGATCCATGGGTGAGGGAAGTTCCATAGTGAGGGACTCATGGGTGGAGGAACAAGAGGTGAAGAAGGGACCATTGGAGGAGATAGAACCACAAGAGGTGGAACCATGGGGGAAGAATGGGGAGCCTTTTCTTAAGAATGACCTATGAGAGGAATGGTAGAAGGTGCGAGAATATTTAATAGGTGATATTTAAGATGTTGTTAATGGATGAAATAATGATAGAGGGGAATAAAGGAGATCCAAAGTGGACCGGTGAAAAGAGATTATAATGAGAGGAATTATTTGCTAACTGATCACTTGGTAAAGAAGGAATGACTAAAGGGAGCAAGGTTTGTATAACCAAGTCACAATAACAATTATCCATGTTTATAGAGATAAGAGATCAAACAATCATGAAAAAGATAACAAGGGAGCTATAAGAAATGAACTCATGAAGAAAAAGAAAGCAATGATAAATAAAAAATCCATAAGAGAACATAATGACATCATCAGCAATATAAAATGTAAAACCAAAGTCACCATGTAAGATAAATAAGAATTTGACACAATATCAAATGATATATAAAAAATAGATAAATATAAAGTTAGAGCACACGTCTAATCCAAATGAAAATGTAAGAACACCATGCATGTGTTGATAAGTACTAATATACTTGCCCACACACATTATCCATAACATCTGATAAGTACTTATGAATTTAAATGTGAACTGCATCTAATATCTCATCGATCTTCATTGAAAGCTAGGAAAATACTTCATGGAAAATATCCTCAATAGAAAAGGTATGAATGCTTAAAGGTTCATGTTGAGGAGGATTATCAAGCAAGGGATATTTATGAGAATGCATGGGAGTGGAATCTATAGGAGATGAAGGGGTCACTAGTGGGGAAGGAACCACGGGTGAGGGACTCACCAGTGGAGAAGGATCCATGGGTGAGGGAAGTTCCATAGTGAGGGACTCATGGGTGGAGGAACAAAAGGTGAAGAAGGGACCATAGGAGGAGATAGAACCACAAGAGGTGGAAACATGGGGGAAGAAAGGGGAGCCTTTTTTTAAGAATGACGTATGGGAGGAATGGTAGAAGGTGCGAGAATATTTAATAGGTAATATTTAAGATGTTGCTAATGGATGAAATAATGATCAGTGTGATGTGTGCCAAAAGTAATACACCTCACCATACTTAGGAAGATACTCATAATAATTTTGGAAAAGTATAGCCTTGTCTAAAGACTGAGGAGTATTAGGATGCAAAGTGTCAATATATTATCACAACTTCTAATAATTCTTAGATGAATGGTTATCTGTGCTATGGAAATAATAGATATGCCTATGACTAGTCTTGGAAGGTGTACTCACAGGAGGAGGTGTAACAAAAGCATAAGGATCTTGGTATAGGGAACAATCTCTAGTCTAATTATTAAAAAATTTATGAATATGACAAGGATCCATTTGATGGATGAAGGAACTAGTTGTAGTAAAGGGAGCAAACTAGCTATACGATTAAGAAGTTTAGGGGCATGATAGATGACCTCCTTGATGGCCTCAAATATCCTCTTCCCTTCCGTGGTCCATGTAAACTATTTACACCTTCTTAACATGTGAGTAAGAGGCTTGATTAACTCTACAAAGCCTAGGATAAACCTTCCTATAAAATTAATCTTTCCTAAGAAACTCTACAGACCCTTCTCATGCTTTGGCGAGGGTAAGGACAAGATGTACTCAACTCTTTAGGGTTTATGTGAAGACCATATTTATACACTATATGGCCTAATAACTTGCCCTCATGAACACCAAATATACATTTTTTAGTATTGAATGACACACCAAAATATTTGCACCTTTCAAATACTAACCTCAAGTGGGCATTGTGATCAGCTGGGTCCTTTGAGAAAATAGTGATGTCATTTAAATAGATGAGCACCATGTCATTGATAAAACCTTAAAATGCAACATACATTTCCCTCTGTAATGTTTCCCCAAAATTGGATAGTCCAAAGGGCATCTTCATATATGCATAAGCACCCCACTTGGTGGTGAAGATAGTCTTATGCCTATCTTCTTCCTTGACCATGATCTAATTATAACTAGAGTAGCCATCAAGCAAAGAGAACTTGCCACCTTTTAAAGAATCTAATCCATGGAGGGTAGTGGGTAATGGTATTTTAGGGATACCTTATCGAGGTCCCTAAATTCAACACATAAACATATTTACCCATTCTTCTTCCTCACTGGCACAAGGATTGTCATCCATGAGGAATGTATAATGGGGAATATGGTCTTTGATTCAATCAGCTTAAATAACTCCGTTGTCATCAACTCCTCCACTTTTGGATTGATAGGCCTTTATCTCTGCTTGACTAGTCTTGTATTGCTCTCTAGTTCAATGGTATTTTGTGAAAGTTTGGGGTCAAAACCCTTTAAATCCTTATGTTCCCATGCAAATACATTTGAGAACTCTTGGAATAAAGCAAAAAATATAGATCTCTCTTCTGTTGTGTTAATATTTTCTAGTTTCAAAATTTTACCTTTAAAGATCTCTATCCTCGCATAATGTTCCTCCTTGGATGAGATATATGCCTTACCTCTTCTCACTTGATCATCTTCATTGAAGATGCTTTCCAATGTTAGAAGCCCCTTATGCAGCTTGTTAGATCTCATCTGCACTTTTTGATCATCATACTGGTGTTGGAGTTTGATTTGATTCTTATGGTAGAATTTTACGTCCTGCATCAAAAAATAGATAATCTGGTCATCATTATTAAACATCTATCAACTCATCTCATTGTCAGGTATAGCTAGCCTACATAGGATCTTATTCTTTCCTTGAATCTGGTTGCCTTTGACTCCTACAACCTCATACTGAGCTCTAATGGTTGCAAGCCTATATGCATATTAATTTGGCTCTCTTAGTATGGATTGTATATTGAATGCCAAGAAGTCCTCTTTGAGATCCCATACAAAATTATTGTAGGATTTTAGATGATGGTTCTTGAGTGCACTTATGCCTCTCACTTATTTCACAAAATTTTCACTTTTACCCTTGACTTGAAGAAGTTTGACACCTCTTCTTCTTGCCTCTTACAAACCATGTAGAAGGGCTTCATATTCAATTATGTTTGAAGTGTAACTGAATTGAAATCTTGTGGCTGAATAGTAATTTTGACCTGAGGATGAAACCAACATGACCCCAACTCCACTACCATTCTTTAACTTTAAACTATAAAATAATAAAGTCCATATACCATCTTCCTCTTGAGTGGTATTAATTAGGCAAGGTATAGCAGTGCCATCCTCATGCATACAATACACCCCTAAATTTGTTTCTTCAAATTTGCTATAGGGATCAAATACATGATTATCAACTACCCATTCATCTAGGTACAGGTTTAAAATGCCTTCATGCTGATCATGAGGCTCTTGTTCACTAATATTTTCATCTTCCTCAAATATGTTACAATTGACATTTACAAGGTTAGGAATATAGGGCTCTAGATGGAACCTATAGATAGGCTCAGACCTAATAGTGACCTTAGTGCCATATTTGGTCCTAAAAACCATGTATGACCAGTCAAAGGACAAATAGCCTTCAATTTTGGCAGTAATGTCCCTAGATAGATATAAGTCAAAATATGGGGGTAGATCTACAACCATTACATCTTGAGTGATGACACAATCTGGGAAAGCTGCCAATGTGATCTTAAGAACTTTCACTATACCTAATATTTTAGTTGGGGAACCATCCAACTAGAGCACACCATTTTCATTACGCACATACTTAAGCTCAAGCTTATTTACTATGGCTTTAGGCATAATTGAGGTTGAATCACTTGAGTCTATCATATAATTATGCACTAAGCAGTCTTATATGATGATTGACATATAAAATGGAGAGGTTTTGACAACCCTGGGGGGATGAACAATATTATGAACTTGATTTTGATTAGAAACTTGACTAGGACTAGGACTAGGTTGACTACTATTTGTAAAAATAGTGTTCACCTTATCAGTTGTCTCATTCACATGAGAAGGCTTGGAGAACTCTTGCTAAAGAACTTCTCTCTGTCTTAGAATAAATAGAGCATTATACATAGACATAATGACATTATGCTTTTTCATATGATCCACAATGTTAAAAGAAAGACTATCACCTTTAGACTGCACCTTGGAAGAAGAGGCATCACTTGGCACTTGTGCGACATGAGGAACAAAAGGAGACTTCTATTGCTGCCTATGTTTCTAAGGTATTTATTGAGATATAGGAGATTTATCAATTACATTTGAAGTGGTAGGTTATTGACTGACTTGTCGAGATGTTGAAAAAACCTTGGGCTGCCCTAAGTTGTCATCCAACATCGTCCTCTTAAACCTTGTATGGGCTGTAATTGGTCCATTTGACCTTTGTGTCATCTACCCCATGATTTTTGCTACATGCTCAAACATTTTATCCCCTTATTGAAAGTTTATGCACATGGTGTCAGTGTGTGTATTACCCATCCTTCCTTGTTATTGATTTTGAGCTTTTGATGATGTCATGGTAGGCATATTACCTTGATTCATTGGAGGACCTTTTGGTGGAGGAGGCATTATGTCATAGCCTTAGAATGAAGGAGCATACTACCAATTAGGATCCTGACATATTTCTCCACTTGTAACCATTACCATCTCATTAGAGTGTCCTCCTGATTGCCACTGACCCTCTTATGCAAAGTTTTTTTGTGTGGGGACCAAGGCTCTTGAGCTACTTACAGATATTGTAAGATCGACCTTAAGTAACATAGATTTAATTTTGTTGGTTTGATGGATATGGGGGTCTGTTTTAGGATTGAGCAGGGTATTGGGTTTGGAAGGGACCTTGGTATGGCCTATTGAGCTGTTGTTGTCTCTCTAGAGCCACTAGCTTGCTGTTTTGTGCCTTTAACAAGCTCTCAATCCTTGTAAATAGGTCTATATAAGACACTAAAAGAGAGACCTGCAACTTGAAGGACAAAAGAAATAGGTCTATATAAGACACTATGGACTTATGATGCCCCAGAGAAACCTCACTAGATAACACTTCACATGAAATATAATAAATGAATAGAATTGAAGCAAGGTACATGAATTACATACATATGATGAACAAGAAACATACACTCTATAAATCAAATTTCAATAAAGAACACTTAGCATTCAACTAAAATCTGAGAATTATCTTATATTGCTTCAAGAGAGTGTTAAAAAGTGATTTTGATAGAGCTTTGCTATCTCCAACCGAGGGATCCAAATCAAGAGTTTAAAGTTAGTATTTATAGAAAGAAATAAGGTAAGAGAGAGATGAATTGGCACTGAATAGGTCATTAATGAGCCCAACTCCACTCAGAACAATCACCACTGCAATCCTTCTCGAGCCTTCCCCTATATTAATGTCATTGTATCTTTATTTGGCACGAAGGAGGATGTGAGTATCAAGGCTAGCTATAGGAAGTAATCTCCACCACCGTATGGATCCTTCTCAAGCTCTTTTACATTAATGTCCTTCATTATCTTTTTAACCATGCTTCATGTAACCAAGAAACTACTTGAGCTTGCTTATTGATGTCCCTATAGATCTATTATCAATGAAAAATAATCACCTTATTGGTTTTCATATAGTCATGATTGTAATGAAGATCCGTAGGCTAGGACTTATTGAGCCTGAATGCCCTGAAGAACCTACGTCTAAAATCTCTTGAAAGCTTAACCAAGCTTTAATGGTGTTAGATGGATTCTTAGGGGAACCTAGATCATGTTTGATCTTGCATTTATGTGTTCTACCTACTCAGGGTGGTGAAATATTTTATCCAGGATATCTACCTCCAAACCTTAATTTTGGCTCGACCTAAGTCAAATTTGCTCTCTATTAAAGTCCTTGGCATTTGACTTTGATCTCACACCATCAATCTGCTATTCATTTTGGTCAAGCATCATTAGATCTACCCTTGACTTGTCAACTTCAACATGATTTTGCCACTTATCATTTGCGTATTTGCATTTAGGATCTGCTGACCTTCTTTGACATTGATCATACCATTGATCTGCTATGAGAGATTAAATGCATGTCGTTAATCTGGTTGGACCCACTAGCCTAAGCTCATCTGTGTACTATTGGATTTAGATTCTGCTCTTGAGATCATGCCACTTATCATTCATGTGTTCAACCTGGGGATCCTTTGCAATAGTTAAACTCAAATGATCTTTTCTCGTGACTTAAACTTGACATCTACACGACCATCACTGATGTCTGTATGAACATCACTGACATCTGCATGACCATCATTGAATATTTGAATTTCAATGGTTATTTGATGTGGCTTGAATTTGACACTTCCACGGACATCATTTTTTGTTGGATCACAAAATCCCTGAAATAAATAGTTTCCATCGGAGCTTCTTCATCGGGCAATTTATTATGGATAATTTTTCAAGCTATTTTCTTCAAATTTTTTGCCTCAGACACTTTATCTGAAGTAATTGTCTTCGGCTCTTTTCTTGCAAGATTTTTGCTTGACCAAATTTCCTTCAGGACTTATGTTCCGATCAATTTCTTCGAAAGAAAAAGGTTTTCGATACTTTTGTTGCAGATAATTTATCCAAAACATTTTTCCTAAAAGAATTCATACTTAGATTTTCTATCAGATAATTTTTTGGAAAGAGTTCTGTCTTCAGGAAACTTATTATGGAACAATTTTTTTGAATGAATGTATACTTAGCCTTTTTTGTTGCAAACAAAAAATCCAACTGAAATGAGTCTTCAGGACTTTTGTTGTGGATAAAATGTCTGAAAAGTCCCCAACACTTAGCAAAATACTTGAAAGAATATCCTCGAAGGAAATCTTGGCACTAAGACAAATAAAGTTGAAATATTTTGGCCTTTTGCTTGCTTAGCCAAATACTTGATTGACAATTTAGCCTTTAGACCTACAAGCTCTTCTTGGACTTGTGAGAGAAATTGTTGTCTCTTTAGTGTTAGGATTGTGGAGCTAAAAGCTTCACTGATGCAAACAGGAGAGGAGGTTGCTGAAGGTTGCTGAGTTGCAGAGAAGTTGGGGTCGGTCTGATCAGCCGACGTCGACAGGATAGCATTGAGAAGCAACCGACGTCAATCATATATCGGCCGACGTCGGTCACCTCCAGGCAGATAGGGACCGACGTCGGTCGCCTGTGTGGTTCGACTACGAGCTATTTACGGGCAGTTAGCTAACGAACCAAGTGTTTGCATGAAGAGATCTAATTTTAGACTCATAGCTGCGGATCTAATTATTGTAATTAGATGTCTAATTATTGTTTGGATGAGATCTATATAATAGACTCATGGTTGTATTGGAAAAGTGTGCTAGGGAGTAAAAGAGCATAATTATAAGCTCCTTCTGTGTGTGAGGTAGAGCAATGGTGCGTTCCTCCTAGTGCCGCAGTACCAGGTGTGTTGGTGCTGGTTTGGAGAGTCAGCTGGATTCTTCAAGAGTGTAAGATCTTGGTCACAGTTGCATGGCCTATATAGGAGATCTACATGGTAAGTAAGATCGTTGATCTGCAGGTGTATGTGTGTGCAAGGTCAAGGTTCACAGGTGAGCAGAACCGTTGTTTTATTTGCAGGTGTGCAAGGTCATATAGACAGCAACACAACAGGGAGCAGTATCAGGCAGGATCTACTTGGAGTACAGGTGTGTACTCGGATAGAGCAAGAGGAAGGCAAGGGAGTTCCTTCCATAAGTATGGTCTGTTGAAGTGCAGGTTATTGCAGGTTCATGGGAGATCTACTTGAAGTACCTTGAGTACTTATGGAGCACGTGGAGTGCTTGTGGAGTGCGTGGAGCACGGGAGGTGAACACCAACTCTGTATTTGAGTTGGGTGTTGGGACCTGTGAGAGGGAGAGCTTTGGGGAGAAGACTTACTGTTCACTTGAGGTGTGGGAAACCTCTGTAAGGTGGTGGAGAAGAAGTGGCATCTTCTTTATTGTATTCTTTTCTGTATAAAGTGTTAATACAAGTTGTGTATTGTCTCTCATATGCTGTGTTATTCTGAATTCTAGTTACTTGGTGAATCTGGTTATTTTCGCATATTAAGTTGCTTGAAGTTTGGTAATCAATTGTATGTTTCCGGTTTCGCATCCTGACAAGTGGGATCAGAGCATGTTTGTTGTTCTAGATTCCTGACAAGTGGTATCAGAGCTAAGGTTGCAGGAAGCAGGTTGTGTTTTTGGTTACAGGGCACTCTCAGGGGTTTCTGATTGAGTGGGAGTAGAGCAACGGCAGATCAAAGTAAGCTAAGAATGAAGGAGTTGAAAAGCACAGACGGTTACTCACGGTCCTATGGAAAGAAAGAGCAGGTAAAAGAACATTGTTGGTTGGTAGCAGATCAACATGAAGAAACTGAAGATACAGATGTTGCAGGTGTTGTTGCACAGGATGTGTTTGCAGGTTTCTTGGATAAAGTTGAATCTTGGTTAAAAGATTCGGTTGCCTCTTTCCATGCAGCCCTAGGTAGAGGAGCTGGTAAGCCTTGCCAAAGAATTGGCAAAGGGGAAGCGAAGCTGAAATTGTAGGCGGCCAACACACAGGTGTTGATGAAGGTCATGCAGGTCCCAGGTTTGGAGATATGGCTAATTTCTTCAGAAAGATTGGGTGATGAGAGATGCACAAGAACTCTCACAGCGGATGCACTTGAATTAGCTGGTGGTAAGAAAACAGGTATACTTTATCTACTTGTTTATATTACTGATTCTTCTTCTATTGCGGAGACGTGGCTTCGTAGGCTTGGTCACATGAGCAGGAAGGAGATGCATGTTCTTAAGCGGAAGACAGATATATTTGATAGGCTTAAGAACTGGAAAGCCTTGGTGTTCTTAGAGGAGATGGCGAACAGAGTTCAGTGGATGAGGCTGGATACATCTGAGCAGGGCAGTTTGGACATGGAGATTGATTCAAAGGAGCTCGCGGGTAAAAAGTCATCACTCACAGGCGAACACAGGTACCGGCATCGGTCAGGAAGAATCGGCGTCGAACAGACAGGTGCCGATGTCGGTCATGTGCAGACCGAAGCCGACAGTGTCGGGCAGAGTAAGACCGATGTCGGTCATGGGACCGACGTCGGCAGTATGTAAGACCGATGTCGGTCAGGAGGACCGACGTCGGCAGCAGGGACACCAGCGCTGGCAGGTTGGTAGTCAGGTACAGACGCATGAGAACCGACGTCGGTCGGATGCAGACTGTGGAGTGACCGAGGTCGGTCACTGTAACAAATTTTGGGTGGACAGCAAGCTGTCAAGGAGTCTCAAACACCCATACGGAGGACTGAAGGCGTAAGTAGGCCCTCAAATTCGTGTTCCTCTTCTTCATACTTGTTGCTGATTGTATAGTAGGAAGGATCCAGGAAACAGGTGTGAGCTTGGCATGGATGAGGATGTGATTCCTTGGAGGTGAACCAAACTGGTGTGTCTTGGTAGGGCTGCCAGCTGGATGAAAGCACAGAGACGAATGGATTCCTTAGTAGAAGAATAGAGAGAACGGATACGTGAGACGGAAGACCAGGCATATGGTCTTGAGGAGCTGCAAGACAGTGGTACCAGGTTTGACAGGTGGAGGACGAAGCATGGCTTTAGTCAGTGTCAGGTAACTACTGTGGTTTGACTTACCAGGGGGATGATGATTGCAACATCATTTTGTTGCTGTATGTGGATAGTATGCTAGCTAGCAGGGGTGTACATACAGGGTTTTGCTGAGCTAAGGGTAAGATTAGTTCAGTGGCATGTCATGAGGAGTTTGGAGCAGCAGAATTCTTTGACATGGGAGGCATGGAGATCACAGGTTGATTTTGTCTCGAGTGGGAGCTGATGTGAATCAGGTGTTGGCGAGGTTCGGGATGCAGAGCCGGAGCACACTAAGGGCTGGACAGGTACAGTGTCCAAAATCACATGAGGTCTGGTATAGACCTGAATATTTCCATGCAGTGGGAGCTGTCAGAGTTAGGAGCCAATTCGGGGAAGTGGGTTCTCAGGTTTTTTGAGAGGGACCAGCAGCAGGTGTTGATATGCAGGGTCAGGACTTCACTACAGGTGTTGTAGGTTCGGATGTGGCAGGGTACTCGGATGACAGGTGGTACACCACGGGATGTGTGGTGGGTTGTCTTCAGGTGGGAGCTTGAAGAGGGATACAAACCAGGAAATAGATTAGACGGAGTACAGGTACAGGTACAGTGCAGCTATTTATCTCCAAGTGGGAGATTGTTAGGATTGTGGAGCTAAAAGCTTCACTGATGCAAACAGGAGAGGAGGTTGCTGAAGGTTGCTGAGTTGCAGAGAAGTTGGGGTTGGTCTGATCAGCCGACGTCGGCAGGATAGCATTGAGAAGCAACCGACATCGGTCATATATCGGCCGACGTCGGTCACCTCCAGGCAGATAGGGACCGATGTCGGTCGCCTGTGTGGTTCGACTGTGAGCTATTTACGGGCAGTTAGCTAACGAACCAAGTGTTTGCATGAAGAGATCTAATTTTAGACTCATAGCTGCGGATCTAATTATTGTTTGGATGAGATCTATATAATAGACTCATGGTTGTATTGGAAAAGTGTGCTAGGGAGTAAAAGAGCATAATTATAAGCTCCTTCTGTGTGTGAGGTAGAGCAATGGTGCGTTCCTCCTAGTGCCGCAGTACCAGGTGTGTTGGTGCTGGTTTGGAGAGTCAGCTGGATTCTTCAAGAGTGTAGGATCTTGGTCACAGTTGCATGGCCTATATAGGAGATCTACATGGTAAGTAAGATCGTTGATCTGCAGGTGTATGTGTGTGCAAGGTCAAGGTTCACAGGTGAGCAGAACCGTTGTTTGATTTGCAGGTGTGCAAGGTCATATAGACAGTAACACAACAGGGAGCAGTATCAGGCAGGATCTACTTGGAGTACAGGTGTGTACTCGGATAGAGCAAGAGGAAGGCAAGGGAGTTCCTTCCATAAGTATGGTCTGTTGAAGTGCAGGTTATTGCAGGTTCATGGGAGATCTACTTGAAGTACCTTGAGTACTTGTGGAGCACGTGGAGTGCTTGTGGAGTGCGTGGAGCACGGGAGGTGAACACCAACTCTGTATTTGAGTTGGGTGTTGGGACCTGTGAGAGGGAGAGCTTTGGGGAGAAGACTTACTGTTCACTTGAGGTGTGGGAAACCTCTGTAAGGTGGTGGAGAAGAAGTGGCATCTTCTTTATTGTATTCTTTTCTGTATAAAGTGTTAATACAAGTTGTGTATTGTCTCTCATATGCTGTGTTATTCTGAATTCTAGTTACTTGGTGAATCTGGTTATTTTTGCATATTAAGTTGCTTGAAGTTTGGTAATCAATTGTATGTTTCCGGTTTCGCATCCTGACAAGTGGGATCAGAGCATGTTTGTTGTTCTAGATTCCTGACATTTAGAAGGCTCCAATGATATTTTCAGGCTTGTGCAAACTTGCCCATGACCTTAAATTGTTCAGACACCATGCAAACCTGCCTAGATCCATCTCTTTTGCTCTCTAGGCCCATCCCTTGAAGGTCAATCAAATTACACTTTAAGCTTGATTAAAGTGTTTCAAAATCTTTGCAAGCTATATGTGATCTTCCTCTTTTGAAGTCCATCGACTTCTTCTACTACTGGATCACTCTTCAAGGCCTGCAGATAAAAAATGGGCCAAGACACGAGATTTTTAAAGGAAAGATATAGTATGAAGTGTGTCCTTTCCACATAACCCTTCACTAAAAGGCTGTTAAGATAAGATTAGAATATGACTATACAAGAACTGACTATACATGTCTTGAAATTGACTGACAAGCAGAATATGAACATAGATCATGACCCTTTAAGCTATAGGGTTAGTCAATTTCTGGTTCTAGAAATTGACCAACACTTCTTACACAAATTTTAATTGAAGTTGCTCCAAAAGGTGGAGGCATTTCTATAGTGAAGAAGACCCTCTCAACTATGTCCTCCACATGGTAGTGCATATATTGACACACACATTATTTTTAAAACAAAAAATATACAATTAAAAAAAAAAAATCATCTCTTCATGTTTACATCCCTCATGGCATAAGGTTCAATTTTAAGGACAATAGCTAGTTACCTATATGGACTATGAAAACATTGTATCTCTATGTATGAATGTTTTCAGTTCTTAGTGGTTGTAAATCATATGAAATCAATATAAATAGAAACAT
Source organism: Torreya grandis (assembly GCA_037957365.1). Classification (NCBI taxonomy): domain Eukaryota; kingdom Viridiplantae; phylum Streptophyta; class Pinopsida; order Cupressales; family Taxaceae; genus Torreya; species Torreya grandis. The sequence goes on from JARHVA010000055.1 coordinate 8,976,658, forward strand.
GTACACATTTTTTCTTGGTATAGGCTCAAAAATGACTTAGATTCCTAAGCCTAAGGCTTGGACTTGCACACACAGAGCTGAACCTATGTTTTTGATTGAAAATAACAAAATCCAACTTTTTCTTTGATAAGAACTATAAATTTCATTGATAAATTTCCTAAAACTATTACTATGACGTCAAACACCCTCTCATCTTTCTAAAATATAATTTTATTATTTTTTTGACTACTTCAAGGTTTTCATCTATATTGATTTCTAAGTATGTCTTTTTAAACCACTATATGCCATAACTATACATGTTTATATTTGTTTATGTATTTTTTGTTTCGTTCATCCCAATGCAAAAATATTATATGGTTGCAAACTATGCCTAATTAGAAAAACATTAAAAAAATAACAATACTTTTTCATCTTTTTTTGAGGTAGTTGGAAAGAGAGGGTAGAGGGGTGGTGCACAGTCGGCTATCTATTTTTTGAATTATTTTCAAGGTTTATTTACTTGTAAAATTAATAAAAAATATATATTCATTAAAAAATATAAAACATATATAATTGTGACCTAAATGATCTTATCTAACTTTCCACCAAAGATTTTCAAAAAATATTAAAAGACTCAAAAATCGAGGTGGTGCATGGTTGGTTATTTGTTATGTTTTCCTCTTCAAATTTCATATATTTGACTTACTTATACTTGACTATTTAAAAAAAAAAATAGTTATCTAGAAACTGGACTCAAAATGTTACAATTTATATTCGTATATCATCTTCAAATTTTGAGTATAGTCATCTCAAATATTCCATACAACTTAAAGTTTCTCATTTTTCAAAAAAAGGAGGTCTACTTAAAACCCCCTTTTGGCACAAATTTTACACGAAAAAAATGATCAACATAAGAAATTTATTCCATCACATAAATTTTTATTTGCCAGTGAAATGATTTTTTTATAGGGTTTTATTTTCTTTTTCTATTATTTTACAACATTGCTTATTCAATTTCAATGCTCCATAGAACACACTACTCAGTCGCGTGGTTAAGATATATATATATATATATGTTTTTCTAACAAAAGGATATCAGACATTGGGTGTTTTATATATATATAGATATATATATCAGACATTTTGTGTGTTATAATTACCACACTCAACGTTTGATATCCCTTTGTTAGAAAAACCTATTGCTATAACTGTATGCTTCTATTCCTTTGATTTATAATGTATTTTTAATTACTATATCCTTATCTTCCAACATGGCACACAAGTAATTGTTTCTAATCTCGTATTAGATTTATATTTATAAATTGACACAAGTGAAAGTGGCTCACAAACAAAATAACAAAATAACATTTGTACTCCACACACTTATTGTTTCTAATATCGTATTAGATTTGGATTTATAAACTAACTCGAGTGAAGGTGGTTTATAAATAAAATAACATAAGAAATGTTTCAATGCAATGAAGTAACATAGATTGTACATACGTGGGCTCGTCATTAATTCACATAAAAATGAGTTTTAATTATAACCCTTCTTCAAAGAGAATAAATTAGAACAATTATTTAAGATTTAAACTGTTTTTATAATAAATTCTAACACAATAAATATATAATCTAAAATTTGAATTGTTTTTATACTAAATTGTAACAGCGAGGAGATCGGAGGAACCCAAACTAAAAGATGAAAGCAAATCCCGGAAATCGAGGAATCAAAACCATGCAAATCTCAGTAATAATGACTATAAAAGGCCCTTGAACTCAACGATACACACACAGACCTTCATCTGTGAGTGAAGCTTCATAGAGTTTGGCGATGGCAGGATTTTATGTTTCCTTCATGCGTTCGCTAATTCTTCTTTGCTTAGCTGCGGTGATCATATCTTCTACAGGTAGAATGATATATAAACTTCCCAGATTAGATTAATTATTAGTAGTCTGATGCATGTTACATGTGCAGGCAGCAGCAGCATACTGTTAAGAGAAGCAAATGCAGTCGATCAAACATGTTATTATGTGGACGAATGTCCAGATTGCAAATGCGTATGTGAGCCTAAGCGTATTGGTTCCAACAGGCACCGGTGCTGTTGCATCTCATAATCTGAGAGACAAGATTTACTTTGTTTTATTTCTCTAAGATGTATTGCCTTCAATAAGACTATAACTACTATTTAACCCAACACAAGCATAGTATTGTGGCTGTCCACCTTGTGCAGTCTAGTTGTATTTGTTTTACTTTGTGACTTTGTTGGGATTATGAACCCATTGATGGGAGCAAAAAATAAGTGATCACTATTATATTAGATATTATATGAGGTCACTATAATAAAATGCAATATTGAATAAGTGTGTGAACGCCAAAGTAAAAGTTAAAATAGGGAAATATCATGTTTGTAGCATTATTATGAACTTTATTTTGAGTTTGAGGTGATCAATTACACTGTAAAATGCATCAAGTTTGGGTTTCTTCACGATCACTCAGTAATGTGGCTACGATACTTCAATGTACTAAAAATAGACTTGAGTTATGATACCTTAATTAATCAAAAATATACTTGAGCTATTCTATTTTAATGCAATACAAACAACTAACGTGCATGCTAAACAACACTAGAGCTTTGATCAACCACTCAATCAGAATGTGTACCAATAAATTTGATGAGATATTCTACACACAATGAAGCTTCGTATCCATTCGGCTCGAACAAACAAGAATCATGTGAGAAATGAACATTGTACCTGTCAAGGTTTCGTCGAGTTATGATTTTATAGATGCAATTTTGATTCTAAAAAGGTATTTAAGAAAATCATATTTGCCATTGAGTGCCCCCTGAACTCATACTGTTGAGCAGTTTGTAGCTAACCAAGATGGACATTTCTAGATGGGAGGGCTATAAAAAAAGTGTGAATCTAAAGCCACATTGATTGGGCATGTTTGTAGATGTAAACACATACTTGAATGTTTCTTGGTGGTTAAAAACTAAGCAAACAAGGTGATCCAAACCCAAGTGAACTAACTGAGTGCCAATTAGAATTCTTTGGTGTAAAATACACCAAAGGAAGTACACATGTTTGGGCTTAATGATGTGCATGCTAAACAACACAAGAGCTTTGATCAACTACTCAATCGGAATGTGTAATAGTAAATTTGACAAGATATTCTTCACGCAATGAAGCTTTGTATATATTTTGTTTGAACAAACAAGAATCAAGCGAGAAATGAACACTGTGCCTCTTAGGCTATCTTTGAGCTATGATTTTATAGATGCCATTTCGATTCTAAACATGTATTTAAGAAAATCATATTTTAAAAACATGATACCATTGAGTGTCACCTAAACTCATATTGCTGAACAATTTGTAGCTAACCATGTTACAAGTATAAAAACTCCATCCAAATTTGACATCACCTGATTTGGTCATTTCACAATTGAAAACTTTAAATACAGTTGGAGAGAATTAAAAGTAGTTATAAACTGACCTCATGGAACCACATCCTAACATTCATTTAAATAAAACATTCTCTTTGCAATCTAGATTGTAGTGCTCCTCCTCAAGAGACACTCTTTCTTCGCTTGCACATGAATTTGAAGCATGACATTAAATATAACATAAAATCTATTAGTAGTAGAGAATTAGTCTTCACAAGTAGCCCAAGAAAAAATAATATCATTTTTGTTTTTTTATAGTTTAAAAAGTATCTGAGCTCAAAACATATACCAAATTTGTGTGAATTTTGCATGAATCATGACTGATTCCCCTAATAACACCATCTTTTAGGTGAACATTTCTAGATGGAAGGGATATAAAAAAAGTGTGAATCTAAAGCCATGTTGATTGGGCATTTTTGGATAATGTAAATGCATACTTGAGTGTTTATTTATGGTTATATACTAAGCAAACAGGCTGAGCCAAACCCAAGTAAACTAATCGAGTGCCAATTGGAATTCCATGGTATAAAATACACCAAAGAAAGAACACATGTTTGGGCTTAATGATGGTGAGTAAAGCCTACTCAACTTTTTTTTTCTAAGTTTTGTCAATAAAATTGACTCTCCACTTGGCATTGCAAGTATCAATTTGGATTTGCCAAGGGGAAAGAAGTTAATAACCTAATCAAGGGTGGTAATAGAGGAAAGGATTCTCAATAGGGCATTTCCAGCCAATCCACCACCTAGAATGATATGAAACACCAATTTTGTGAAGGTGCACATCAGATATAGGGTTCTAAATTTCCAAGATAGACTTTTAGTAAGAGGCTTGCAAGTTAAATTGAGCCCTTAGAACATGCCAAGGAATCCAATCCCTTGTTTGCATAGAAAATAGGTTAGACATGACATTGATCGTTTTCTAAAAAACTAGAGGCTCTTGGTTCACATTACCATAGAAAATGAAAATTTATAAACTTAAGTAAAGGAGACCACCATAGTGAGCAGAAGTCTAGAGAGAGACCAAACCTGAAACTATAATCATCCCTTCTTAAATGTTTTTTGAGTAGCTCCAAAATCTTTAAAATAGTCTTAGCAACAAACATACCCTCAATAGCTACCAAAACTTGAGTGATTAAAAGTGTATGAAGATTTGATCCTTTCCAGTTTGCTTTCCTAATCAGCTTGCCTTGACAGACGTAGTTACAAAGCAAAATTTTTCATTTATATCTCATTCCAAGGCTCAAATGATCTATGTTGAACAAAAGGCATGGCCTTGGATTTTGATGTCAAGAATAAGAGCACCAAGGAATCTTGTTTTGCAACAAATATCCAATGCAACATGGTGGAAACCATCAGTGCCTTCAGAATTGGCCAACAAAAAATCCCTCAAAATTAGATCAATTTTGGCATGAGTAGTTTTGGAGGGTTCCCCACAAGAAAATTAGTAAACATTTATGGCAACCAACACTCTAGATCACATTTTACACTTTATTTGAAGACAAATAAGTTTAGAAATCTAAAATCCAACTTCTTATTGATTTATTGAGCCACATATCCCCATCGATCCAAGAGAATGGCCTGGAAAGAAAATGAGTTGCCTAGAAACTTGAATTGTTCACCTGGTTGAATCCAGATCTACTTATATTGAAAAATCCATTTAGGTTTTAGGCAATGACTCTAAATTAGTTAGCACTATTAAATGTTTTTTCAAGATGATGGAACTTTTATCACCATCAATGGTGTTCAATATGAATAATTTCGTATCTTTCACTCTATTTGTCAAGGATGTCCATTGCCCTTTGTAATTGATTTTTATAGGAGGATTCAATTATCTTGATGCTAACTATACTTCCAGAGTTTTGATTAAATATATATCTCTTTCCCACTCTTCTAAGAAAATGGTTAATGCATGCTTTGCTAATGATTCCCTCCTCAATCTTACTAAAGAAGAAAATTATATCTCCAATATTATGGAATGTGTTTGCAATTTTAACTCCAATAATGAATATCATTTGTAAGTACTCAATGTCATGGTTAGTATTTGAAATTATCCTAAAAACTAGTATTTAAAATTATTTTTATAAAGCTCTTGATATGTATCTCATTCACTCATTGATTTCACTTGTATATTTATATTTACCAAGACTTTATTTTCTATAAGGGCCCTTTTTATATTTGTGGAAACTTTTAGATGTTTTGTTTAAGTCAAACATCATAAACTTTATTTTTAATTGGTGATGACTAATTGAGGCCGCTTCAATTCATTCTTACCATTCACACAATTATTCATGAATTTTACTATTGAAACTCTTTAGTAGGACTATTATTAATTAAAATAATAATATAAAAAAGGTTACATAGTAAAACAATTAGTTGGTATGCACAATTTAGAATCATTGTTAGAAGAAAATGTTTGATCACAACATGAAAACAAAAGACCAAAATTAATAAACAACATCAAATAATCCATAATAACACTAAAACATTAAAAATATCTCATGAACATAAAATAAATTTAAGCATGGACCATCATAGCCAAAGGAGGAGGTGGAGAATCATCCTTGGGAGGTAGATCAATCAAAGAATAAGGGTTTGGAGCCACCCAATCATCCATCAAGTTTGGAGGAGCTAGATAAATAGTCATATCCCATGCATCAAGAGGCTTCACCAGCATGACAAAAGGGCCAACTATAAATCCCTACTAAGAAGGACCAACATCAAATTTTCCTTGTGGCGGTAGTGATATCCAAACCACACACATTGGTGAATGTGAGGGGAGAAGTGATTGTGGCTACAAGATTTCCTCCAATGTCATCTAGGAGTTGGAGGTGGCAGGATATGTGGCGGACCATCTGAGGGGATGCGGCTCATAGTGTAAGGAACAATCCCCTAGTACTCAAGCAACTCTTGTAGATGTCTAATCTCCATGGCCACTTTCTCTACTTGAACTTGAATATGCATATACGGTAAAGATAATACAAAAACCTTGTCATTAATATGAAAATAACAAGAATAATCCTCATTGTTAAACAAAGAAATTTTTTTAGCTTTCCACAATTGAAAAAGAATAGCAGCTCTAAAGAAATTCCATAGAAATGTTATTGAAGCTAGTTAATTAATAGAATCATGAAGGAAGGCCAAGCGCCACAAGAAAGGTTCATGATGGTATGGTTGAAAGAGACTATGTATGTATTGTCAAGTAAATAAAGTTTTGGGACGTGTTCGAAAGGTGTGCTTAAAATACTCAAGTTGGCTACAAGTTGGGCAATAATATATAAGGGAAATGGATTAAACAATCCCCTTGTAAGCTTCCACAAGGGTGATCTTATACACCAATTTAATCTTTTAGATGAATTATTCAGGGATAACCAATTACTCGGATAGGTTCATTGGGACTTATTGAATGGTTTGTAGTTATTTGAATTTGTTAATCAATGTGTAGTTATTTGAATATGTTAATCAACATTACTGCCCTTTATTAGAAACCAAAATTTTTTTATTTTATTTTTGGTTAAATTAAGGATAAGTATAAATAAAATGAAAATAAGTTTTTCCATCACACAACCACACCCTAGAATGTGTTATATTTAAATGGAGGCTTTGAAATGAAATTATTTGTCAACTTAAACATCACAATATTTCAAATGCATCTCCAATTTCATTATATAAAATTAAATGTCTCACAAAAAAACTTTGTGAAATTTGTGCATATAATTATAACTAGTTCAATAAGATGATAACTAATTTTCTCATCTTTATTATGAATATGGGATTTCTATAATGGATTTTGTAATTTCTATGGTTTGAGCATTATGAATTGTTCTAGATTACAATTGAGATGAACCATTTGCATTGATCTTGAACATTTGTATACTCCTTATGTCAGAATCATCACCGGTTTTGTTAGCAAATCTTTTCTTGAGATTCAATTTGCTATTCCATACCCATTCTAAGATTCCCTTATGAATATATGATGCAACCAACACCCACCTGTAACTTTTTTATGCTAGACTAAAGATCATACTCTTAAAAAAAACTATTATCAACACCTTAGAACCCTAAAATATCATGCATATCATAGTAATTGAAGTGAGGAATGAATCAAATAAAACCAAAAGAATTTTTGATTAGTTATGGAGCCTGCAGTATTGAACAACCTTTACAAACATATCAATTATTCCCAACAAGGATAGTTAGGTCCACCTTTACTCAAATTTCTTCTCCTTCCAAAGTTGCGATCCTCTTTATGTCTTTTTCCTACCATCTCATCCCCTTTTTTAAAATAAAAATCAAACACTATTTATAAAATCCCCCAACCTTCTACAATAGTCAATGACCCCTAAAACAAGCATGGAAATTAATAAAAAGAACTATGAAACAAGCCAGTTACAATAAATTTATATTTTTAGTAAAATAAAGAACAACTCATAGTTTTTTTGGTTGACAATTGTGCAAGAAGACAATTCCTATCTAATATCACAAACCTTGATAGCTATCTAAAAATACAATTCCATGCAATGAATGCTGTAGTGGATGCCCCTGCATTAGACACCTAAAGTTTAAAAATGCGAGCTCCCACTCACACGGACAAAATAAGTGGCAAAATGGAGTCTAAAAGACTATGCCTTACAGTGGTTCTATGATCTTCTGAATCAATCTATCACTACATTCAAAACATTGGCAGATACATTCAAAATCCAATAAGTATATTGTAGACTATGTATTACGATATAAAACTATGTCGGCCAAAAATAATAGGGAGGGTTCCAAATCCTCTAGTTAAACACAATCAAGTAATAACCCTAACTATGTCCTATGTTTTCATATTCACTAAGCTAATAAAAATTAAATTAAAGTGTAATCTAGTGCTCACCAAAGCTTGTGGCACAAAGTAGGGATAATAAACAACAAAATTAAACATGCATAGAAGACATATACTGACATCAATGTATATGGAATCCTAATGCATGGAAGAGAAGTATAAATGCATATCTATCTACTCTTATGAAAGCATATCACCACTGTAAGGCATAGTCTTTTAGATTTCATGGGAACAAATTAGTGAGTATCTAATCATTTGATCTTCACTAAACTAATAAAAATTAAATTAAAGTGTAATCTAGTGCTCACCAAAGCTTGTGGCACAAAGTAGGGATAATAAACAACAAAATTAAACATGCATAGAAGACATATAATCACATCAATGTATATGGAATCCTAATGCATGGAAGAGAAGTATAAATGCATATCTATCTACTCTTATGAAAGCATATCACCACTGTAAGGCATAGTCTTTTAGACTTCATGGGAACAAATTAGTGAGTATCTAATTATAAGTAGATAAGAATGAGATGTGGAAGGAGCCAACAAGTTGTATAATGATTTAACAAATCCTACAAGGCTTTAAGAGTCGGTGGTTGGATGGTAGTGCCTTACAGTGGTTCTATGATCTTCTGAATCAATCTATCACTACATTCAAAACATTGGCAGATATATTTTTAGCACACTTCTCAATTAACATCAATGATAAGATCTATTATGATCAAGTAACACAAATGAAGAAAAAAAATCCAATAAGTATATTGTAGACTATGTATTATGATATAAAACTATGTCGGCCAAAGATGACTAGTTGGTTGGATGGTAGTGCCTTACAGTGGTTCTATGATCTTCTGAATCAATCTATCACTACATTCAAAACATTGGCAGATATATTTTTAGCACACTTCTCAATTAACATCAATGATAAGATCTATTATGATCAAGTAACACAAATGAAGAAAAAAATCCAATAAGTATATTGTAGACTATGTATTACGATATAAAACTATGTCAGCCAAAAATAATAGGGAGGGTTCCAAATCCTCTAGTTAAACACAATCAAGTAATAACCCTAACTAAGTCCTATGTTTTCATATTCACTAAACTAATAAAAATTAAATTAAAGTGTAATCTAGTGCTCACCAAAGCTTGTGGCACAAAGTAGGGATAATAAACAACAAAATTAAACATGCATAGAAGACATATACTCACATCAATGTATATGGAATCCTAATGCATGGAAGAGAAGTATAAATGCATATCTATCTACTCTTATGAAAGCATATCACCACTGTAAGGCATAGTCTTTTAGACTTCATGGGAACAAATTAGTGAGTATCTAATCATTTGACACGTAGTCCAAACATGTTGCATGGAAAGCTCATAGATAGTGTTCTAGGTCACCCTTACCATCATACAATGTAAACTTAGGTGCCATGAATCCATATGGCAAAGGAGTTATTGTCATGTTATGTGCCAAAGGTGTATGTAAAAGAACATGAGAATCTAAATCATGTGATGTCCTAGTATCTCCCTACTCAAGACATAGCACCTTAGCCTATAGAGAATGAATCATGCATAAGGGATTATACATCTGGAGAGGAAGAACTAGTCATAGAAGGAGTATATACCACTAAAGTTTGTTGAGTTAAAATAGGTTATTGTACAAATTGAGTTACCCCCATATTAGGTGTAATCATGTTATTATTTGGGGGAGTAGAAGATTGACCACTATTTGATTTTTGAAGTTCTTCATGGATGATATTGATAAGGTCATATTGCATTTTTGAATTTCTTGAAATGACATCTTGTAATTGTATCTTATTGGTTTCATAGAGTTAGTAGATTTGTTTGACATGGAAATGAGAGCAAAAAGTGAACAAGATAAAAGTATGATCTTAGAGATAGTAGTAGAGAATATGGGTGAGCATTTTGATGCCCAAAAGTATGTGGAGTTATTTTACAATCAAGCTAGGGAGGAATAGGTTGTAGCCAAGATAAAATAAGAATTATAAGTAGAGAAGAATGAGATGTGGAAGGAGCCAACAAGTTGTATAATGATTTAACAAATCCTACAAGGCTTTAAGAGTCGGTGGTTGGATGGTAGTGCCTTACAGTGGTTCTATGATCTTCTGAATCAATCTATCACTACATTCAAAACATTGGCAGATATATTTTTAGCACACTTCTCAATTAACATCAATGATAAGATCTATTATGATCAAGTAACACAAATGAAGAAAAAAATCCAATAAGTATATTGTAGACTATCTATTACGATATAAAACTATGTCGGCCAAAGATGACTAGCCCCATGGCAGATAGAGAGCTCCAAGATATATTCAAACAGAGCTTACTACCATCATTGCATAAAGCTATCTTGTTCAAAAAGTTTCCAGCCTTCACATATTTATGTCACATAGTGAAAGAAAGGGAAGTCAAGCTTTTCTTTATGGGTAAATTAAAACATACAATTGGATCATAATCAATTACTAAGATTTATAGTAAGCCTCCTTACAAATTAATGGCCACTAAAAATAATAGTGATCCAAAGGCCACAATTAATGCAACTTCAAATCCATCTCCTCACTTGGTTTTGTCGGCTTTGTTGATGATGAAAATTATTCTGTCAATGAATCAATCTTTTTGCTTATCGCAAAGGTCAAATTAGAATTGTACCAATCTAATCGTGGGGGTTGTAAAGGTTCATCTAGGATCCTATAGATGCAAGGGGTTTTTAATTATAAGTTATAGGAAATAATCAACAAGTTTCAAAACATCTTATTCAATTATAAAAATAAAAAATATATCTATCTAATCATGAATTAGTTAAGATAAGAATCTATAATCTATTCTATCCAACAGAGAAAACCTATGAGTTAGATAGTCTCTTAAAGAATAGAATCTGATTCAGTAATATATGCATTCGAATAATATCTTTGCTTTTTTATTTTATTTTTCTTCAATTAACTCAAAAAGAGAAAAGAAAGTTTAAGAAAAGAGAGATAAGTCATTTAATAACTATAATAGAAAGAAAAAGCCAACAAACCAAAAATTTAAATAAAATTAAACAACTAAACCTAGAGAAAAAGATGACAAACTAGTAAAAGACAACAAACTAAAGAAATAATCTAATCTAATCAAGACACAAATTTAAAGAGAAAGACAAATAAATTAAAGAGAACACCTATAAGAAACAAAATACTTAAACTATAAGAATTAACTAAAACAAATAAGAATAAGACACAGATTAAAAGATCAAAACTAAATCAAACTACCAATTAATAAGCAATTGTCAAATTAAACTTAGATCAAACAAAGCTATAAATTAAAGATTAAAATAATTTTAAAGTCCTATTTGAATTATGTCTAATAAACTAAAGGAACTAAACTATAAAATAAAGTAAAATACTAATTTAGAGAAAATATAAAAGCTTATTAAAATGTAAACTAATTGAAAATAGAAAAAGATTAAATCTAAAACTTAAAAACTAAACTTTAAACAAATCTAAAGAGAAAAATGGATTATAAAAATTCTATAATTATCTAATGAAGAAAAGAGAAAAATCCTAAACTTAGAACCAATTAAAATAAAAAGAAACTAAATATTCAAAACTATATTAAGAAGATAACTAAAATAGAAACAAAATCAAATTTAGAAGAAATTTAAAAGATCTAATTAAAGTTAGAGTCGAATAAATTATAAAAGTATGTGAGTCTTAAAAAAAAAGTCATCTTAGCCAAAAAATTATAACTTTATTGATAAAACCAACATATTTCCTTTACAAAAACTTGAATGATAACTTTGTAATCAAAATTTATCAATGAAGTGTCACGAAATAGCAAAATGTTCATCATTATTCAGATTGAATACTTAGAATCTGTGCATAGGATTGCAAATAGAAATCATCAAAAGATATTAAGCTTAGCAAAATTTAAATAATCAGTACAAAATGATAAATAAAATTAGATATACCTGTGTTGCACAAGCAATTACTCAATCATCAGATAAAGTACCATTGGGTCTATCTACAAAAGTTGTACTATCTCAGAGAAGTTGCATAGAAAGAAGAAAGATGAATGATTGACTTCAAAATATAGTTAAGTCTTTAATACCTGTTATTCTTCTATCTTCAAATAAATCCTTGATCTCTTCTTAAAACTTCAAACTTAGTTGCAAAATAAGTTATAACTAACTTTAGTTAGTCATTAGTTTATATTAACTAATTGACTTTAAAAAGTCAATTAATTATAATAATTATTAATTAAGAACATGTTTTAATTAAGACTTGAAAAGTTTTAATTGGTCAAAATATTTAAAAATATAGATCGGGGGTACTAATCTTAATGGGTGGGGACCCATATTAATTAATAATATAATAGAATACATATTTAATCATAAGATAAGTCAAAATTGATATATACTATTCACATTAATATATAATGTATATTAATTAGCTTAGACATATATAAATATGTGTCAAAACTCCAAAATTACTGTATTTTCAAAATTATCAAAATTTATCAAAGTTTGAAAATCAAAGTGTCAAACTGAAATATCAAGTTTTGCCATGAAAAAGTTCAGCACCAAAATAAAAATTATCCTTTGGATGACCAATAATCATTAGAATTAGACAACACTTCAATCACATGTTTGTCTTGTCTATGAAGACAAACATTATACTCTATCTAAGTCGTAGGAAATGACACCAATCTTGTCCCTAAATCTATGGTGTTGGCTTCAATTTATAGCTTAATTGTCTTCAACATTCTAACTTCTCTTAGTGTTTCTAGCTTAAATTGACTATCAATTCTCTTTTTTGTAGTCCTCTTTTTAGTGGTGGGAGTCGGACTATCCATGGTTTTAATTCTACCAGCATAACACTGAATCCCCAAATTCAATCTCTCAGATCTTAAGAGAGGTTCACTATGGGCACCAATTAGATTTAACTTTCTACATTTCTCATTAAGCTCTGCATGAGTAGGGGTAGGTACATCTAAAAATATAGCTAAATTCCTCAAAATCTTAGTATGGGAAGCTTCTATTTCAAGTTATGTGGATTGATTTGTAGGCAAAGGATCATCAATTAGTTCAACTCTTTCAATATTTGGGGGCTGCATTGGTAAATGCCGAGGGTCATGATCCAAATGGTGAGATGAATTACTTTGAAAAGGGTGTACAAGATCCAAACCTATGGATAAAGAAAACTTTATTACCTCTATAACCCCTATTGGCTAGATTAACAGGCAAATTAATTAGAATATTCCAAAATTCAGGATCATAAGCATCAAAGTGAATGGACATTTATGTCCCTCTATGAAATTTAGGGCCAAAGTTTCTTACATGAAAACCACCCTTATGAAAATCTCTGATGGGTTGGTTAGTATCAATGTTGAAACTCTACCCCCATCCCATATTATCATCACTCCTTGCTGAACTCGGTTGGTCCCACCCAAACATAATGAACAATCTAAAATATAACAAAAAAATTTAAGATTGAGAAACAAGTGTCAAAAAATATAAAATTGAAGGATGCAATAACTCAATAAATGAAACTAAAACTGTATCATAAACTGAAATTTATCACACTATTCCAACCACAAGTGATGGTGTTTAATCTGAAATGAACTCTCAATCTATAATCACCATCATTTCATCTCATAAGTTCTGGAAACCTTATGAAGTTTCTTTTTAGTGAATCATTCTTAAACCCTTCAAAAAAAATGAAACTACAAATCTTTTCAACATTTTACTTTAAAATGAATAGTGAACTGAGCTATTCAATTAAATGACACAAAATTTCTATATGGAAGCATCTATTAAACCATCATTACCTTCTTTCAATATAATGACTTATACATATTTTGGATGAGAAGTGTCAGGGCACCTTAACTTCAATATTTATATTCAAATTAAAAACCGTTCTTTCAATTCTAAGTTGTATCTTTAAACAAATTTTCATACTAATCCACTTTCTTTGAAAATGACATCAACACTTATGAATGAAACCACCAAATGCAGTTTAAGAACACAAATATCCGTAAATATGTTTTGTCAATCTAACATATTTTGAAAAAATAGTCAACCAAGTTATTCAAATTTTATATAATCATTCCAAGCCTCATAACTATCAACCCTAAATCTTTACATTGAAACTTAATCCCAAGATTTTTGAACTAATTGTGAAGTACCAAATCTATAACAAATAATCAAACTGAGACAAAACACCTACATGACTTTCACAAACTCAAATATTTTCAAATCTCAAATATATATAAATTGAAGTCTCACAACAAATCATCAACTTTCAATGCATAAAAACCCTGTGATTATATTAATACAAATAATTTTATGCATGTAAACCTACATGAACATATTGATCCTTTTAACCATATATATCTTTTGACAACATGAATTACAAAATAAATAATCACATATGTAACCTAAAATTGCATGCACTAAATTTCTTCAATATTTTCTATGGTCCACACCATCATTGCTTCCAAACTCATTTATTTATTTGTTTAGGAAAGTGCTTAGGTATTCATAATAGATAAGACTAAAACATAAACCCTAGGTCTAATATTAGTTTCAACTAGAATATATTTGCATATCGATTCATTTGAAAACACTTCAAAACCAAAACAAATAACTTTTGTGCATGGTGACAAAACTATTTTTTTCTTTGAAAACTTTCCATTGTTTATACAAATATGTGCAATGAATGCTATCAATTTTAACCACATAGAAGATAAACATTTAGAAGTTCAAATAAAAACAACAGAACTTCAAAACATCTGCAAGATAGAGAATTTACCCAAAATTATGTCAAAACTCTACCAGATTTGATCTTTTTTAAATAAGCAAACCCTGGTAAGTCGATAATTAGTATTCATGTCGAAATCACACTATCTATTCATAAAATGAAAGCCTCAACACTCAACTATTAACCTATTTCCAAATTTGAAAGAACTATCTTACTGACCTACCCAAAAATATGTAAGTGACATCTCACACCAAGATCAGCAAACATGCACCACTATAAAGGAAATATTGATATGTCATTTACCAACATGGAACCAATGACATATATGCCAAGGAGTTAATTTGATGTGTAAATGCTATTTTTTTCAAAAATTTTAAGTTCTTTTTATTTTTTTGGTATTTTTGGAATATGATATCCTTAGGTTGGATCATTTACATTGATTAGTGATAACTGAGGTAATCACCATACACAATGGAATCTAGTTGGGAATAAAAATACTCAACTATAATGATCATTTGGTAACTAGGTTTTTGCTTTCAATTTTAACACTGTAACTAATGTATATATGGAAGTATCAAGTGTATCATATTTATATGTTGTGTTATCAACATCATTAGGATTATACCAATTTTATGTGTTAGTAGTATAGGAAAGATGTAACTTCTTAGGTTGTTCTTGAACTTGTGACATAAAATTTTGAGCATTTATATATGAATAAGGAACCATGCCATACTATGGTTGTGACCTTTTTAGTATGCCATTATTTATATTTATGTGCACCTTAAATGTTAATAGCTTATGAATATCCTGAGTTACATGGTTGGCCTTTATTTTATTTGTATTTAGTTTTATATTAGGAATAATATCACCACTGTTATAATCATTTGGAAATGTGCCATCTTATTGTTCAGTGTTGACCAATAAAGGGAGTTCACATGGCTTACTTAATGGTGGTTTTAATATCATTGGTTCCTTTTGTAATTGTATTTTCTTTATTTCTTTGTTCTTTTAACCCTTCTCTTGCTTTGATTTGTCTTTTGGTACACATTTATTATTTTGGCACTTATGATTTAGGAGAGGTACTCATAATGTGAGTGGGTTTATTGGCTGATATATTAATGATATGATCACCACTACCTTTGAGACTTCCTATTTTGTTTTTTAATGTAAAACAATAATTTATATGATGCCCATCCATTCTATGATATGCCCATCCATTCTATGATATGCAAATAATATTTTTTTTGAGACTTTCTATGATATACTCTTAGTAGCCTTTTGGTCACTTTTTGAATCACTTGTTCTACATGTATTGTTTTTTAACTTTCCATTTGGATATGAAACCTTGTTGGGTACCGCATCACTGGATGGAGATGCAAAGTCATGATTAACACTAGCATGTTTTATATTTTGGGTGCATGGCATCTAATTTTCTAATAATGTGGTATTTGAAGTAAAGTATTGATTTTGCTTTTGTAACTCTTTTATTAAATTTATCATAAGGGTGATTTGATATTTTATGGCATCACAAGTATAAACCATAGGTACCTTGATTTGAGTATGCACACATACATCATCTGTATGCAATCATAAATACATCAAGTCTATAAATCAATCCTAACTTAGAAAAGATAGATCCTACTTACACTTCTGATTGGGATTACATTAAATAATCAGAAACATGACCAATATGTGTCTCTACTAGACCCAATTAGTGGATCTCTTATCAAAACAAAAATAATAGGGAGGGTTCCAAATCCTCTAGTTAAACACAATCAAGTAATAACCCTAACTAAGTCCTATGTTTTCATATTCACTAAACTAATAAAAATTAAATTAAAGTGTAATCTAGTGCTCACCAAAGCTTGTAGCACAAAGTAGGGATAATAAACAACAAAATTAAACATGCATAGAAGACATATACTCACATGAATGTATATGGAATCCTAATGCATGTAAGAGAAGTATAAATGCATATCTATCTACTCTTATGAATGCATATCACCATTGTAAGGCATATTCACTAAACTAATAAAAATTAAATTAAAGTGTAATCTAGTGCTCACCAAAGCTTGTGGCACAAAGTAGGGATAATAAACAACAAAATTAAACATGCATAGAAGACATATACTCACATCAATGTATATGGAATCCTAATGCATGGAAGAGAAGTATAAATGCATATCTATCTACTCTTATAAAGGAGGAACAAAGTTAAGAATACTTACCTTTACAGATGAACTCATCGAGTCTTAATCTCTCCCTTGGCCAAGGTACTTTGCCAGAGGTTGTTGTGGTATGTAAGGATGACAAGGATAAATCATCTCTAAGCTACACAACTTATCAATGCATTCAAAAAACTTATCCATAAGACAAGATACGTATCTCTAAAAAAAGTATAAAACCCTAAGCTTGCTTCTTAACTATAATGGTGGATAAGTAGATGTGAAATAGCTCTTCTTTTTTTCTTCTCTAAATAATGGCAAAATGATTATATATATATATATATATATATATATATATATATATATATATATAGGCAAATTTAACCCTAAGGTCTTCTAAAAGTTTTGGCCAACAAGGTTCACCCAGTTGACCTAGTACTGTTATGGATAAAAATTCACTAGGTCATGGGCTAGGTTGGCCATGATCTGACATAGACCCTAAATGAATTTCACCCATAAGAGTACAACGCTGACCTAGTCGACCTAGTAATGTAAATTGCTGAAAGGGGTTTTAGGTTAATAAAAGGGGGATGAAAGGTGGGAAATGATCAGAGGAGTATACAAGAGAGAATAAAAAGCTTAGGGTAATGTTTTTTAGGAGACAAGTTTGTATATAACAAGTGGAAAAAGGGACGATAATCTTGTGAAACACCAGTGGTCTGCCCACACCTTTCCCTATGCACCCCTTAAGGCATGCACTCAGAGAGATTGAGATTTGATGGGTTCCTACAAGATAAAGAGCATCAATAATTGATAAAAGTTTAAAAATATTATGTGTACATATACCCCACTTGAAGCTCATCATGTTTCACATAAGTGTAACACGAGATGGTACTTCAAGAATAAAACATGACAACACATAATGTTGATGCTAAGTAAAGTGAATTAAAGAGAAAATAAGATAGATAAAAAGGATAGAATTGAAAAACACCTAGCTTTACTTACCTTAGTATTGTAGATAAAGAAGGAGACTACAAGAGAAGTGAAGGCATCCAATGTGAGTAATATTAGGTGAACCTATGGAGATTAGTGCAAAAAGAGCAAAAAATCAAAAAAATTGAAATATAAGCATATAGTAGTGGAAAATATTCTCTACGACATCATAACTCTATAAATTTTTATGGTTTGAAAAATGAGTGAATAAAAACAAAGATATGATCAAAATAAGGAATATGACGGTAAATATTTGAAAGGTAAAGAATTGTGCATAATAACTTTAAATAGGGTGAAAAGAAAGTCATTTACTATTGTTTGACTTATTTGGGTAGAAAAATAAAGCTTTGAGAGACCAAACAAAAGACAAAAGAGCCAAGATGGTGAGGAGATGATAACTGAGATGAGGAGGACATCTAGCAGCTACAATGGGTGTAGCACAGGTAGGCAATTAAGAATTTCAAACTTGTTTTGAGTATTTTATGGAAATTAAGTGTTTTATTAAAATTTGTAATTTAGACCATTTATAGAAACTAGAATGAACCCCAGAAGGTTGGTAAGGGTATTGGAGGCCAAAAGGGGAAATAATTTGAAATAAATTGGAGTAATAAATACCAAAGGCATTTATTACAAGTAGGGGAAAAAGTTGATAGTCTGAACCAAAAGGTTAAAAATCTTGATTTCATACTGCTGACTTAGTAGGTGTGTGTCAACTTAGTCTGTTTGGGTAAAGTGATGACTTAGTACCCCTGTGTCAACTTAGTTGATTAATCCACTTTGTCAACTTAGTACTAAAGGGAAAATGAAAGGGTTGACTTAGTAGAATAAGTCCATAGGGTCAACCTAGTACTATTTGGTCAACTTAGTATGTGATTAAGTGGTCGGTATAATACTAAAATGCAGGAAATTGGCCGAAATAGTATGTGTAAGGCCCAAGTTGAATAAGAATAGGTGAAATTGGTAAAAAATGAATAGATTAAGGTAAATTAAGTTTGTTTTTGTAAAATTTAAAAAGAATGTCTTTGATTTTAAGTGACATGGAGGTCTAATACATCTTTTGTTGTTTGATGGTTATATTGGTGTTACAAATTCTAGTGATTAGTGCATGCTTCTTGGCTACCAAATCTATTAGAGTGAATGACAATAGAGAATCGATCTAGGTTACTCACACTAGCTTAGGAGGTATTTTAGGAATGTGTCGAGTATCATTGAGCGTAGATCTAGTATTCATGTTTTTAGGAGCCTAAGAGTGCTTGAATAATACTTTTAAGTGGGTGGTGGATGGGGATACCATTGAGGTGGGTATCACACTAGAGGATTCCATGTTATACTTGGACTTTTGATAGGAAAAACACTGGTGATCATGGGAATACCGAATGGGCAACAAGAGAGATGAGCATTAGCTTGATGGGTGACTTGCTCAGATAGGATATATCCAGGGTTTAGGGTGAGCCTATTTGAAATGTATATAGCTCAAATTATAGATATTCAAAAGGTGGTGATAGGACTTGTGATATCATAGGTGTTGTGTCACAAGTCAGATGGCAAGGTACCATTATATGAAATAGCCTTGTGTCAGTCTATTTTGGTGTAGGGGTGCTATATGACCTAGGTTCTATCATCTAAGTTTAGCTCATGCATGATATATACGGTATACTATCTAGAGGTAATAAGACTAGGGGTTGATAATATTATTTAGTGTCTAGATAAATGAGAGATTTCTAATATACCGACCAATTAGTTGCCCCATGTGGTCGATATCAATTACCTCAAATGTAGAGATGGAGGTAGGATTAGGTGGTATAGGTCATGCTTTATGTGACAACACTACAGATAGTCATGCAAAAAATATCATATTGACACATTGTGATATTATGGCTGAGATGGAGGATAATAGTGCTAGAGTTGGCATGAGCATAGATTATAAGCCACTACCCTTTGTAGATAGAGCCACATCCAATGGAATAGGATAGTTTGGACTCCCTCACCAAATGGATCCTATAATGGTGCCCACATTTTGAGCTAGACATGTGAGAGATCCAAGAGGGAGAGGAGGAAAAAGACCACTATTCATGAGACTAGAGATCAGACTGCAATGTGAGAGACCATGGATAGGTCGAACACAACAGTCAGTAGCTAAAGAGGAGATGGATGTGGATGTAAGAGTATCATAGGTACCATAATCAACACCATATTAAGAAGATCAGTGATCACCTTAGTCGCACCACCGATAGAGATGCCAGTGACAAGAGAGCATAGAGGGTGGTCATCTAAGATGACCCATCAGTCAGCCTAGGGTAGAGCTAGTATATAAAGGCAAAACTAAGATGAGGCTTGAGATGGGCACATATGGTGACCCCAGGGTTTGCATTGGTTGGAAGGCATCCCATGGATGAGATACGTAGAGCATAATTCGATGGAGAGACTGTGCTTGATGGTCGATCAGATAGGGAGATAATGATAGGCAATATTCAGATAGGTAATAAATACTTGTTATTTGCTTAATTTTTTTGAGATAAATTATAGATAGATTGATTTTGAGATATATATGTGATCTAATATTTATCTAGTTTAAATTTTTTTGATCCTATGGAGGAGGAGACCATATGGGGATCCATGGTGAGGGGAGCACTCTATGAGATCTTGGATGGAACACCGATGCCATATGACCCTACCACATTAGATGATCCTATGGTACTATGTAACCCAACTCAAGCAAGTTGGTTTACACTAGAAGGAGGGGTTGTGAGGTGATTACAAGCATGCAAAGATGAGTGAAAACGACCAATAGGGATGGGAATGGGAGAGGCATAAACATGGTATGACTTAGCTTAGGATAGAGCTGCACATATGGCTACCATAGGTGATAGGATTGAGATATCGAACATCTTATTTATAATGTAATTCATAGGGGACTATCCAAGGCATATATGGGCAGCGTGGCTAGGCCATAAGATAGATAAGATAGAGCCCAACCTTAAAGCTAGAGCCATGTATTTTTGTATTTTGTAAAAGACACATGATATATATATA
Organism: Torreya grandis; assembly: GCA_037957365.1. Lineage (NCBI taxonomy): Eukaryota > Viridiplantae > Streptophyta > Pinopsida > Cupressales > Taxaceae > Torreya > Torreya grandis. Next base: position 8,997,862 of record JARHVA010000055.1, read on the forward strand.
TATATATATATATATATATATATATATATATATATATATATATATATATATATATATATATATATATATATATATATATATATATATATATATATATATATATATATATATATATATATATATATATATATGAGATAGATAAGATAGAGGCTAGCCTTAGAGCTAGAGCAATGTATTTTTGTATTTTGTAAGAAACACATGATATGTGTGTGTGTGTGTGTGTGTGTAATTTTGATAGTTGGATGTTGATATTATATATTTGTATTGTTGTTGTGTTGTGTATGCGTGGATATATTTATTTCTAACACATTTATTTTAATTTTGTTGTATATGCTATAGGAAATATATTTTTTGTGGTTTCATTTCTAGCATTATGTAGGACACATGCATCGTTAAAAAGAAACATGTGAAAATACTTTATAAAATATAATCAATCAAAAATAGATGTACTACACACTATTTCATGTTGGAAAATGTGTAATATCAAGAAAAATACTAAGTATAATAAACCAAAAGAATGGTAATCAATAGGGTGAAAATTGTTCTTAAAACATGAAATATCTTTTGGCACCAAATTAAAACAAGTAAAATCACATTAAATCACATTGGGAAGTATGAAAATAATGTAATAAAGTAGAAAATAAAAAAGAACAAATGGTATAGAAACAAATCAATTAAGTCAATCAATCATACTAAATCACATTGGGAATTATAAAAGAGAAACAAAATTGGCAAAATGGTCTTAAATTGATCACACTAATTCAAGCTGGGAAGTATGAAAAACTCAAGAAATGGTTGGATTCTTACATGCAATTGGAAAATAAGAAGGTAAAAGTGAAAGGGTAATGAAGTAAACATAAAACATACTAAATCAAGATGGGAAATGTGTCAATGATGTGTAACTTCATAATCAATCACATCTTATCTCATATTTCACACATGTAATTTTGTTATGACTTGGATTATTAAAAAATTGTATGAGGAAGGCCAAGTCCTATCTGTGGTCTTAGACTAAAAATCACAAAGGGAACACAAATGAGGTGGAAATAATTTTAAAATTTGGTAAAAGGGGATGTTGGTAATGGTAATGTTGAAAATTTAGTAATTTGTGAAGAAGGCTAGGTCCTATCCATGGTCTTACAATACAACTCACAAATGGAATTTGTAGAGGAGTGATCAGTGAAAAAAATAATATTTTTCAAGGGAAAAATATTAATATTTTAGGGAGTGAAAAAGTGAATTTAAAAATCATAATGTAGGCATCTTATGAGAAGACCTTAGAAGGCATGAGACATGCTAAGGACATGAGAAGACACTAAGTGACTAGTGACGATACATATACAGAGGATACCTATTTGCTATAGACATAAAGCTTTGTAGGAAAATAAGTGTGCTACTAAGATCAACTCATGTAGGTAGTTTTGAACAAGAAAAGTAAAATATACCTACCTTCCCACAATGTGATCCTCATTCCTCAGGACCCCTTACTGAGCCATCAGTATACTACAAAGATTGGGTACATGCATGATAAAGTAGATAACACTAAAATATTTTTTTGTTCTCCTTTCCTAACCTAATGGCCTAGCATACCCCAATAGACCTTAGCTCTAACATGAGGCCAACTGTGGAGTTTGAGCTTCAACTAGAAAAAGGAGATATGCTTAGAATCACATATTTTAGTGTGATTTAACTTTTGAGAATTTTGAATATTGCCTTTTGGATCATTGAATTTTGTTAAATGATTTAGTTTTTGAATGTTTTTATGGATTTTTTAAGATTCCTCATACATATAGACTTATAATGATCAATCATGAGAGATATAATGATACACATGAATGAGATTTAGGCTTAAGCTAAAGGAATCTAAATAACCAAAGACAAGACTAACTAGGACACTTAGGATTAACTATGAACCAACATGTTTTCTCGAGTCTCAACCATGTATATGCTTAGTTTGTGAAAGGTAATAGAGGGGAATAAAGGAGACCCAAAGTGGACTGGTAAAAGGAAATTATAATGAGAGGAATTATTTGCTAACTGATCACTTGGTAAAAAAAGAATGACTAAAGGGAGCAAGGTTTATATAACCAAGTCACAATAATAATTATCCATGTTTATAGATATAAGAGATCAAACAATCATGAAAAAGATAACAAGGGAGCTATAAGAAATGAACTCATGAAGAAAAAGAAAGCAATGATAAAGAAAAAATCCATAAGAGAACATAATGACATCATAAGCAATATAAAATGTAAAACCAAAGTCAGCATGTAAGATAAATAAGAATTTGACACAATATCAAATGATATATAAAAAATAGATAAATATAAAGTTAGAGCACACATCTAATCCAAATGAAAATGTAAGAACACCATGTATGTGTTCATAAGTATTAATAGATTTGCCCACACACATTAACCATAACATCTGATAAGTCTTTGTGAATTTAAATGTGAGCTGCATCTATTATCTCATCAATCTTCATTGAAAGCTAGGTAAATACTTCATGGAAAATATCCTCAATAGAAAAGGTAGGAATGCTTGAAGGATCATGTTGAGGAGGATTATCAAGCAAGGGATGTTTAGGAGAATGCATGGGAGTGGAATCTATAGGAGATGAAGGGGTCACTGGTGGGAAAGCAACCATGGGTGAGGGACTCACTAGTGGAGAAGGATCCATGGGTGAGGGAAGTTCCATAGTGAGGGACTCACTGGTGGAGAAGGATCCATGGGTGAGGGAGTCACAGGTGGAGGAAGAAGAGGTGAAGAAGGGACCACAGGAGGAGATATAACCACAAGAGGTGGAACCATGGGGAAGAAGGGGAAGCCTTCTTGTAAGAATGACCTATGGGAGGAATGGTAGAAGGTGTGATAATATTTAATAGGTGATATTGAAGATGTTGCTAAAGGATGAAAAAATTATCGATGTGATGTGTGCCATATTGGTGTCAAAAATAATATACCTCACCATACTTAGGAAGATACTCATAATACTTTTGGAAGAAGTATAGCCTTATTTGAAGACTGAAGAGTAGTAGGATGCAAAGTGTTAATATATTATCACAACTTTTGATAATGCTTGGATAAATGGTTATTTGTGTTATGGAAACAATAGATATGCCTACGACTAGTCTTGGAAGGTGTACTTACAAGAGGAGGTATAACAAAAGCATAAGGATCTTGGTATAGGGAAAAATCTCTAGTCCAATGATCGATAACTTTATGAATATCACAAGGATCCATTTGATGGATGAAGCAACTAGATGTAGTAAAGGGAGTGAACCATCACTAAGAGAAGGTGGGGATGGTGAAGAGATTGGATAAGGCTCGATGAAAGGAACAATAGGATCAGAATTAGGAAGAGACTTAGCTGAAATGGGTATAGAAATGTGATTCAAAGTAAGCTCTACTAAGGGAGGGGTGGGGTCCATAGAAGGCTGAAGGAGAGTCACATGCATTTGAGGGATAAGTAGGCTATAGGGGTCATGATATCTAGTAAAGTGATAAGTCCTAGTCATAGTATGATCCATAAACATACTCGTACGAGTTTATTTAGAAATCAGAGGTGTCTGCACCATTTCTACCCTATGATAAAGAGGAAAAATACTAAAATTAGAAATGATATACAATGGAATATGAGAAGACATACTAAAATACTAAAGCAAAGAGGAATGATAATGGATAATCTCAGCATATGGGACTGAATAAAACCTCCTAAGAATGGATCATGTAAGGTATTGATCATCATAGTTAGGTGTATGAAGATCAATGGCACAGGAAGGGATGACCTTATCATTCAATGTGGTGTGATGAATGGAATGTTGAGTCTTAGTTAAGATAACAATGATTTCATCATAATGTGGTTGACAAGAATGAGGTTGAAAATAAGCATGAAGCTGAGAGATGAGACAAGGTGAGAGATAAGAAGTTTGAATTTGAAAACTGATTTCATTAGTCTCATCATCATCAAAATCTAGGAGTTAGGGGGAATATTCTTGATGACTTTAGGATGATGATTATAACCTCAAGTGGAATTGATGAAAAATTTAAATCATTGAGATTCATGAAATGGAATGCTTGGCAAAGGTTCAATGGTAGGAATCTTGAATACACCCTAGTCTTGGAATTATTCGAAAGTCCAAGGGTTAGTGTCACCCTGAATCCTATAGATGGCTCTACTATGAGGGAATTTGATGCATTAGAAAGTGAAAGAGGAAATTGATCTCATATGATGAGTCCATGCCCTACCAAGCAAAAATGTTGTAAGATAGAGGATAGTTAAATATCATCACCTTAACATGAATGATGATAGGTGGGATACCTATGGGGATCCACATGCAACCTGAGGATGCATTTTCTTGTAGTCATATCCTTGACATGTGTTGTGTGTGGACTTGAGATTGTATTTGGAATATCAAAGGGTTTTGATAAAATTAAGAGAAGAAAAAATAAGTGTTAGAACCCTCATCAATCAAGGCATATTTAACTTGAATATCACCAATTTGAACACTAATGAAAAGAGGAGGATCATACATATGAAGTAGAATCTCATCAAGAATCATGTAAGTAATGGAAAATTTGAGGGAAAGAGAAGTGCCTATGATTTCATCAACATTTATGGACATATCTTTACACTATTGGAGAATGCTATCTTTGGATCTAGATAAGGTTGCTTTGTGTTCTGCTAGGGGAGGATGAGAGATGTTCATTTCAAACAAAAGCTATATAAGGTGGTTACGATGATGCACAGAGGTCCTCATAAGTTCAAGAAATGGGATTTGAGATGGGAGATTATTGAGTTTTGTGATAGGATCCCACTGATCATAACCCATAAGAAGATTGTTGGGAAGAGGTGTAGAGTGTTAAAGGATGTCTTCAGAAGGAGGAGTTGAAGTACATGTGAAATAATATGGATAAGAGGCAAAAGGTTTGGTTAGAGGACAAGTTTTTAGATTATGTTGAGAAGATGGAGAAGTTGATGTAGGTTGGGATTGAGAATTACTATAAAAAGTATTGACAGAAGCTTGAGTATCATTGGTGTTGGGTAAAGAAGATGGAGGGATGGTAGAAATAAAATGGAAAGTGTTATCCAAGGGAGGTGTTGGAATTGGTTCATCAAAAGATATAGTTCATCTTGCCCCATCTAATTTAAGTGAGTTGGAGAAGAATCTTGGATAACATGAAATTTACAGGATAATGAAGGTGTGTAGATGCGTTAAAGATCAATGAAAGCAGCCACCCTTCACATATTAGTCATATTAACCACATTCTCTTCAGAAGTTAGATCAAGAAGACCATCAAAATTATTGGTAGAAGGGGTGGGCTTGTCTTGGGTGTCTTGGTGATTTGGAAGAGGATCTTTACAGATGGCCAAATGAGCATTAGCTTGTTTTAAAGCTTGAGATTTAGTATTTATTTCATGGGCTTTGAAAGCATTGTCATAGGCTTGTTGGCATTAGAGAATGATAGAATCATGGTCTAAATTGGGACCAAGAATGAAATCCATATCCAAATTATTAAGATGTCTACACGTCTCATGAGAATGATCCTAACTAGCATGAAACCAACAAAATTTATTGAGATAATACCAATATTTCATAGGACTTGTGGGATCAAGTTCTCATGGGAGAGGCCTTGGTAGATGTTTTAGTAATTCTATTGAGGTTAAAGTTTTTAAACATTGATGTTATTAGTTTAAGAGAAATTAGGATTGTTGAATTGGTTATGAGGGGAAACTTGTTTCGAAGATTGGTTAGGAACAATAGAATAGTGTGAATGGTATCATAAGAGTCTGTGACACCATCACTAGTAGAATGATGATTATTGTTTTTAAGTAACATGCAAGTACCCATAGAAGGTTAGGATGGCTTGAATTGATGCATAAGGAAATATTGACATTTAGCTTGGTCAATAAGCTCCTCCAAAGTATGTGAAGAAAGAGTCTGGACTCGATATTGCAATTTGGAAAAAAGAGTGCTAGTAAAGAGATGAAAGAGGTTATCATCTACCATATTATGTGTGCATTTGTTAGACAAAGTCTTCGATCATTTAATGGAAGCTTAGGTAGTTTTGGTCTCAAGTTGCTTACAATTTATAAAATAGGCCAAGGTATTCTCAATAAGATCACTAGTTTGGAACTCTTGGACTAGATCATTTACTAAATCTTCCAAACTAGTAATGGAATGAGTTTTAAGATAGTTGTACCAATCTGAAGCATCACCCATGAGAGTTTTGGCTAATATCTTAGTAGAGTCAAAAGTTTTTAGTTTGACCCAATCTTTATATATATTTCCAAATGTTTTTAGATGAAGGGTAGGATCAGTTGATCCATTGTAATAAATGGTAGGGGTGATACCTCCTATATCGATATTAGAAATTTGAGATGTAAGACACTCATTTTGAAGATGATTGATTGTCTTATTGACAAGAGGAGGTTGAGGGATAATATTACAATGGGTATCCTAAAGAGGAGGTGGGGTAACATTTCAGTTATGTGTTCCCCATGACATCTGTTGAGGGTGGGTTTGAAGATAAATAAGGTGATTTTGCATTTGCATCATTTAATTTGGATTTTTATCTTGAAAAGCATTCATTTGATTAAGATTTTGTAATAGAATTTGATGGGTTTGGGTTGCATTGTTGGCATTGTTTGAAGCATTAGAATTGGAAGTACTCAAAGCTTGAGAAGAGTTATTAGCAAGTGAGGCACTAGTGGCATAATTTGCTTGTGTGGAAAAATATGGAATAGTAAAGGGATGAGAATAAGAAACTCTAGAGGCATGAGTACCATGGATAGAAAATGATGCACTAGTGGAATAATTGAAAATAGTGGGTCTTGAAAGAGGCCCACTAGATGTAGAACCTACCATGTTAGTAGAGATACTAGGCATGAAGGTAGAGGAAGTCAAATAAGGAGTCATTTTATAAGGAGTCAAAATAGAAGGAAGAGGCTGAGAAGAAAAGAAGCTAGTCTCCCTAAATCTGTGTGAGAACATGGGAGAAGCTGAATGAGGCTCTTCAATTTGAGCACTAATCATGAGTTGGTAAATGGTAGAAGGATCCTTTCCTCAATGTTGAGGAAACTCAAAGATGAAGAAGAGCATTTCTAGGGTATACTCTAATGCAGGTTGATCTTCAAGTGTGAAAAGAGGATTATGAAGTGAAGAGGAATGAGGGGTCCCATAGTTTATTGTGAAAGTGACTATATGAATAATGATTTCATCCATGAGAGGAGACACAATCTACTTATGGGAGAACTTATTAAGGTTGGTAAGAATCATCATATTCATTGAATTAAACTAATCATTGTCTTAAAACAAGAAGTTAATGATGAAGGAAAGAGATTAGAAAAGGCAAAGGTGATGCAAAAATAAGGAAATATAAAGGGGCACATAAGAGTACAAAGTCAACTGGTCTACCTAGTATTAAAAATAGGGTCTAAAAACTAAGTAAACAAGGATACATAGTTGATAGGTTCAACTTAGTACTATAACTTGGGACAAAAAGTAGCCTGATAAGGATACAAAGTCAACAAGGTTGACTCAATACTATATCTTGAGAGATAGAGAAGAATATTGTGTTGACCAGGTCGACTCAATACTACAAGTAGGGGAATAGACAATATGTAAAAGACTATATCAGACAAGAACAACAGTGTATTGAAATAAGAAAAAATGTGAAATGTATGTGAAAGAAAGAAATGAAAGTAAATACATAATCAATTGGGTCAATAGGGATGATCCAATTGAGGCACACAACACAAAACCTTGCACCAACGCAAGTTTTTGCATTATAACATACAATGAACAAAGAGCAAACAATCACCTTGGAAAGTAAATGCTAACTAAGAGGTCATCTTGAATGTTGTTAGATTATTTATAAAGTGTTATTTTAAGTGTGATAGGTAAATTGGCTGAAAGTAGGGAACTATAAAGCAATCTATGGATGGTTTCAAGATGTTTACGCTGAAAGGGATTTGTGTTGGTAATGGTACTAGCTTAGTATTGGGGCCTACCTCCTCACTTCACTATCCCATAATGATAATGGTGTTGGGTGATTTGACAGTATATACCATTAACCACGTGTTTATACTTGGCTAGAAAACCAAGTTGTCTTCCCCCTTGGTGATAAAATCCAAGTAGGTAGGCCTTAGGTAGATAATTGTTTAAATGTGTTTTGAAATTATATGATTTGGTAGTGTGTGCAAGAAATATAAAAATAGTGCAACTAAATGGTATATTTAAAAACCACCTAATTATACTATGTGAACTATTTTAGGCATGCAAACCATTGAAAGTGAAAGTGTGAAGTAATTACTAGCATATAAATGTTAATTCCAATTTAAAACATAGTACAATATTAGTTTAGATGACAATGTATGAAAACATTACAATACAGAGTCGACAGTGTCACTATTATACTAATTGAAGCAAGGGTCTTTAAGAACTATGTCGATAATGTCGACCTAGTTTTGCAGACAAAAGATAAAATATAGAACTGGGTTGACTAGGTTGACCTAGTTTGATGTATAAAGGTAGTTTTAAAGACTGTAAACTACAAAAAATAAAATTGCAAGGAAAAAATAAAATGAAAGAGAAAGATAGAAAGGAACCTTGGTGGGTTGGAAGATGTTGAGGAATATGAGATTATTGTTGAAGTGCCTTGAACTTTATTTGCAAATTCTACCAACTATGTTGACTGGGTCGACCTAGTTCTACAGTTCCCTATTTACTAAACCCTATGAAGATGACTATACCAACCTTTTCAACCTAGTATGATTTTCAGAAGTATCAAAGATGTCTATATCAGCCTGGTCAACCTAGTATGTTTTTATGGTAGTATGAAAGATGACTATAATAGCTTGGTCAACCTGGTATGTTTTTTGGAAGACTGTAAGAATATTGTGTTGACCTATTCAACCTAGTAAACTGTATCTAATGAAGACTTGCACAAATAAAACATAATCATTATTTATGTGACTATGTTAAACATGCACACAAAAGTTATAAACTATACCAGCCTTATCGACCTAGTATTGTAAATATAGAAAAATAAATCTACAAGGGTTAGATTTACACTGGGTTCATTAAAATGTATGCAATTAGAAAAACATCAAGTCTATAAATCAATCCTAACTTGAAGAAGATATATCCTACTTACACTTTGGATTGGGGATACATTAGATGATCGAGAACATGACCAATATATGGATCTGCTAGACCCAGTGAGGGCATTTTTTGTCACAATAATAATACTAAGGAGGGTTCTAAGGCCTCAAGTCAAGCACAATCAAGTAATAAATCTAACTAATCCCTATGTTTTCATATTCACTAAATTAATGCCAAGTAAAGTCTAATATAGTGCTCACCAAAGCTTGTGGCACAAAGTGGGGGTGAGAAACAACAAAAGTAAACATGTATAGAAGACATAATCATGTCAATGTATAAATAATCCTAATGCATGGAAGAGAAGTATAAATGCATATCTATCTACTCTTACAAAGGAGGAACAAAGTTAGGAATACTTACCTTTGAAGATGAACCTCAAGCTTCAATCTCTCCCTTGGCCAAGGTGATTCACAAGAGGTTGTTATGGTATGTAAGGATGACGAGGATAAATCATCTCTAGGCTACACAACCTTTTAATGAATCTAAAAGACTTCACCATAAGACAAGATCTGTATCTCCAAAGAAAGTATGAAACCCTAAGCTTGTTCCTCAAGTAGAATGGTGTATAAGTAGATGCACAATAAATCTTACTATTTCTTCTCTTCTCTAAATAATGGTAAAATTATCTTGTATATATATGTGGATTTAACCCTAAGCCCTTCCAAAAAAATTGGCCGACATGATTGACCTAGTTGACCTAGTACTGTTACGAACAAAAAATCACTAGGTCATGGGCTAGGTTAACTAAGAGCCGACCTAGACCCTAAATTAATTTTAGCCATAAGAGTACAAGGTTGACCCAATTGACCTAGTATTATAAACTACTGAAAGGGGTTTTAGGTTAAGAAAAGAGGGATGAAAGGTGGAAAATAACCAGAGGAGTATACAAGAAAGAAGAACAAGCTTAAGGTAATGGTTTTATGGATACAAGTGTGTAGATAAAAAGTAGAAAAAGGGACAACAATCCTATGAAGCACCAATGGTCTATCCACCCCTTAAGGTGTGCACTTAGAGAGATTGAGACTTGATGGGCTCCTGCAAGATAAAAAACATTAGTCATTGATAAACATTTGAAAATATTATGTGTATACACCATCCACCTTACCCTTTAAAGGAGTGATAGCTGGTACCTAGTTAGAGTGATGGTATTTATCACCCTCTTTAGGGTTAGGAAGAGGAAGATGCTCCTTTGTATTCATTTTAAATGTTTTAAAAAATGATATGAGAATCAAATAAGAAAGTTGTACAAATTTAAAGGAATTATCAATCATGATAAAAAAAAATAGAAGTGAATAGGGTTTGCACACAAAGACAAAAAGGTTAGGTTGACCATATGTTCAACCCTAAAATTTAGATATGGATAACTTAGGGTTAAATGGGTAGAGATAGCCTAGGGCACACAAATGATAGACTATCTCTAAAGTAGGCCAAATGTTTGTGAAACTCAAATAAATATATATTAAAATTATTATGTTGAGATGCTAAAGATACAAAGTAAAAATATACTAAATACTATAATGATAATGAAAATAATATACTTATCTAGTTCTAATGCTAATACATATCTATATCTATAACAAACATAATGTAGATTAGATCTAGATTCTATACTACTCACATGATTCTAGAAATTATACCTTTATAGCTGCAAACACTTGCATCAACCTAGGATAGTTACATCAACACTAATATCTAACTTGGATGTAGGTGTTTAGTATATAATACATATTAAAATTGGATGTGATCATCTAGATGCTTCTAGGTTCTATGTCACCTTCACTCTGGTGCATTCAGATCTAGATCATCGACTATCACTTCTTGTCAAATAGTAAAACCTTAGTATGCAATCTTCATAGTGGTTGTGAAAATAATGGGTTAATGGACACATGGTGTCAAAATTCCCCAAAGACCCCTGTCAATGAACACTACCTTCAAATACTCTGAATAGAGCCTCACACTTATGCAGTTTTCCCTTACATGTTGGCTTATGTGTGAATCATGCAATTTATGATAAATAAGTACAATATTTACCTAGCTTATAAATTGGAAAATATGGTTCATAGAGTGATCCTTTAGTACTTTAGACCTGTAAATGTGTTATCCATATGACTGATATGGAAATAAGAGAAAATAGGGATGTTTTTCTCACATGAGTGCCTAATATAATGCTTTTGGTAAGTTGCCTTGTGATTTGCTAGTTTTTTCCAAGTTTTTCCTAGGTTATAAATGAATTAGGGTTGATCTTGTATTTATACCAATCCCTTTGGATAATTTCTCACATTAAAGCACTTAGGTTGACCATAAGAACACATTTCATTTATAAATTAAATGACTTTAGGGCACTATATACTTGCATTGAAATAGAACACTTATGTTGGCGTAGGCATCTAATTGGGATGTAAGCATCCAACAAGTTAGAAAATAAATACAAGTCTAGAACTTGCAGCGATGGAAGATAAGTAGGTTTATACCATTTTAAGAAATATAGAGGGCTTGGGTCATCAGAATGGCATTGGTTGGACTAAGAGATAATCAATTTGACACAAAGGGATAATGTATGCAAGACGTTTGGTAGTGAGAAAGGTCTAAAAGCTGAAAGCATATCCATGATGTGTATTTTTCAAGTGTACAAGATTGAGGTGATATAGAATTCATAAATAGTGTCTATAATTTCTAAAGCAAAAAAAGAATGTCAACACATAAAATCTACCAAAATCTATTGTATCTTATAGGAACAAAGTAGAGTCCCCCAAGATAGCCATTTTACATGTGAATAATTCAGGATGAAAGGGCTTAAAAATAGTGTTAATCCATCTCTAAGAAGAAATACCATGATGGGGAAGATGGGGTTTGAGATCTCTATGTACTTGAGCTAGTCACCAAAGAAAATGGGTTTTTTTAGGCTCAATAAGAGTTGTATATATATTAACAAACCTTCTAAACCATACAGAAGGAAAATATCTAAGATTCCAATAATGATTAATGGTTTTGGTGTCGATGTGCTAAGAAGCCAATAGATTATACCCTAGCTAAGGAAAATAATGACTAAAGGGCATAACTATAAGCCACTTCCAATCTTTCCACCATGGCATAAAAGAAGTAACACCAATTTTATGTAAGTACTCCTCAGTATGGAACTTTGCAACTCAAATATGAACTTTAATTCTTCATTATTAAGATTAAACTTAGCCTTCACAATATTCCATGGGAACCAATCCTTGTTTATCTTATAGAACAAATATCCAATCATTATAATACACTTTATAAATAGTCTTAAACCTTTGATCTAAGGGAACATGACAAAGGGGACTTTATGATAATTGAGCATAGGAGACCACCAAAGGGAATGAGAGTTTAGAGAAATACCATTTCGAAACCTATCCCTCTCCAAAATGAGGTGAGGTATGAGGCTCTACCAAGACTTTCAGATGCTTTGCATAATAAAAGTGTTGTTGATCTTAATAAGAATAGGGTTAATGGGAAGGTTGTGTAAATCAACCCCTTGCCAAGCCTTTATACTGAGAGGAAATCCTTTAGAAATGTAATGTCTCAAAAAGATTTTCCAAGCTTCATCATCTTCCAAGCCTCTAATTATCCATTTGACACTAAAGGAAAGACTTTGGATCTTAAAGTCAATAAGCCAAAGCCCACAAAATTCGTTAGGTTGACGAAAAATGGCCCAAGAGACTCTCTAAAAACCATGATGGCCTTTAGATTTGGTCCAGAAAAAAATCCCTTAATAATTTATCCAACTTATCATAGGAAGCATTATATGGAGCCCAATAGGAAGATTAATAAATATGAGTAGCAGCCATGACCTTAGATCAAATCTGAAACTTTCTTGCTAAAGTCAGAGGTTTGGTGATCCAAAAGGATATTTTTTCCCAACCCTTTGAATTCTTGTAAGATCACAAATCAACAAGTGAGGCTCTAAATACAAAGGGAATGCCCAAGAATTTAAATTGAACTCATAGGATAATCCATTTCCATTGATATCCCTCCAACTAGGAAGGTTTGGAAGAAAGGGATTGGTGATGACATTGAGTCTTATGCCATTAGGTTGAAGATCCAAAATCAAGGCAAAAAGTGTCAAGTATCTTTCTCCTAAAGAGTGAGAAATGATTCATCTATAAAATGTCCATTAATAAGTTGATGGTCTAAATTGGGGAGGGAAATACCCTTTACCAAAGCTATAAAAGCATACTTAGCCAAAAGATAGCCAAATCCTTCAACAACCAACACATAAGAGATGAAACTAGAGGGAAACCCTATGTGATAGAGTGATGAAGGTCAAAACACTAAGATTGAGTACCATTGATAGAGACACATGCACTAACATCCTAAAAATGCATATTGATAGTTTGCACAAACCTGGGGACAAACCCAAGAGCCTAAAGTGTTGGTATAATGAAAGGCCACTAAATTTGATTATAGGCCTTATCAAAATCAATATTGATAAATAAAGTCTTTTGACTGGAAATCCTAGCCCATTCCATACCTTCCTAGACAATAATTACATTATCCATAATGCATCTATGTTGAATAAAACATGTTCGTTCACTGCTAACAATTAAAAGGAGAAGGTGTTTAGTTTTGAGGTCAAGAGTTTTAGTAATAATTTTATAAGACACATTAAGAAGGGTGATAGGACTCCAATTGGTGATAACTTATATATCTCTATCCTTAGGAATAAAATTGATATTACTTTGATTGATTAGAGAGCCCAAAGAGTTGGACAAAACAATTACAGAACAAACTTTATGAAGATCAGGACCCATAGGGTTTGCTAAAACTCACAACAAAACCCATCAACTCCTGGGGTTTTATCATTGGCCATATGCATAAATAATTTCTTGAGATCATTCAATCTAAGAGGTCTATCATAAGAAAATCTTTATGCTTTAGAGAGCTTGCACGGGATAACATCAAGGCATTGAGAGAGCAAGACTTCGTGAGAAAGAGTAAAAATTTAGGTTTTAAAGACCCCGTGATAATGTTTAATAAAAGCTTGAAATATATCAAGCAATTTAGTAAATTTTATTGAGGCATATTTAATGGATTTAATTCTGTCAATAACTTATCTAGACCAAAGTCGAGAAAATAATTATTTGGTCACTTTATCTCCAACCTTTATCTAATGCATCCTATCTTTGAACTGTGCTCCTCTAGTTTTGTATGCATCTTCAATTTAGAGTTTATGTCTCTAAAGGGTTGCTTGATCTTGAAGGTGAGTATTAAAATGTGAGGCCGTAAGTTCCTATGATACCTGAAGGAATTCACAATTTATGGCAAAATGCAGGTATTGTCTAAAGATATAAACTTGCTTACCATATATTTGATGAAAAGTGGTAGTGCAAGTAATGACATTATCCCACCAAGAAATTCAACCAAAATCCCCGGAGGGTTTGTGAATCAAGTTCCAAATTTGAATAATATGACCAAAGTTCACTCATGTATAAGATGAGTAGTATTGAGATAAAACTATGATTTATGGGATTTAATTGAAGGAGTGGTTTATTCATAGGATTTTTCACACTTTATATTTCCCAAGATCTCCCAAAACTAGTATAGTATGGAAGATAATTTTGAGAGCTTTCCAACGCATATTGGAACATGTAAAATGGACATTGTATGCTCTAGATATTATTGGTCAAAGTTTGGATAAAAAATAGTCAATAGTCAAATAGTGACGTTGATGCATGTACGATTTCCAAAAGGACCAATCAACATGTGACATGTGGTAGTACAATGGTAAAAGGGTGTTTGTTTTTTTCCTTCAATCATTGACACTTGTGCCTTGCTATTTGTTGGCTGGAGACCCTCAACCAGGGTTGACACACTCCTTTTATAGAAGGGTACCTTTGTCCCCATTACTTCATGTTACTATTGTTACATTTTTTCATATATATGCCTCTATGTTGTTTACATGCTACATGTGAGACTATACATGTGAGACTAAAATCCTAAATTATTAAACCATACATGTGAGACTAAAATCCTGAATTATTAAACCAAATACCATATGTATTTTAGTGCATCTCATAGGATGAGAAGTGTTTGGACAAGTCCACATGGTGGGTCCTCAGGGCACCATATGGCCTGCCACCACATTATTCTATTTTTGGAGTCACTCATATCTATGGTGAGCTAGAGACCTAGCTGGAGTGCCAACTCAAACAACCAACTCACCATTTTGTTCAAGTTCTAGCCATACAACCAAGCTCAAATATTTTATTCTCCACATTGCTTGAGATCAGTTATGTTGGGCTCAAAACCAACTCAACCAACCACCAACCAAGCATACCCTGAAAGTGTTGACTAGTTAAAAATGCTAAGGACATGGCCAAAGCCACAAGTTGTAAGGCTATTTGAAGCCTTCAGTATAATCTCCTTTGTTGAATGTGGGATAATTATCTACAAGCAAATTGTGAAGGTGTCAGATAAGGGTCGAACCCATGACCTCACTGCTAAAAGGATATGGCTTGATTATTAGGTCACAGCATTGAGTCACATCTCTCAGTGATACATTTGCTAATTAAAGTGGATTCAGGTCACAATTGTTGGAGAAGCCAAAAGGAGCTCACTATTGGACCATGAATTAGACAGTGTTATGTATATGCATGATTATATATTTTCAAGGACAGAATCAACATGGGAATATAAGACACAGTCCTAAATGTAAGAGGTTAAATTGCCTATTTGGAAGGTTTTTGGAGCCATGGCGAAGGTGGTCTTATTTGAATACACAAACCCGAGTTTGTTTTATGTGTTTCTTCAATTTGATATGGCATTTGGCCATGGAGAATGTGTGTGTGTGTGTGTATTAAAAACCACATAGTCCCAAATGGAAAAAAATGGGTAACATGCCTATTTTGGTAAGGCCTTCGGGCCATGGGCAAATGTGATTTGTTTTTACAAGGTTATTTTGGGGAGTTACAGGTCTGATAAAAATTGGAGACACTCCTTATTTCATAATGCCCATTTTTTTAAAGAGTTTTTCATACACTCCTAATGGAAAAACCATGCCTGAACACTAAGAAGATGAACAGGTGTTATGAGCTTTGAAAGACAATTTGTTGATTAGTTTCAAAGTCTTCATAGTCAATTTCAACACTATTTGTAGGTTTGAATCCACATTTTGATGTAAGTTTGTAATTTGATGATACTTGCATCTTTTAAATGGATTGGTTCTTTTTTTTATGAACCTTGAGATGTAGGACCTAAATGAGTGAGCTTCATTATCAGATTGGTGTTAATTTTCCTTTAAGTATTTTATGTTTCATTTATTAATTCAGTCTTGAGAGAATTAATGAGACACTAAAACTAAGTACAGGGAATTATAAACTACCACCAAAATAAGATTTTAATTTAGAAATGAGTTTTCAGAGTTTTTAATTCACTTATATTCTTTTCTAGAACATTAAATCCAATTTTTATTGATTTAATCAAGAAATTGAGAATATTCTGCATCCAATTCCATGTACTTAAGGAATTAAGATATTTTATTATCCGATTTCATAAAAATAGTTTTATTTACCTAAGGGGTAAACCTTGTTTTCAAATTAGTGGTCCATTCAAATTTGAAGCAAATAAGATGATGGTCTGACAAAAAGGTGTTAAGGAGAACAACTACTAGCCAACCATACACAAGCACAAAGAAAAAATGCCTTTTTCTACAAACAGAGCTCAATCAAGATGTTTAAACACTCTATCTTCTCCCTAGTAAAAATTAGACTAGGTGAACCAAAGGGAATTTAGTTCTCTCCTTCGATGGTGGTTAGGATTAAACACCTCGAGTTTGTTACGCATGTAAAACTATGACTCCCATTCTTTAGCACACCAACACATGAGAAGGCTACATTCTTTGTCTTCATGGGACTCAACCATTTTGAATTCACCATATAAGATCTAGTGGGCATTTGGAAGTGAATTTTAGATAATTATCTTTAGATCAAAGTGATTTCCACAGCATCAATGGGTGCATATAGCTTAACAAGGCCAATAAGATGATTATCAAAATTGAATAGCATCTAGATAACCTGATAGGTGGGGTCTAAACCCCAAGAAATAATATTTTTAGAAATTTCAGGTGCCAAAAGAGTGACAACACCACCATGACTAGGCTCATGACAAGTGGCTTAACATATAGCCCCATGTAAAATAATGTGAGCAACAGACTGAAGGATGTGTTACGCATGAAATATACTGAGAGGGGGGTGAATCAGTATATTATATATCTTTTACTTAATATGATTTTTTTCTTTAACCACTTAATCACACATTCAAGATATGAAATAAAACTTAAACAATAATATTCACCACACAAGAGAGAGAGAGAGGGACACCAGATTTTTATGTGGAAACCCAAAGTGGGAAAAACCAGGGAGAACAATCTCAAGTATATGAATGAGCACCAACTCAAATTACAAATTTCACAAGCACCAACTTGCAAGAGCACCAACCCACAAGAGCAGCAACCCCTTGCAAATATTTGTGAGCACCAACCCATAGGAACACCTAACCCTTGCAAAGATTTTTGAGCACCAACCCCTCTTGTGTATAAAACACAACTATCTCTCAATGTTGCTTACTCAACAAATGATATAACTTTACAATATCTCTTGATTTTATCTCCTATAAAACAAATACAAACCGTGCACTCTCTTGCATATTACAAATGGCTTCTCAAGCCTTTATTTATAGCTTTCCAAATGACCTTTGGCATTCACCCTTTGTGACCCTTCAATCCTCATGGAAAATGTCACCAAAATTTCATGACCCTTCGTATCCTTGCATTTGAAAAGTCACATGGTGACCCTTCATAAGAAAATGCATCCTTTCCTCTTTTGTCTTTATCTTGGTGACTTTTCATATTCCTCAAAGTGTCCCTTCAAGGAAAAATGTGTCATACCTTTTTTGTCTTCACATGGTGACTCTTGGAATTCCTCAAGATAACTCTTCATGAGAAAATGCATCCCATTCCTCTTTTGTCTTTACTTCATGACTCTTTGAATTCTCCATGGGCCCTCTTTTGACTTATATGCAACCAAAAATATATTCATTAATATTAAATAAATATTAACACACATTAGCCAAGATATGAATATTAAAGACATCATTAAATGCAATGGGGCCTTTATTGACCTTTGACATCAATGTTAATCTTTCCAACAGGTGGAAGTCAAAAATCTTGACTTTTTGCATGCAAATTTTTTTCATATTATTATTATTATTATTATTATTATTTTAATAATTTTTTCTGACCATATACTTACATGCCAGATCAATAAGGCCTTGGACATTCCATGAATAGAATATCATTTATAAACATCAATGTGCATATTTCCTTTGAAAGGATTGGAAGGACTATAAATTGATTAAAAGCTGGATCATTCAAAAAAACTCTCTTTGCTTGAAAGACTACTAGTTATTTGGCACATACTTGTCATATGTGGCTAATGAAGGGCTATGTGAGTGTCACAAAACAAATTTGCGGTTGAAAGTAATGAGATTGAGATCAAAATTTGATATTGTCATCCCTAAAGGGGGTTCTGAAGAAGGATTCAAGCTAGCGAAGGATAGGGAAGAAACAAAATTAACAACTCACTTTTGGTTACTAGTTGTTGGCCCAAAGGTTTAAGTAATATCGGAAGGGATTATTTACTAGGATACAATATGGTGAAATAATTTAATATTCATCTGCCTCTTTTTAATATTCATCCATATGACAGTTGTCTGAGTCCCTTATTGTCATATAATCCTCATGACTGCTTCTCAAACCCTTTCCCCTCTCTTTAGGTGGTAACATAGAGCTCAACACATCATTGTTGTCCACAACCCTCTTATCTTCTATGGATTTGCCACTTACCTCTTCCTTAGAGCTAATAATTAAACCCTTGTTGCCAAGTTGTTTTCTTCTCCTTTTAAAGCTCTTCTCAAATGCATTGGTGTTCACCATCTATAATGATGAATTTTTTGTCTGCCTATGAATTAAAAAGGCAAATTTTGTGACCACCTCAGAGCTTTCCACATATTGTGTATTATGTCTGAACAATGTTTGGTATTCAATACTCATAGTGAACACATAAAGTGACCACCCTGCCATGATAATAAATATAAATGTTCGCACCCTTTATTGGTCTTATAAATATCTCTATTCCCATGTAAATTGCATTTTTCACACAAAACTAAAAATCTTGTTTGTAAATTGATTATAACACGTTACATGTTTAAATTTCTTGTGTGGTTGTTGATCCTTGATTTTAATTTGAGGGGGTATTACCAATTACTAGTTACTAGTTACCAGAAAAATAAAAAGAAAGTCAGAAATGTTGTCTTTGTTGACCCTTCACAAT
The DNA here is from genome assembly GCA_037957365.1 of Torreya grandis. Classification (NCBI taxonomy): domain Eukaryota; kingdom Viridiplantae; phylum Streptophyta; class Pinopsida; order Cupressales; family Taxaceae; genus Torreya; species Torreya grandis. Next base: position 9,017,384 of record JARHVA010000055.1, read on the forward strand.
ATCAAACATTCAATCAAAGAACCTGTGACCTTACAAGTTGTGTACCCTTTTCTGATGGATGCAAGTTATGTATATCTTTCACAAAATCTGGATGATACATTTCACATGAAGGTTTGGAATTGGAATGTTGATGATTGTTGGTGTACATCATGCTTAAGTATAGTACATAAATGAGTTTTCATTAACCACATCACACCATATTTGATCACCCTAGCGGATGGTTGGGAAAAATAATCACAAATGGTTAGAGTGTTTACAACTTGAATTTTGATACTGATTGTATGTACCCATGTCCATTTCAAAATTTTATCCAAATTCCAAACCTAAACTTCTAAATTGCTCTTGGGTGCTTTTAATTTTTCTAATGCCATTATAATGAAAATAATTTCTCTAGTGCAATCACCAAGATAGAACTTGATCACCCATAGTTAGTGTTGGTTCCCAGTTGTACATCTTTTACACTCAGACGTGCACACTTGAAGGAAATGGTAAGCAATGATGGAAAACCCACTAGAATGTAGTTGTAGCCGGGGAAGGGTTTTGCATCAAAATTAGACCAAATGTAGAAAATGACTGAGAGGCACTTGCAAAGGGTATGGTTAGCTCACTGTTACTTCTAGCTCTATGTGAACCAAGGTGAGAGGACCTATGTGATAGCTTGATCACATGAAAAGATTCTACAATTCAACCTCCATGGGGATTTTTGGCACAAGGAACATATATGACCAGGGCATAACCATGTTTGCACACTTCACTTGTGAAGGGTTGTCACACAAAATGCACATGTTCTCTAAGTCATACACAAGCTACTAAAGATAGATGAAATTGTGACTGCAATCTTCATTCTGAAGGATCTTAGACAACAAAGGGGCTGAATAAAAAGATTGCAATGCTAGGATTTAAAACACACACTACAAACACATTTCAAGTATGTAAGATCTCATGCATTTGTAAGGCAAATAACACTTATAGTACGTAAAGGGTGTATTATTTGTAGGGTGGGATGAGGTAGGATAGTTAGATGACTATATAAAAATGGAAGGTGGCATGCTAGTGGCTTGTTCAAACACTAGGGTCTCTTATAATGTTCATGACATTATCCTTAGCAAAAGATGTAGAGAAGACTCAAATACAAGCTAATGGGAAACACCAAATGTCCCTGAAAACCTAGAGCATACACTACAAATAAACTTTCAAAAAACTTTTTCCTGTCAAATCTATAGACCTAAGGTGCCCTAACAAGTTATTCAACAACATATTCCCAAATATAATGCAGAAAGGGATTTATAATCTAAATCTAAACCCAAGATAACAACTAGTAATGAGCATAGAATAAGATATCCGATCAACAACTTTTGCAAGACATATTACTGCACTTCATCAATAGAAAATGGTAGAGATTCACAAGCACTTTCATTAACTTTGCAAGAAAATATTACACACATCAGTTTTTCAAAATGTTGCCATGGGGACAAGCATGGTGGATTTGTTCCATGTTGGATAGGAGAGACATATAGAGATGATCTCAGATCTTGTTAATAGTTATACAACTGCAACCACCTTAGCAAGTGAAACAAAATGCACACAACAGTGATCCCAAAATGTGGAAGAGCCTATACTAAGGAAGAACCAAAGACCAACAATGACCACAATGACCAACACAATGGCCAACCAATCTCTTGAATAAAAGACAAGCCTTTTAGTTATACATTTTAAAATCTAGAACTATGGGTCACAACTTTCAAAATTACAAAACAAACTTTTCAGTCTGCCAAGATGCTTTCAACTGGAATATACCCTTTGCCACGTCTGAGATCTTCATTTATTTTTAAGAAAAATAATTGTTCCCACTATCTCTACGAGGAATGATGAAGATTTGGAGAATATCATTTGATGTTTTGGCTGAAAATGCCTTTCACATGAGTTAGAAAGAGGATATTCATTTGAGGAGCCAAATAGTGTGAATTATTAATTTGACTCAATAGAGGTGATTGGTATTGTGTTAGTCTAAAAATGCAAACAAATTGATAAAAACACACTAATTAACATACATCTCTAGGCCAAGTTATTAGGGTCAGCTTAATAACAAAAACAAATGAAAAATACAGCTAAAATTTAAAGAAAAACAAGAATACTTCACCTTCCTTGGATGCTCCAAATGCTTGTTGTAGTGGCTTGCTTGACTTGTGCTCATGAAGTCTTCATCAAAAGAAGCTTGGCTATCTGCTCTTCTCCTTGGCACTTTGTGGCTTTGGCTTGGCTTGGTTCAATATTTTGGCATCATAACTTTGGCATGTGAGAGCTCTTATAATCAATTTGACATGGTAACTTTGCACAACTTAATCTTAAAAATGATGTTCATGGCCTCTCTATTTATAGATTTTCAAGAATGATCAGAATCAACCATGACCACCCATCTCAAGATTGAGATGTGTGGTCATGGATTAATTGAATTATGTAATTATAATCCATAATTATTCTCATCATGAATTTTAAATAAAGGATGTTAATGAGGCATGGGAGGTAATAAAAAGGCATAAGAGACCCATAATCTTGATATTTGTGGCATTCATGGCGTAGGGATGTCTTCCCAAGAAATGAGGTTACCTGATGATGCAGATATTCAATATTCATTTATAAAAATAAGTTTCCAACAAGTTTATATGGAATTATTAATTAGGCCTTGATTTGGATTAATTAGCTCTTAAGCATGATTAAACACTTTGTGCACAAATTACTCAAATTGATTAGAATGCCTTGTTATTGGTCCAAAATTTGAATAGATTGGAATTAGAAGTCAATGTCAAATGCATTGGATCTGCTATCCCATTTAGAATGTTGTCAACACAAGATAAAAAAAGGCAAACATCCCATACAAGAAATTTGATAGAAAAGAGCAATCCAAAACACCTAGGTGCAAAATTGACATTTTGACTCGAAATGATTTGATCAAAGTTAGTTGACCCATAAATTGTATTGCCCCATTTAATGATACTCTATCTAAAATTGGCACTTGAATATATCAATTTCAACTCATTTAATGTGATTTAGTGTTTTTAGGCCAAATTGTGCACTTTGGTGGAAATTGGTCAGAAGCCTGGTTGGAGGTTATCAATGGCCATATTTAGGTGTCTACAAATAAAAATTGTTATTATGTGTAACTACCTGGAGATGCTTTTCTGTTAATCGATGGCAAATCTAGAATCTTCTAGACAACTTCCCTTTATGCTATGGAACAACTTGCTATTGTAATGATGACTGGAAAATATTATTGATTCATGGCTACCTAAAGATCTTGGGAGTGGTCCATATTGAGCTTGTAAACTTGCAATATCTTTCCCATGGAGGAGCTCAGACAAGTGAAGCAGATGAGAAATACACAACTTAGGTTATATTTCCATTTTCCCCTTTGAAAAGTCTGCTCTCATTCACATCATCAATAGGTTGGATGCACGATCGATCGTGAACTGTTGATTTTCTTGGTCACTCATCGAGGACTTAACACTTGTCCTCTTTGCATCTCCTCAAAAGACCTTGGACTACTTTGACTCTTTGCCTGCTATCGAATCTTGCTTTGGTGGGTGAACGTGCTTCATCAGATCATGATTTGAGAGGCAAAACATCATTGGCTACTGTCTACACTCAACCCCAAGGTTGTACCATTTGGTAGCCTCATAGGCTTTCTATGTCCCTTACAAATAGTCTCTATTGCATTGAGCACTATCATGACATGTGGTTGAAGTTGGCTAAATCTCGGTCCCCCATTGAATTATCAACTATCTGCTCACATCATTGTATCTTTAGAACATGCTTGAACTTTTAACTATGCCTCGTGAGCTCGACACTTGTCATGCCTGCGTTGGTCCTGGATCCTTTGACTTATTGAGCTTTGATCATCTAATGTCAGATCATCTTGCTCTACATAAATGTGCATCATAGATCTACCTTCATTTGAACTCAAATGGCTACTTTTGAAGCTTAAAGTTGACATATGTGCACTTATCAAAAAATATCTACAAGACTGTCACACTTAAGTAATTTGGGCAAATTCTTTCAGAGCTTTTATCTTTGGCAATTTGGTCTGCAGGGTCTTTGTCTTGGCATCAATTTCACCAAGATAATTATTCCACAAGAATTCTTGTTTTTCAACCTTTTTATGTCGGGACTTTTGTTCTGAGAAACTTCTATCTTCGGCATTCTTGTTTTGGGCTTTTTGTTACTTGCATCCCCACAACAATCTCTTTGAAATATGGAGCACATTCAGGCCTTTTGCCATGGATAAAATGCTCAAAAAAATTAATTCCTTCAGAATTTTTATCGTGGGAAATTTTCTTGATGAAAATGAGTCTTCGGCCATTCTCTTTGTTGGGACAATTATCTTAGACAAAATGTCCAAAACAACAGAGCACTTTTCCCAAAACAATTGGACTTTAGCGCTTTTGTCTTCGTTGGGATAATTATTTCAGACAATTTATCCGAAATAATTTCTCTGAAGAAATTGAGCTATGCGCTTCTACCAAAGAAATTGATATTTACATTTCTATTGAATAAATTGGACTTAACATTTTTGCCAAAACAATGACTTTTGTCGGGTTTTTGTGTGGGCAAAATGCTCGAAGGACAAGTGCCCTTTGAACTTTTTGCCACAGACAAAAGGTCTGAAACAACTGGAACCTTACACTTTTCTCAAAGGAATTGGACTTATTTATTTTACCAAAGAAATTAGACCTTTGCACATTTGCCAAAGGGTAAGTGCCCTTTAGAGTTTTTGCACAATTATTTTGGCTGAAACAAAATAAGACTCAACTATTTTGAAGTCACCATATAAGATCTAGTAGGCATCCAGAAGTGAATTATAGATAACTATCTCCAGAGCAAAGTGCTTTCAATTGCATCATTGGATGCATATAAGTTAACAAGACCAATAACACAATTATCAAAATTGAATAGCACCCAGATATCCTGATAGAGGGGTATGAACCCCAAGAAATAATATTTTGAGAAAGTTCAGGCACCAAAAGAGTGACAACACCACCACGACCAAGCTCATGACAGGTGGCTTGATATATAGCCCCATGTCAAATAATGTGAGCAACGAACTGAAGGAGAAAGTCAAAAATCTTGACTTTTTGCATGCAAAAAAATTTCATATTAATTTTTTTTTGACAATTGTTTCTGAGTGTATACTTACATGCCAAATCAATAGGGCCTCGAATATTCCATGAATATGCTAACATTTAGAAACATCAAGATTCATATTTCCTCTGAAAGGATTGAGAGGGCTATAAACTGATTGAAATTTGCATCATTCAAAATAAATCTCTTAGCTTGAAAGACTGCCATTTATTGGCACATACTTGTCATCTGTGGCTAACGAAGGGCTATGTGACTGTCGTAAAACAACCTTCCAATTGAAAGTAATGAGATTGAGCTCAAAATCTGAGATTGTCACCCTTGAAGGGGGCTATGAAGAAGGATTCAGGCTAGCAGAGGATGGGGAAGAAACAAAATTAACTGTTGGTTGAGGAGAGCACGAAATAAGAGGTGATGCCTTAACTTGAGCAGGTGGATACATTTTACCAGCAAAGACCAAATAGCTAGGACCACCTATGGGTCGATATATAATGGGTTGTGGTTTGGCACTACCCTGGCCTCAAATATTTTTTTAATTAGTCACTGTGGTCCAACAGTCATGATTCCCATTTTGGGGTTTGGACTCAGAGCCACTTTTGTCTTGAGGAACATGGGAAGTGGGGACCATTAAAGGGCATTCTTGAATCATATGGTTTGAGGATTTGCAGCGAAAACAAGTTTTTAACATGTTAATATAAAGCATATGATGTGTGAATCAGTGATTTCTAAAATGAATCTCAATGGACTCCTTGAGATCCTTAGCTAAGTCAATCTCCACACATACCCTTTTCTAAGGACGGGCTACATAGAACTTTGTTTGTTCATAGCAGATGAAATGCCTTAGGGGTCTAATGAGTTGGTTGACAAAATTCCATAGGGGGAGAGGATAACTAGGGAATTCTATCCACACCGAGATTTTAAGCTTGGCTTGCTCAAAACCCTGAAAGTCTCGTGTCCAATGAGAAAATCGCTGAGGCCATGATTAACAATAGCTCTGTAGTGCTCGGGTTTAATAAAATGAAATAGGAAAAAACCCTTAGTAATGCTCTGGACTCCTCCTAGTTTCACACTATAGCCTTGCCAATGGTTATAGACCTATTACTTTAAGAGGCTCTCAAGTGAAACTCAACCCATAATTTTTAAAAAATAGTTATAAATTCTATCAAACTCAGAGAAATCGAGTACAACATCAAATAAAAAAAGACTCTGGGTCAGAACCAATACTTCCTGGTAAACTTTTGGAATAAATTTCCGTACTTATTTTGATACCATTATTTTTCAGACCGCCACTAACTATAACTTTAAATATTTTTTGGGGGGCAAGCTTTAATAAAAGTTCGTAGTTATTAAGGTATGAATAAGCAGGTTCTCGTAGATTCGTGCATCCTTTTAGTGATGTCACCTGCTCTCGCGAGAATAGACAGAGTCAGCTTCAATCTTCCCCATGCACAGTTCTGTTTTTTATTCCTTTCTACGCAGTCGGAGCTTCTGCCAGGGTCTGACAACTGTCAGATCTCAATCAGATCAGATCGTCTTCCTCTGTTCATTGCGTTTGTATTTCCCTTCGTGCTTTAGTCGAACAGATCGTCCACTTTCTACAGCTGTGAAAGTAAATTTGACAGCTGTGGACAAAAACATTACTTTTTCGTAACATGTGTCGAAAAACAACACATTGATTTCTAAGGCACCTACTTTACCGAGGGTAGCTAGAGCCCTACATTAATCATCTATTAAATTTTTTCCTTCCAAATTAATGTCATTGTTTGAAAAGAGTATTCCAATGAGTTATTAACTTTGTCCTAGTCTATGATAAGTCTCTTGGTTATGGTATAAACCATACTATGTTGATTAGGAATAATTAAGTTCAATAAATGAAAATATTTTTTTTGCTTCTCGTATTTAGATGAAACGGTTTGTTTGTTGTATCAATGTTAACGCAAAAGAGTTGTTATACATTTTCAATTGAGGCAAGTAGAAAATAAAATATATAATCATCGAGCTAAATTAATGTTGGAAATATTTACTGTTAAAGTTAATTTCATTTTTATGCTAAGTGCATTGAGAAGGTAAATAACGAGAGAGACATAAATAAAGGCGTAAGCTCCCTCAAATTCAAATGAACATGCTCTGTATTCCAGTCTCAACTGAAATGATGCTTTCTTTCAGTTCAAAATTGATAGGACCCAACTCTAATATGGTGTGGCAAGCCATTTCTATTATAAAACATGGTAGAGATTAATATTAAGAACTATAACCCGTGTGAGCAATTCGATTATAATTTCAATCACAATTTAGAGGAAATGCTCTATATTTAATCTCTTCTGCTATAATATTTATCTGAGTGTTATATAAGTCTATATGTTATACCTTCTTTTTATCTTTTTTTGTGACTATATCTTTGCATTGACTTCTTTTCATTAATAATTTATATTTATATGAAGTTTTATCTTTTTTATAGCTTGTGAGTCAATAAATTGTCTCATCAAAGAAACCCTAATACATGGTTCACATTCAAACGATCTCAACAATTGCATCTAAAATATTATGATAAGTTGTAGTATTTCTTAGATTTATTTACACATACTTAAAATAGAATAGGATTTCATTTATATCAATAATATCCTTATTGTTATATTAGTTTGTTCTATAAAAATATATATTTTTATATTTATATGAAAATTATGAAAGCCAAAAATGAGAAATAAACGTCATGTACAAGGTGACATGATTTTAAAAACCATCATAAAATTTTTTCTTGACGGGTAGGAGTGACCATCCAATTTAACCTCTGGTCACATACTTGCATTAATAGCTCACTTTTGGTTACTAGCCGTTGGCCCAAAGGTCCAAGTAATACTAGAAGGGATTCTTTAGTAAGATATAGTATGGTGAAATAATTTAGTATCCATCTGTTGTCTGAAGCCTTGGTTGTCATATAATCCTTATGACTGCTTCTCAAACCCTTTCCACTCTCTTTGGGTGGTAACATAGAGCTACATCATTGTTCACAAACTTATTATCTTCTATGGATTCGCCACTGCCCTCTTCCTCAGAGCTAATAACTAAATCCTTGTTGCCAAGTTTTTTTCTTCTCCTTTTAAAGCTCTTCTCAGATGCATTGGTATTCACCATCTATGATGATGAATTCTCTGTTTGCTTATGAATTAAAAAGGAAAATTGTGTGACCACCTCAGAGCTTTCAACATATTGTGTATTATGTTTGAACAATGTTTGGTATTCAATACTCATAGTGAACACATAAAGTGACCACCCCGCCTTGACAATAAATATAAATGTTCCCACCATTTATTGGTCTTCTAAAATCTCTATTCCCATGTAAAGTGCATTTTTCACACGAAACTAAAAGTCCTGTTTGTAAATTGATTATAACGCGTTGAATCTTTAAACTTCTTGTGTGGTTGTTGATCCTTGATTTTAACTTGAGGGGGGTATTACCAATTACTAGTTGCCAAACAAATAAAAATAAAGTCGGAAATGTTGTCTTTGTTGACTCTTCATAGTAGAAAACATCCAATCAAAGAACCCGTGACCTTGCAAGCTGTGAACCCCTTTCTGATGGATGCAAGTCATGTATGGCTTTCACGAAATCTAGATGACACATTTCAGATGAAGGTTTGGAATTGGAATGTTGATGATTGTTGGCGTAGATCATGCTTAAGTATAGTACATAAATGAGTTTTTGTCAACCACATCACACCATGTTTGATCACCCTGACAGATGGTCGGGAAAAATAATCACAAATGGTCAGAGCATTTATAACTTGAATCTTGATATTGATTGTATGTACCCATGTCCACTTCAAAATTTTATCCAAATTCCAAACTCAAATTTCTAAATTGCTCTTGGGTGCTTCTAATTTTTCTAATGCCATTGTAATGAAAACAATTTCACCAATGCAATCACCGAGACAAAACCCAATCACCTATAGTTGGTCCTGCCCAAACATGTTGGTATCTTCAACTATTCAATACAAATGTCACTTGATCAAAACCAAAGTAGTTGTAATTTTGACATAGTGATTGGGCAAAGAGGTTATCTCTTTCCACAAAGAATTTCGCATGAAGGTTTAGAATTGGAACGTTGATGATTGTTTTCGTAGATCATGCCCAAGTAAAGTATGGAAATGGTTTTTTGTCAACAGCATCACACTGTGTTTGTTCACCCCAGTAGATGGCTAGGAAAAGTAATCTAAAAAAATCAGAGTGTTTACAACTTCAATATTGATATTGATTATATGTACTCATGCCCACTTCAATTTTTTATCCAAATCCCAAACCCAAAATTCTAAATTACTCATAGTTGCTTCTAATTTTCTAGTGCCATTATAAAGAAAATAATTGGTTCGACCCCAGCATGTTGGGTTCTTCAACTAGCCAATACAGATATCACCCAAGTGAAACTAAGGGAGTTGTATTTTTGACATAGAGTTTGGGAAAAGAGGCTATCTCTTTCTATGAAAAATACAAGCCACCATAGACTAAAACATTTCATGACGATTCAGATCTCGATTGATCTGCTTCCATAACTAATTTATATGAAATTATTTTGAGATCCAAATACATTCTTATGAAACGTGAAAGTGGTGAAATATTTCAAGATGCACTAAATCATCTTATATTAAAAAAAAAAAACTGAAAAAAAATATTAAGAAAATAAACAACAATAAATACTTTAACCCTTCCAAAAAAAAAAAAAGAAAAGAGTGAAAGACAATTAATTTATACATGTATAAATGAAATCAACCATAACACTCTTAAGCCTTAACGAGAGCCTTTAACAACGTTACAACAACAAATAAAGATAGCATCTATGTAAAAAAAAACTCATCACCCAACTACGAGGAACACCTGTAAGCCAATTGTATGATTTAATCAATGCCATCAACGCATTGTTGCGAAGCAGTATCTCTCTAAAGGTTTGAATGTATTCAGATTTAAATTGAATGTATGTAGGGAGCTTTCAGAAATGGGGTTTTTGCAAGTGGTGTGAAGCCTTATAATAGGTTTACTCTGGACCATGTGGAAGGGACTAAAATTGTCGGGTCTACTTTTCATTAGTTTGGAAGGTGTCGTAGATTTGCAGATTTGTTGCAGCCATGCAACTGTCCACCTGATCTTCTTTCAAGACTCCGAGCCAGGTAGGTCTTGAGTTTATGTTTGCTATATTTTCATTCATCCTGATGATTGGTCAGGGAAGGTGACCCGAAATGTCCTATCTTTTTTTTAATACATAGTTCTTTACAAATTGCTAGTTTTTTCTTATACATTGTGATAGATTGAAGTCATTGATAGGTCATGAGGATTTTTCTTTACAAAAAAGATCTTCTCAGCATTGATGAAGGGTCGAGGTGCAATTTATGGCTGCCATATTTGTTTTTGAATCTATGTTATCGTTTAAAAGGTGGCATACCAGATCAATGTGTAGTATACTAAATGTGACAAAAAGGTTGTTAGAAACTCAAGTGTATTGGAGTTAATTTCTCCACTCCTCATGCAAGCAATCAGTTAGTTAGCAAACAGTTTGTTAGAGAGTTAGTTTGCATGTAAAGACTAATTTTAGTCTTGAGTTTATTTTCTAATTATTGTTAGTTTTCAATTCTATTTAAAAACCCTAAGGTCATATTGTAATTTGAACAAGATCAATAAAAATCAAAGATTAATAAAATCTTGCTTTTATAATTGCTGTAGCAATTTGAATGTGCGTGTTCTTGTTTTCTGTTTCTTATGTGTTATTGTTTTCTAACAATTGGTATCAGAGCCCATGGAGAGAATCCTGAGAAGTTGTAGAAAATATTTAGATAGAGCCGTGGGAAAGAAGAAGCGCAGACAGGAAGAAGCGCAGTCAGGAAAGGCAACAGGTTGTAATCCAGGCAGATCATCGAGTGAAGAAGGCAGACCGTGTGAAAGGAGCACAGGGCAATTTCGTGTGAAGAAGTCGCTGCCAAAGGAGAGTGCGCAGAGTCACCCTCCAGCAAAGCGCAGTCAACCTCCAACTAAGCGCAGTCAGCCCAGGCAAGAGACCGAAGGAGTAAAGACCACATCGCAGGACAAGGATCAATATGCTCCTGGATTTCATTTTCGCCCCATCCAGAAAGCTATGTTCGAAACCATAATAGCGGAAGAAGAAGACGATGATCTCTCAGAAGAGGAAGGGAACGGTGAGGAAGACCACCGAGATTCTGACAAGGACGAGGACGAGGAATTGGGAAAAATCATAAATGGATTTGAGCCCATCGGACTGGGGTACGACCAATTCACTGAAGAAATCCCAAAGAAAAGGCTTTCAGAAAAGGGACGCCAGCAGGCAGTCAGATTGAAGAAATCACGCAGCTTGCAGAAGGTGAAAAGGCTGGCAAAGGAGAGAGCGCAGCAGTCGCCTAAACAGTCAAAATGTTTGACTGGCGCCGCTGCCCAAGCAAAGAATCGCAGCAGCAGTCTAAAGAAGGTTTTTTTGAAAGCGCAGGGTTGTGGGGATGCAAGCCAGCAAGCAAGAAAGCGAAGGATGAGCCGACGGCCGAGGAAGTCCTGGTTCCAACACCGGCCGTCCCTGAGGAAGCATCCGAAACCAAAACCCCATCCGAGGCAGAGGCCCCGCCTGCACCCAAAAAAAAAAAAAGGGGGCAGAAAAAAATGCCCAAGCTAGAGGCGTGTTATAAAGATCTTGATTCGAATGCCAAAGATAAAAGGCATTGAAAGTTTTTTATTTGTTTATTAATTTGTTTCTTGTTTGCTATCTGTATTTAGTTTTACAAGGCGTATGTTTTTTCGTGTTTGAAAAGACGAGCTCAGCAGAGCTTGAGTTACACAGTGAGTGAAGCTGTGAACGAGTTTGTGTTACACAGCGAGTGAAGCTGTGAAAGTGTATGTGTTGAACAGCGAATGAAGCTGTCAAAGGATCTGAAGATCAACTAGCAGATATATTTACAAAGGCATTACCAAAAGAGACATTTGATTATTTGAGACAAATTTAGGCATAGTAAATGCTAAAATTGTAAGTGGTAGAAATTAAGGGGGAGTGTTAGAAACTCAAGTGTATTGGAGTTAATTTCTCCACTCCTCATGCAAGCAATCAGTTAGAAACTGATAGTAAGCAATCAGTTAGTTAGCAAACAGTTTGTTAGAGAGTTAGTTTGCATGTAAAGACTAATTTTAGTCTTGAGTTTATTTTCTAATTATTGTTAGTTTTCAATTCTATTTAAAGACCCTAAGGGCATATTGTAATTTGAACAAGATCAATAAAGATCAAAGATTAATAAATTCTTGCTTTTATAATTGCTGTAGCAATCTGAATGTGCGTGTTCTTGTTTTCTGTTTCTTATGTGTTATTGTTTTCTAACAAAGGTATGGCACATTGGCATGGATGAACATTTCAAACCCTGATAGCTTCAAAAAAAATTTAGGCTTCATTCAAACAAAGAGACCTTCAAAGCACATGGGACCGAAGTTGGAATGTCCGAGCAGCTGCACAAACTTTGATTGTCGATTGACATACACAATATTAAGAGATAAATGGCCTTGTTTACTGATGTCAGGCCACTAGTCATTTCAACATCAAATCGCTTCCAGTTGGCCATGAAAACATAAAATCTATGATAAAATATGTATGCAAATATGATATAGAACTGGCATGTATTTGGTCGCTTATAATGTATCCCAGTGAGGAATAATAGAGTTTGACGAGCATGGGAGGCTGCACAATTTAAGTAAGTCAGATAAGGTGTCGTACATATGTGGATGATGGATCATCTATGGGGAAAAAAATTAAGAAGTATGAGGAATTAAAGTTCAAATAGAACATGCGGTAAGTTTGATGGAAACAAAATGACATAAATTGTACCCTACAAACTCTCCAATTTTAAGGTAAGATATCCACTGTAGAAAAAAGGAAGGTGAATTATACATCTTTGTACTAAGAATCATAATGGCCCCACATAAATAAGCTAATGCCCAAATGCCACACCATAAAAACATTTGTTGAGCTTCTCACACAACACTTGTTGGGTTGTTTAGCTTGACATGTATTGCAGTCTAAGGAAAGACAAGCGATAAATGAAAATCTCACAAGAGACATGTTGACGATGATGAGTGCTACACCAACTCCACCACCCCCAATGGCTACCATGCATAATGCATCAGAGCTCAATGATAGCAACCATTGCATTAATGGAGGACCAAGTATAAAAACTCTCATAAATCCCATCTTTTTTGTATATTAAAAATTAATTATATAATATGAGGCATTATATTATTCTTGTATGTTAAAAAATAAATATGTAATATTTATGAATATTACATGATATATAAATATTATCTAAATTGTGAAAATAAACATACTTGGCGAAGATAGTTAATAAAGAAGAAGAGGAATCGTAGAGTTTGTTAGGAATGGGAGGCCGTGAAACTATAGAAAAAAGGAAGTTGAACCATAAATCTTTGTACTGAGAATCATAATGGCTCTATAGAAAAAAGGTTCATGCCAAAATGCCACACCTTTAACATTTGTTTCGCTGTTCACATAACACCTTTTGAGTTGTTTAGTTTGACACTAGTTGCCACGATGCCTACTCCATAACATTGCTAATTAGAAGCATGAAAGCGGTAAAATATTTCAAGGTGCATTGGGCGATGAAGTGAGAAATAAAGACAAATTAGTAGTCATGAGTTTTGGATGAAGTGTAAGTATCAATTTACACTCTTTCACTTTACAATAGTTATTATATAATACATATTATAATATTTGTGTATATCAAAAATTAATTGAATAAAATATATGAATATTATATATATTATATAATATATATAAATATTATTATATTATATAATATATATTTTATTATAGTTTTGAATTTTCAAACATTTAAAACTGTGAAAAAAAAACCCACTTGGCAAAGATAATTAGAAAAGGAGGAATAATAGAGTTTGATAGGTAGGGAAGGCCGCCAATGAAAATCATAATCACCCCACAGAAATAGGTTAATGCTCAAACACCATACCATAAACATGTGTTGAACTACTTGCACAATCCTTATTGAGTTGCTTACCGTGACATGTATTCCAATGTAAAGAAACACTGTACCACAAATCTCTACGATGCCTACCCCAGAACTCTACTAATTCAAAACTTATATGTAATCCATATATGATCTCATCTTGCATTGTTGGGGTGTGTTTGTAATTTCAGCATGGAGGGGATTGTTATGAGTTTTCTGGCAGAAAAGCACCTGGGATGGCCTTCACAACCCGTAAGAAAGGCGTTGCATATTTGATTAATGTTTTTAGTAGTGCTGCATGTAAGGAACTTGCAAAAGTCTGAATCGCTTGAACTTGGGCACTACGTCTGAGAGGAATTATGGGCTATATAAGTCGGATGGTGCTGTTGCTTATTATGTTGGACTTGGGATCTCTTCTGCTAGCAATGCCTTCTCTGCTTTCACTTCTACAAGGGTACAACTTAAAGTTTTGGGTTTATAGTTTCTGTTGTATGGCTCATTTGAGATGGATAAAATATTTGAAAATGCGATAGTTTGGGTGTTTATTGCTGATAATTTAAAATGATATCAATTGCAAGAGAGAGATTATAATGTGCGTTGGCATTGTTTATATCAATAAATTGAGAATGGATGGTAATTGTGAAAACTATATTGTTGGTGCTGGTGAAGTTGATTTGAGTTGGTTAATGCGTTAAAAAATCATCGCAATTTGAATTGCATTAGAAAAAAAAGTGAAGAAGAAAACATTGATCAGAAGTGTCCAAAATATATCCAAAAGCCTTCTAATATGTGAAAGCACAAAATTTCTGATTTAATATTATTTGTACCAAATAACCTTTGATTTTAGTGGCATATCTTGTTCTGCATTAATACCATCCTCTCATGGAAAATGCTAACTATGGTTTGATTTATTATTGCAAGGCGCCTATGATCATTTAAACTTTGAGAATACAGTTTATACTGCTGTTTGCAAGCTTCTTGTACTCTTTCTTTTTGGGTCTAATTTGAGGAGAACTTATCATATCCAACATTAAGTATTCGTTAGTGTAATTCGTATCAACCATTTACAATCAGACAATAAAGCGATTCAGTCAAATAACAAAGGCAACCACTAATCGCATCAACCAATCACTTAAATATCCAATTCCTACCAGTTATATATGGAAATCAACGTGAAGATCACTGCCAAGACAAGGGGCATGAAAACCGTGTTGGCCGAAAACCTCCCCTTCAAAACTGTGAATCCCTTCCAAAACCGTTGTTCAAAACCAGATTCGCATCTCCCATACTGTGAGGTGAATCTATACCATTCATCTATCAATATAAATGCCTTCGGTGTAATTAGTCTCTTAGGGATGCTTTTGGAACCATTTCTCTGTCTTGAAATGATTACTGAACTTGGTGACGAATTAGATTCCATTGATTAGTGCGCAAAAAGAAAATACAAGTCTTTTACAAAGTGAAATAGCAAGGTTTTTAATGGGATGGGTAAAAAAATAATATTTGGTTGATGCTGATTGATTGGATTTTCTTCTGTTATGAGCCACTGTAACACTTCACTTGGATTGAAGTTGGGCATTAACCACATGACAGAAGAGAACAGGTTTGTACAAGGTGGGTATTCTTCTACAATTCAAAGCTGTATTTGTTAGAGCTGTGATATTTAATGCATATGGTAGAAAATTTTGCTATGTTATTGAATGCATATAGCAGGAAATTTATGAGAAAGTCAAGGGAGCCAGCATCGACATTATGGTAAGAGGAGAGTGGTCATCATAGCTGCGACTGTGGTCACACTGGTCATCATAGCTGCGAGCTGAGATTCGAATTTGGAGAAATTGCCATTAGTTTAGGTATGTATCCTCCTCCATATTGAAACTGTTTCTTTTGTTGGAGACTGGAGTTAATTTCTCTACTCTTCATGCATGCAGCAGTTAACAATCAGTTAGAGATCAATCAGTTATCAAATAGTTAGTTAAACTGTTGGAGAAGCAGTTAGACAAACAGTTAGTTTGCATGTAAAGACTAAAATTAGTCTTGAGTTTGTTTTTCTAATTATTGTTTGCTTTCAAATCTATTTAATAGATCCATGGGGCAGTATTGTAATTTGAGCAAGATAAGCAAGATCAAGAAGATCTGCAAGATTCAAGAAGATTAATAAAAATCTTGTTCCATGATTGCTGTAGCAATCTGTGTCTGTTTTATTTTCTGTTATTATATATGTTTTTATTTTCTAGCAATTGGTATCAGAGCCCATGGAGAGAAACCTGGGAAGTTGCAGAAAGTTTTTAGACCTTGTAGATCCACACAGAAGAAGGTTCAGAGCCAGCTTAACACTCTGGCCTTGGAAGGTGAAGTGCTGCCAATGAATGCTTATGTTTTTTTTTCTGACAAATCTCTTCAGATTATAGCATTGACGGCCGTAGTGCCGTGTTTGAAAGGATGAGCTCCGCAGAGCTTGTGTTACATAGCGAGTGAAGCTGTGAAAGTGTGTGTGTTGAACAACGAGTGAAGCTATGAAAGTGTGTGTGTTGAACAATGAGTGAAGCTGTCAAAGTGTCTGAAGATTAGGCCGATCATTGGTAAATCTAGACCAACATAGAAAGAACCCAACAGGGTCATTGAAAGAAACCTGAACAATTAAGCATCAAGTGAAAGAAAGGTAAGCAAGCAGGAAGCTTGCAATGTTGGACATAAGCATGTCCATTGATAGCCTTTCAACAGGCTACTCTTCAATCTTAAACGTTGAGTGAATGCTCATTGAGCAATTGTATTTGTTTTGTATGAAGACAAGGCGGTGTATTTCGCATGAGAGGCAATGTATTTTGCAAAAAGAAAAGCATCCTAGCTGAAGCTGGTAGACAGAATGAGTGAAGAGATGTATGCCATCAATGGCAGCCACTAGAAAAGTAGCTGTGGCAAGAATGGTAAATAATTTAGGCATTGTAAATGCTGAAATAGTTTGTGGTAGAAATTAAGGGGGAGTGTTGGAGACTGGAGTTAATTTCTCCACTCCTTATGCATGCAACAGTTAACAATCAGTTAGAGATCAATCAGTTATCAAACAGTTAGTTAAATTGTTAGAGAAGCAGTTAAACAAACAATTAGTTTGCATGTAAAGACTAAAATTAGTCTTGAGTTTGTTTTTCTAATTATTATTTGCTTTCAAATCTATTTAATAGACCCATGGGGCAGTATTGTAATTTGAGCAAGATAAGCAAGATCAAGAAGATTAATAAAAATCTTGTTCCATGATTGCTGTAGCAATCTGTGTTTGTTTTATTTTCTGTTATTATATATATTTTTATTTTCTAACAATGGTATCAGAGCCCATGGAGAGAATCCTGGGAAGTTGCAGAGATGTGACCAGCAAGAAAGGAGGACGTAGAAGGAGCGCAAGAGTGAAGTGCAGGTTAGAAAGAGCTGTGAAAGGAAAATAGGAGATCAATAAAATCTTATTTTCAAGAAATTACAGTAGCAATCTGTTTGTTTTCTTGTTTTCTTGTTTTTATGGTCTGTTTGTATCTATCATCTTTTGCTCTTTATCAACTTCGCTATAATATGTAAGAAATTATTAATTTATTTATCTTCTTTTGTAAATATTCCCCTCTCTGCAAAAACATGTAAACTAAAAATGTATAGCCATTTGTTGCAGTTGAGTCCACATCCTTTTGTTTTACATCATGTAAAGATTATACCTTTTTATATTTCTTTTGAAAATTAGATGTCCTCCACGATCTCCTACTAATTCTACTACCAGTATAGAATAGAATTAGAATATTACCAGTGCTTATTCTACTATACACAAATATATTGTCCAAGACTAGATCTACTAATATTATTAGTTGTATCCTTCCACATAAGTCTACGCAATGTTTTAAGTCAAAATTTTTAGGGAAACCTTTTCCTAAACAATTCTAAACAACTTTTTCCAGTTCAATGTTGTTATAACCCTGTATTGCAATAAGACTATGAATCACTATTCAATTGAAACACAAAAGCTTGGAGAAAAGTTATTTATAATGAATATTAAATACGTTTCTTGACATGATTATCTATTGGGTTATTATTTTAAAGGGGATCCAACATATTTTGGTAAGTTTCTTAGGTTTAAAAAAATAAAAATGGTAACAATGAATAAAGTTATAATTATGATTCTCAATGAATAAAGTTATAATTGTGATTGGAAGACTTGGTGGTAATGTTTAATTGTATTAATAATTTAGTTGTGATGTCTAATTATGCATAATATTGAGAATAAAACAATTTTAAGTATTCTTAAGATTGGATAAGACTTACTATTCGAGCTTTGATAGCGGATTGTAATAATAATTTCTTTCGATTGATACAAGGTTATTGTATGTGCTATTGAAATTAGTAGTAGTGATGTTGATGATTGATTTAAATTGTGATAGCTTCACTTCATTAAATTGTTTATCTTATGACCAATATTTATTGGATAAATCTTTTTATATCTTATGACCAATATTTATTGGATAGATCCTTTCATGGAGGAGGTATATTGCCAACGTGGAGCTGATTTATTTTGATTGTTAGCTAGTGTAGCAAACAAACGAATGGAGATAGTAAGGAGCAAAGAGATATAATATATTTTTATGGTGAACCTTTGATTTGAATGAACGTCAACATTATAATAATGTATATAAAATTATTCTACCCTCTTCTCTTTTCGAATGGAAATTATCCATTTCTTCTTAATTATAGCCACCTTTGGTTACACCTTCTATCAAGAAAAATAGAATGGTATTTTTATGATTGACAACACTTCATTATAAATGAATGTATCTAGCCTACACGAGTGTTAAATGGAATAAATACCTTATATCATTATGTTGATCGTGTTTGCAATATTACATTAAAATTGAATAGTGAATAAATAATTGGATCTTTAAGATTAACCATTTTGGTGGTATTGTATATAATTGCCTTAGATAAATTAGTGAATCATCCTCTTGTAAAAACCCATATTTGGTATAAATTAAGCTATAAGTCTCATCTCTCTAATCCATTAAAGAATGATCATCTAATGCAAAAAGTATTGTGAGTCCTTGAATAGGTTTTACCTATGTCAGTTGGGTGTGTTAAGCTATAAAGATAGAAACAACCTCACATTATGGTTAATAATAATGTGCTTGTTGCTTTGAGAGTATGTCAGTATCAAACTAATGAACCTTTTGAAATTTGGCTAGAAAATCTAATTATTTAGTTCAAGGAGTTATTGTTTTAATGATTTATTTATTATCTCTAAATCTTTTATGATTTATTGGTAAACATGTGTTGCAAACCTCACCATTGAATTCTTAATTTTATTTATGACTAAAGAATATTCATTTGACATCTTGAGGAATAATCTCAAGATAATTAAACTTGTGATCATAATCTTCCTTGATAACTTTGGCAGTTGGAATATTAATAAACCATCACCCAAGGTTTGTGAAATCATGGTTTTATTGAAAGTTATAATAATGAACACATGTTAAGGCTTGTGAAGACAATGAAATACTTTTCATAAGATTCAAATTGGCCTTCTTGTTGTTTTAACTATCTTTACATGTATGTCATTAATAGTCAAAGAAAATAAAATCTCTTTGTACCAATGTAATATCGAGATTGCACATTGACCTATCATATTGATTTAAGTCATGTTATAGGTCGAAGGCAATGTTGGGCTCCCAATTTTGGCTACGTAATTTTTGGTAATAAGTGGTGTAAAGAGACACGATGCAAAAGACTATGGCATAGAAGACCATGGTGTGGGAGTCTATGGCATAGAAGGATCAAGTTTTGTGGAATAAATATGCATGTTAAATAGAGAACTCGGGAATGAAAGACTCAAATATAAGTGGAAGACTTGGAGAGAGTGAAAAAAGTGGAAATGGTTATGGAGCAGTTAATAGGGATGGAAGAGAAGCCTAAGTCAAGCTCATTTCCAGCACCAACCTATAGGAAGAT
>JARHVA010000055.1:9042500-9251458 GCA_037957365.1 Torreya grandis
TAAATTCATGGAGGACCACAAACAAGTTTTAGTATGGGGTGAGAAGGGTAGAATAAATAAAACCTATAGATAACCAAGGAAATAGTCAATGGGAATGTGCACAACAAAAAGGGGTGCGCAAGTGAAAGTGTATAAAGATAAATATGGTGTGTAATCAAAAAGCTAAGTCAAGGTAAAGAAGTGAGGTTTATGCCTTTGTAATGGAAATTTTTAAAATATTTTACAACTATTATGCACTTCAAAAAAAGTGTAGGATGGGACAAATGTATTTACACAAGAAAAGTAGTGGTAATGGCAATTATGCCAAGTAGGAATCATGGCAATATCATTAAAACATTAATTACGTGAAGTGATGGATGAGGTAATGGGGAAGTAAATGCAAATTACCCTCTCAAGTTTATATAAGGTTAAATGCATATCATTTTACATTTTACTATTGTCAAATTTTTGACTTTTACAGAGTCAAAGGAGTGTTATCGAGATGTTAGAAGAGCATTTTAAATCTTTCAAATGAGTTTAGATCAGTTATTTATGACTATTTTGAATATTGTGGAGTAAAACAATTATGGTAAATAGGTAGAGTGATAAAAGAGTGTTTGAAGAAGCATAGGGTTATTAAATTGTAGGTTATAGAGGTCGACATCCACCATTAAAGGATGTTGAAACAAGAGAGTCGAATGGGTCAACAAAGCAATCACATATTATTTCATGACGCTTAGATGGCCATGCCTCAACCTTCGATATCCTTGAAGGGTGATACGGCCAAAGAAAAAGGCCCAGCATAACAAGCCCTTTCCTGTGATACTAGAGGAAGAGGAATTTGAGAGCATGGGTGTTCAGCTAGTTTTGATTAGGGAAGAGGTACCTAAAGAGTCTAACACACACAAGGAAGAGTTATCATAACAGGTTGAGGAAAAGGAAAACACATAATCAAAAATGGTGCACTAGGATAAGAAGAAGGTTGTTATACCACCTCCAACCCCATTATTGATACAATAAATGCAATATCTAAAACTAGTTCTACACACCAAGAATTGGGTGTCAAATGTGCCCACTTGTAATATCTTTGACTATATCCATCACTAGAATGGAAATGAAGTATAATTATAGCACAAATATCGATTAGAGCACATAACACACAAAATGAGCTTGTATATGATTTAAGTATTTTTAATAATCTTAGTGATGCAGGACTGTTTCAATTATTTAATCTTCTATATTTTTGGAAGCTGGTAGAAACAATCAAGTTTTTGATTTCTCACGTGCATGAGAACTATTTCTATTTTTTTGGCACTGGATGTGGATCAAATCTGAGAGGATAAGCAAAGTCACAGGTTTTTAATGCTCAAGAGCTAACCTTGCTTTGGACTTGGAGGACCTAGAGGAGATTGAAAATACTACAATGACACTTGAGTATTGAAAATAAGGCCATGTAATGCACATCACAAGTCTCTAGTATCCTACCCTTAGAGTGGCCGCATTCATAGTTATGACTAAGGTTGGAGGAGTCGATAGATGGAAAAAGGTAGACATGGCACATCTATATGTCACCCACAAAGTTACCCTGGGAGTGAAGTATAATTGGACGTAATACTTTGTTAATAAGATTATTACACATGCAAAGAAAACCCACACCTTCTGAACCAAATTTTTTTATGGGGTGCTATCCTTTTATTACTAGTTTTTGATGAGATTGGTGTACTTGAGTACACAACCAAACAATTAAAATAGGCTTACCCTCCTAAGCACAAATCCCATGTAGAGCGATTTAACATTCACTTGCCCTAGCATGATAATTCCATCCCACAAGGTCAAAATGAAGGAATGGTATGATGGTATGAAGGAATCCTTTGGGAATGAGTGGCACATTTTAAAGGACTTGCCTAGATAGCTTGGGGACCAAGTTAAATTCATGGTGAAATAACACTACTCCCTAGCATGCATCTAGATGGTTCCCTCCAAAGAATTTTCTAGATGGCTTAAATTTCCATATGCTTTCACTACTTGATACTTCATGAATGTCGTCAACATGATCTATGATGCATGTTCAGTTAACATTACTATTGATAAAATTATTTAGAGACACACACTCTTTTCCAATTGTACATTTACCTTGAGAAGAAGGCATACAAGAAAATGTTGGAGTTAGATAATACTGACATTAAACTCCAATAAATTTTGGTTGCTAATTTCATTAATTCTTTAATTTATATGTTGAAACCAAGAAATAAAACATCAGGGAGTATATACCATGAGAAGGAAACAATCTCGCATCTGCTAGAGATAGGCAAGAAGTAGAAGTGATAAGGGCACAATGCCAATACCATCACTCTACCAAATCAAAGAAAATGACAAAGGAATGCCCCTACACTACCCAAGGAAACTCTACTAGTAGTTTGATCTAAAGGCCCAAAACCAACAATGCCATTTGTTCCTTTAGAACATAAAATATCAATGCTTGAGGATGGTGACCTAGAAGAAAAGATAGAAGTTATAGAGGAAACACTAGAAGAAGAAACATTTGAAGTAGAATAAGAAGAGCAAGTCACTGTTATAGGCTTAATTTTGTACCCTTGTAAAGGGTTCTTCAGGATCTCTCCAACTAAGCTATAATATTGGGACAACCCCAGACTGTGGATAACCTATGTTGGGGTTGAACCTCTGGAGAAGGCTGACTTCCTCTTGATGCTCACCTAAACTAATGCTAAACTAATGCTTCATAGGGAAAAGGGTTGGGAAAATGGTTAAGGATCTTAAGAAAGCTAAAAGGGTGATGCACCAAAGTTAAATGGGCACTCATATAAGTTTGAACATGTAGTGGATCAACAAAAGACAACTATGACTTACTCAATCTCACAATCTCACTAGTTGCATAAATATTTCATAGAAGAGGTTCCAAGTTGAATACTAGTCTAGACCTGCAAGTTAGTTTGAAAACACCTTCAAAGAGGCAAGCAAAAGCACATCAAATTAGGAATAATATCCTTCAAAAAATTACCATACACAAACATACTAAGCATTGATTAAAGACAAGAGATAGGCAAAGAGTTGATCTTATTACTTCAAAAGCTAGTTCTTATAATATTTTGACAGGGTTTAACCATGTCAAACAAGCACACTCTTGCAAGATCCTCGATGAGTATCCTTGCCTCAAAAATAAAAATGCTAAATTATAAAAGTTGAGAACCCCCCGTAATGGGGAAGAGACAAGGATATATAGGAGAAGGGAGAGGAGAGAGAGAGAAGAGTTTACTATCCAAGCTGCCACCATACCTTAATGAATGCTTCATCACCTTTTTGAATTCTAAACCAACTGCCCTCCCATCAAGACCAAACCTTTACCAACAAGTTAACCTCATTTGCTCAAAAGCCTTCAATCTCTTATCATTGGTTGAGAATCACACTAACAGATAGGAAACCCCCTATAGGTGATGAATCATGATTTACTTAATGAGGGAAACTTAAAGGATGCATATCAGAATTGAATGCCCCACTATACCTATGAATCCCCAAATCCCTTTGTGTTGATATTTTTACAACATCTCGCATATGATTTCATCATGAGGACAAAGTCCTTATATTCATGGACTTGACAGAGCCATGCTTTGGGCCACTATTTGTCAAGATTATGGCTCAGAACGCTCCTTCATTAATTACATATATCTGCCTCTACTTTAAAATGTGAACCTGGGCCTATTATAGATTGAAAACCAATTTAAATTTTTGGTTTTCCTATAGTTGGTACATTCACCTAGACATATCTATATCGTATGAATAGCTAATAGCCCACCTTGATCTATATTAGCTTTAAAAAGACCTATTCTATCCCTGCATAGTCTTAATGGTGTTGTCTGATCCCAAAATATTCCCTCTTGGCCCCAACTAAAATGTACTCAAGCTTGGATCCACCATGCTTGCTCATCTTAGTTGAAAACTGACCTTTCAACCTCCGTCTAAGTCATTTGGGCTTGCCTTCATTTGATTGGTAATTAAAAAATTGGCTCAAATCTTTGATCCCTTGACATATCTCATGTCATTGGATCTACCTGAGGTGAATGAATGTGAGCCATAGATCCATTATCTAAACTCACGTGCTTGTGCCACTTGTCCATCACACCTTTTCTCTTGAGATTCATTGACTCTTTGATTTGCTTGTGTGCTATTAATATGAAATTTGAAATTGAATGTGCACCATTGATATGATCTGGGCCCATTATCCTTTCTTTGTCTACTCATAATTGGATTTGATTTTAGCTCCTGAGATTTGGACACTTGTTAAGCCAAATTTAAATTGGGGACCCCTTTGTCGGTTCTTTGAATGCCAAGACTATTTTATGGGGCTTGAATTTGATGTTTGTGGGGCTATCTAAAACTTTTTGAAATCAAATGGATATTTTACTTCAGGCTTTCTTGCTGGATAATTTCTTTAGGATTTTTGTGGAGCACTTTCTCCGAAGGAAATTACTTGTTTTGTATCTACCTTTGAGAAATTCTCCTAGAATCTCCATTTTGGATAAAAAGTCTGAAAGAATTTTACCTTAGGGAAAATTGTCCCAGACAATTTTCCCAAAGGAATTGCATTCCTATAATGGCCCCTCTCCTCTTTGAAATGTCCTTCAAAAAATTTACTTTGGGCCACTTCTTGAAATAAAAGTAACCTTCAAAAACCTTGAAGTGGACCATTTTTTTGAGAAACGTACCCTTAGGGAAAAGTGCTAAGGTCTATTTGCTTCAAAAATGCCCTTCAGAACTTTGAAAAGCATCCTTCGGATTTCAGAAGTGGACCATTTATAAAGGACACTTTGTCAGAAAAGTGCCCTTTGGAACCCCTGAAAAGGACCCTTTTCTGTAGAAATGCCCTTCGAGAAAATTGTGTAGATAATTTTTCTGAAGGAAATCTGACACTTAGCTTTGAGAAATATCCTTCAAAACTTTTGAATGGACCATTTTTGTTAATAAAGACCCTTTAGACTTTTGTTTGGTATACTTCACTAGAGATGATCCTTCAAACTTTTTGTTTTGGAAAAAATGTCTGAAGCAATTCCCAACACTTGGCCCAAAAGACCCGAAACAAATTCTTTGAAAGAAATAAACACTTAGTCCTTTTTGGTCTAAAATAATTTTCCTGAGAAAATTAAGCCTTTAGGAAAATTGTGCAGACAATTTTCTTGAGAAAAATTCTTCAACACTTAGCTTTTGGCTTGTAGGCTTGACCCATTCTAGCAGCATAAGTCTTGTAGGAATTTGAAGGCTCAAATGAATTATGAAAAATTTGAGCTTGTATAGACCTATTCTTGACCTTGATCGCATCGACCACCATTCCATATGGGACCTATTCAAATCCTCTTGGCCATTTGAATAATCTAGAAACTTGCTCAATTGTCTAATCTATGTATGGTCCTCAGGACAAAGTTCTACATGTAGACCAAAAATTGGACATTTCTAGTGACATCTTAGGGTTGCATGCCTATTAAGCAAGAGATTGGTTACCTTGAACTGATCTTTTATGCATAAGGAGTCAAATCTTTCTCTCAATTGAAGTAAATTGATGTAAGGTTACTCTTTTTATGGAACCCCTTATGAAGTAACAAGAAAAAAAAAGATAGAACAACAAAGTGCCCAAGGCACTAAAAGAGAACACACAAAGGAAAGGGAAAAATTCTCAAGGCACTTAGAGGAAATCATGATAAACTAATCTAATATGTATAACACGATACAAGGGATGCAATACTTTCAATAACAAGGCTTCAAATGGATGCCATTAACTGGGATGGGTAATACCTCTCCATCTAGTTGGGCAAGATAAAACACATTGTATTCCTTGTATCCATAGATCAAATAAGGACAAATCTATAGGCTATCAAATTTGGTGTGGTTGCCTAGTTTGGCCTTATTGGAATCCCATTTGAGGACTAGGTATACTTCATTGAAGCTCCTTGCTATAGCTCTTTTGTCAAAAGCCCTTTTAACCTGAGCTTAATGCGACTCTAGCATTTTCATAGTAAGGTCTCTTATTTCTTCTAGCTCCATGAGTTCTATCATGGGTTCATCCTCCATTAACTCCAACTGATGAGCTAATTCCATTATAGGCAGCTCAAGGGAGATAGGCAATTTAGTTTCCCTCCCATACACAAGAACATATGGATAATTACCAATGATAATTTTAGGAGTCGCCCTATCAGCCCACAAGGTTGTCTTTAGATTGGTGTGCCATGCTCTCTGATTCTCTTTCATAGTCCTTCTAATGATCCTCAATAAATTCTTATTTATGGACTCTGCTAGTCCATTTTCTTGAGGATAGTAGTTGGAAGAGGTGTTGAGGTAGATTCCTAGTTTGAGAGCCCACTCACTTGTCTTCATGCCAAGGAATGTTAAACCATTATTTGAGATTATGGTGGCTCGAATACCAAACCTGGTCACAAAGCTATCATAGAAGTCCAAAACTACACTTTCACTAGATTCCTTCAAAGCAATGGCTTCTACCCATCTGGTGAAGTAGTGAATTGCAATGAGCACCCATTTATGCCCTACACTTGATAGTATATTTATCATCCCTATGAAGTCTAACCCCCATTGTATTAAGGGTTGCTCCACTTGAATAGGGTTAAGCGAAAACGCTGGTAGTTTCTATTTTCCTATAAAGAGGGCACACTTATGGCATTTCCTAACCCAAGCATGAGCATATTTGAAAATATTAGGCTAGTAATAACCAAACCTCATTACCTTTGTTTCTATTGTTCTAGGTGTAAAATGGCCTCCTGTAGGTCCATCATAAAATTAATCCAAAAGTTTGGTCACCTGGTTATCGTCAATGCTCCTAAGAAGTACCCCATTGAGGTCCTTCCTAAAAAGGACACTATAAACTAATGCATAAGGTGTAGATTGAAGCCTAAAATACCTTCTCTTGGCTTTGTCCAAACCCTGGGGGCATTCTCCTATTGTCAAGAAGTGAGTCATGTCTTGAATCCAAATCCTTTGAAGTGGAAATGCACCCGCTTGTGAGTCATTTTGGGCCACCAAAACAACTTCCTTATCTTCTTGGAGGTCATTTACATGTGTTTACACAAACCTCTGACTAACTTGGTGACCTTGATCTCTACGTCATATTCCATGACCTTTGTGATCCAACCTACTCTCTTTTCATTTAAATCTTTATTAAGGAGGAAATCCCTAACTCCAAGATGAGACACCATAAGGTGAATCTTGTTGTTGGAGAGCATGGGCCTAATTTTTTTGAGGCTTCTTAGGGTTGAAAGAAATTACTTCTCAATGAAAGTATACCTCTCTTCATATCCTTCCATCCTTTGACTAAAAAAATCAATTGGCTGCTCCATCCCTTTGCCATTCTTTTGCATCAACATGGATGATATGTTGCCGATATTGGAAAAGGTATACAATATGAAGTCCTTGGAGAAGTCAGGATTCAAGAGTGAGGGTGCTTGGGTATTGGCCTACTTGATGGCCTCAAAAGTTTCATTGCCTTCATTAGACCAAGCAAACACCTAGCTTTTCCTCAATATGGTGCTGATAGGTTTGACTAGGTTTGGAAAGCTTGGTATAAACCTTCTCATGAAAGTGATCTTGATAATGAAGCTTTGGATCCCCTTTTTGTGTTTTGGAAAGGATAAGGCTAATATGGCACTCACTCTATTAGGGTCAATTGATAGCCCTTGCTTTGTAACAATGTGACCTAGTAGCTTACCTTTATGTACAAAGAATATGCACTTCTTTGGGTTCTTGGTCCATGTGTTCGCTAGCATTCTTGGAAAACACCATGATATCATCCAAGTAAACCAGTACCATTTGATTTAGCAATCCTTGGAAGGCCATGTCCATTACCCTTTGAAAGGTTGCCCCATCGTTGGACAATCTAAAAGGAATCTTATGATAAGAAAAAGTGCCCCACTTGGTGGTGAAGGTAGTATTGTACTGGTCTTCCTCTTTCACTAGTACTTGGTTATAACTAGAATATCCATCCAAGAGAGAGAATCATTCTGAACTAACAACTATAAACACTCAAAAACATCACATAGACTAGTTTTCGATGTCAAACTACCTTGGACATACTCTCAATATTAAGTTAGCTAATTGCCTAGATAAATAACCTTAAAATCCTTTTTCCAACGTTCTTAGCATACCTAAGACACCTATTTTAATAACCTTTTAACTTACTTTTGCCTTGGAGTATGACTGCTGCTAGTTAGCTTGATTGTCACCGATCAAGTCTGTAAACCTAAAACACAAGAATTTCCAGTTGTGAACAGGATAAGCACGAGCAAAATGGAAACTTTACCATGCGATACTTATAGCTAAACATCACTTTAAATTATAATCTTTATCTTGTACCAATTTAGTAATTTCCTTCTTCCTCACTTAGCAACTTCTTGCTATAAAATGAGCGCTATTGGAAGAACTAAAGATCAAGAAATTACATTCAGGCTCTCTTGTTTCCTTTGTGCAAGTATTTAGGCAACCTAAAACTCTATCTGTGTGACTTTTGAAGGTTAAAGTACTGTTATGCTACCCAATTTTATTCAAAATTTGATTACACACACTTTGCATCTAATAGGTATCACTTAGTTGTTTTAGCAATTTATTTCATTATTAACCTTTTTGCCTTAATTAGATCACTTGCACCCCATTTCTCACCCACCAGATCCACACTTAATCTATTTCCCATTTTCCATTCCCTCCCAAATCCACTTCAATATCCTACAAAACTTACATAGAAAATCGTAGCCTATTCTTGTAATCGTCACCAGTTACAACAACCATCATTGGTCACCTAACCATTGTCTATCAGACTAATCAATGTTGGTCAGCCTAATCACCATTGATCACCTATTAGGGAGATAAAATATTGTTATCTCCAGCCCCTTCCACTCCCAACCATACCCCACTTTTGATTTTGATTGACCTTTCGATCATGTTCAAATTTTTTGAGCCAGATCTTGACCCATTTTGGTATGGTATTGACCTACCGTGCTATAATTAGTCATCTTATCGAACATGTATTTTATTCCTCTTTATCATAAGAAATTATTTTCTTGTCAATTTGAATACAAACACATTTCGTTTTTGTTATCAAATCATCTTATCATTAGGGGAGTCGATTGACAACCTTCTAAGGAAGCTTTTGCTTCTTAGAGCTAGCATATGCTAGGTAGTCCACCCTTCATATCTGTCTAACCAACAATTTGGTTTAGTATTGTCTTATTGTAGGTAGTCCTTCCTTATAAAAAAGGAGCTCACACTTTGTATGGTCATCAATGAGTGCAACATTTAACTATGTACATACCCCTCATCATTTTTTTATTTTCTTCCTTCTAAAAAGTTAATAATTGAGTTAGAAATAGTAGGAAACTTTTTGGCATGCCTGATGGGACACCTTCTGGGTTCGTAGTTCCTTTTGGCATATAGTTACACTAGTAAAAATTCATTTTATTACATTTCCATCATTTCTAAAATTCAAAAGATAAAAATTTCATTTCTTTTCTTTTCTAAACTCAAAAAGAAAATATATTCATTCTAAGCCTAGGTTGCATCTACATCTTGCATCAAGTGCATTCTAGTTCTATTTTCATCCAACAAAATCAAAGTTTTTCTTTTAGTTAAAATTGAGTGCATTCATGATTTGTATGCTTGATTTAGTTCACCTAGTTAATTAAAAGCATTATGAATTAATCGTAACACACCTATGTTACACTACCAAACCATTTGCACAAAAACAAACCTCAAAACTTACTTGAGACAAGGTCCATTGGGATTTCATCACCCTTTGGATCACCTTACCCCACCTGATGATCCCACTTAGATTTCATCACTAAGGGGAGGACCTAATCGGTTCTCTGATGGAATATAAACTCTAGAAAAATGGTATCTACTAGCTAAATAGCCCGTATCAACTTTGGGTTCATGAAGTATGGGGAGTAAGCCCCCAGTACTAGGCCATGTACCCGATGTAGCGTAGATTCTTTTGAGCACCAAAATTTAACCAAAAATCATCCTTAGACGGATCTTCTAGTACCCAACTTGTAAGCCAACTCCCCCTTTCACACTCTTTAAGGCATAAGCCAAAAGTGATTTAAAACAAATCCTAAGATTAATTATGCTTTTAGTTTGTGCCTTGCTTTCAGCTTTTCTTTGTTTGCTCATTGTTTGAGGTGAGATGTTCACTATCCATTTTTGATTTTTCACATGGTCTTTACTAGACAAAAACTAAGAAATATAAACAACAAACCACCATCTTCCTCTTCATCCTCATCCATGGATTACACCTCGGATGTTGATAAATCCCCCCATGCTTTGCCCCACCACTCTCCTTCACCTACCAGGCCTCCAACGGTTCCCAGAGGTAATGCAAATTTCACTACCTTTCTAGACAACAACTAGGTGGCTCTTCAGCACTATCTTAATACCTTAGCCTATCGTGCCTCAACTACTTTGGTTCCTCCTGTGGATCCACCTTATGGTATGCCATACCACCTCATGGTTGGTGTTACATCAACCTAAGCTTTGATTAGCCAGGATTCATCTTCTACCATTGCCTCATCTACAACCACCACCCAGACACCTATTACCCTAAGCAATACCTCTAATGTTAGTTCAACTCTACCCCTTATCACTTATGCCCCTTCTACCAACACGGTGTCTTTCAAACCCATTTCTACCATCCCCTCCAGCTCAAATAATATACCAACTTCTTCCCCCCTTTAGAATTTGGTACTATCCATACCAAAAACTCTTCCACCCATTAGCACTAGGGTGACTACCCATCAACAACCCATAATCACTTTAGCATTACCAACCCAAACCAAACCTCCATCAACCAACCCAAATATACCCCTAAACCAACCATTATCAATTCCTCAACAATTCCCCAAAACATCTTATGAATATATTCCCAACCCACTTGGATATATTGCACTTTCCAACTAACCCTCAATGCCTATAAGTCTTGTTGGGGCACTATCCCAACCTCAAATTATCACGTAACAATATATGGCTGCTTCTGTACCTCCTACCACATATCAATTCATAGCTCTGACCCAACCTCAATTTAGAATTTGGAACTATCCATACCAAAAACTCTTCCACCCATTAGCACTAGGGTGACTACCCATCAACAACCCATAGGCACTTTAGCGTTACCAACCCAAACCAAACCTCCATCAACCAACCCAAATATACCCCTAAACCAACCATTATCAGTTCCTCAACAATTCCCCACAACATCCTATCAATATATTCCCAACCCACAAGGATATATTGCACTTTCCAACTAACCCTCATTGCCTATAAGTCTTGTTGGGGCACTATCCCAACCTCAAATTATCACGTACCAATATATGGCTGCTTCTGTACCTCCTACCACATATCAATTCATAGTTCTGACCCAACCTCAAATAGAACTTACCATCGAATTACGTAGTTTCCCAACCCCAACGCGATTTTATCAGGATGCTATGGACAAGATGACTAATCTTGAGTCATCTATCTTTGGGTCCCATAACCTTTTATCCTATGACCAAATTTGCAATAAACCTATCATCCCATTTATTCCAATTCATGCTTATCCTCATCAATGGGAACTCTCCAAATTCTCTAAGTTTTAGGGCAAGGAGGATCCTTAGCAACATTTGAGGTTATTCAACCATTCTTTTTACTTGATCACATATAATAATGCCCTCCTCCTCTAAACCTTTCCTATTTCTTGATCAAGACCCACCTTGGATTGGTATAGTGCTTTTATTAGGCCCTCTATCTTTTTTCTCCCAACTCACCCAAATCTTGTTATAGCATTTTTTAGTGAACATATATAAGGTCTCTATAAATGACCTCTATTCTATCAGGCAATTTGATGATGAATCAATCACCAACTTTATCGCACGATGGCAAGGTCTCATCAATCAAATATCCTTTTTACTACCCCAAGTAGAACTCATCGAGATTTTATTTCGGGGATGCACAAAACACATTACTCCCACCCTTCATGTGTAAACATTCAAAACCTTTGATGAAGCATTCACTATGGTGTAAAAACTTGAAGATCAGGCCATAGATGAAGGGAAATTAAAACTGTGCAACCATAATTCTAGATTCAAACCCAATGATCCCTCTTCCACCAAGACAACCAACTAACCCAACCCTAAAGCCAAATCTTCTGCAAACTCAATTGTGTTGAATGCTATCCCACCTCCGTCTATTAACCAACCATGTCAAACCACTCCTTCCAACCCTTCTTACCCACCAACCAAAATCAAAACTGGGTTCCCCCTAAACAATTCACACCTATAGGGGAATCTTATGCCTCTGTGTTGGATAAATTACTTAAATATAATGTCATCTAACTCTCGAACATTAAGCCACCCCAATAATTTGACCCCTCTCACCCTATGCTTGGGTGGTACAATGAAAATGACCATTGTGCATTCCATCAGGTCATTGGACATGACGTAAATCAATATAACACATTTAAAACTCTTGTCCAAAACTTGATCGATAATGGTGAATTATCATTTGACAACCCTAATGCACCTCCTAACCATTCTCTTGATATTTTTCACAATCCTTTCCATAACCATACTCCACCTACTGAGTACCACGATAACCAATTTGAACCATCTTCATCTCATTAGGCACACACTATCAACCTAATCATTGATGAGGCTATGGCAGATGAACCCCTTGATTCGATCTCTCCTTTGTCCACTTCACCAATGGAAGAAACAAGTTCACCTTTTATCCTTTGGGGTACCAAAATAGAGGAATAAACAACCCTCGTCCCCTCACTTAATCAAACCATACCCATACCTAACCCTTCATTGATCTAAGTGCCAAAGGAAGCAACCATTAATTTAACCACTTCTTCTACCTCACCAATAAAAATAACACAACCATCTTCTATTCTGTTGGACACCCAAAAAAAGAAGAAACTATGACCACACCTACACCCCCAATATAGGAACCATCCATTCCCCCTTCAGAAACTACCTTGCAAGCAAAGACTACCTCATCTACCCAATCAACAATTTTGAACCCTTCTAGCTCAAGTAAAGATGAAGGAACCATTCCATCTTCTTCACCCAAGGGCTTAACATTTGAAACAATTGATCAAGGAACCAAACCTATTTATAACCCTTTTCTAGGTTCGTGCAAAGTCTAGAATTAGATTCACAAAC
Organism: Torreya grandis; assembly: GCA_037957365.1. Taxonomy (NCBI): domain Eukaryota; kingdom Viridiplantae; phylum Streptophyta; class Pinopsida; order Cupressales; family Taxaceae; genus Torreya; species Torreya grandis. The sequence continues at coordinate 9,055,682 of JARHVA010000055.1, forward strand.
TAACCTTGATAGAGCTACCTTTTGGTATCATCTTGGGCTCCCATACCAAAATAAAACTAAACCCTCTACCTCATTGGCATCCACCTTTAAACTGATTATCGCCCCTTCATCAAACATCTCTTTCTCCCAAGCCATAGGAAAACCATATCACCTTCTTCCACCCAAGTCATCTCATAATTTTCTTGTTAGACCAACTAAGAATCTGGGAATCCTCCCTATGCCTAGCATTTCTCACCCACCTCTGAAGTTAGATTTAACTCCATCAAATCCACCAAATAAACCGCCAACCAAAACAATTATAAAGGTGGAGTTGTCTAAACCTCTACCCTAAACTTGGCCTATTCTACCTCCTTCCCATTTACCATCTATTTTAGGACCTCACCTCTCTACCATCCTAGTTACATATTCATATTCAATTAAACCAACCCCCCTTTCTGTGCCTATAATTCCACCCCCAAGCCATCAACTCCTTCATCATTCTTAACTAATTTATCTGCTTCCACCTTCCCCCTATTATCAATTCCTCATCATCTACCTCAAAACCATCTACCTCTAAATCAGTCATAATCAAGCCACCCAAACCCAAATCATCTACCAAGGTTATTCAACCACCTACCACTTTTAAAGTCATACCCACACCTAAGAAGGTTTCTATTTCTACAACCAGAACTTTAACCCCTGAAACGTCTTTGAATGAATCTTATTCCATCATTTTATAGAGGTTGTTGAAAACATCTTCCATTAAACTACCACCCATTAATCCATTCACCCCCTCTAATACCAAACCATCTTTGTTCAATGATACTTTCATCTGTGCATACCATAGGGCACCAAGACATGACATAGAGATCTGCAAAGATCTCCAAGCTCTTGTTCATCACCTATATGATAATGATGATCTATTATTGGATGAACCAATTTCACAAACCCAACCAATCTAACCACCAACCCAACCAATCCAAACACTGACCCAACCTACACCTGCTCCCCTACTTTCATCTAAAAGTGAGGGGAAGGAATTGAAGCCACCACCTAGTCCAACTAGTCCTATTTTCCACACCATTCAATTGATTACTTGATCTCAAGCTCAAAGAGAGGAAAGGGAAGAGCTAATGTGTCTATTCCATGGATGTATCCTTCTAACTCTTAACCTTCCAACCAATCCCCAACAATAACATCTTCACCCATGCCATCACCAAAACCTAAAATATCTATCTTAGGTGTATCCTCCATTGACCTTTTTGCATCAATTCAATATACAGTGTTGAAATAACTTCACCGAGCACAAGTGAAGATGAGTCTTTATGATTTAATCAACACCTCACCTCATCAATGTCAAGTGTTTATAGAGGTTCTAAAATCCATAGAGGTACAACTAGATGACCCTCAACCTCTTGCATCCTTCATTTGAGCCCTTTGATATTCTACTGTCATCACCTTCCAAGATTCTGAGATACCTCTGACTCATTTCGAAGAATATGATCCTCCTCTCTTTGTCACTTCATACATCAATCATACCCACATCAAAAGGGTGATGATCGATGGAGGATCCAATGTCAATATAATCTCTTCCCATGATTTTGATCAACTACATTTACCAAAGAACATCATGGCTAAAAGCACAACAGTTTTTCACTCCTTTAACAATACCATGGCCACTACCTTGGGGACCATTGCCCTTCATATATGTTTGGGACCTCACACCATTCTTGAGCTATTCTATGTTGTAGAGGGAGATTTCCAATATAAAATTCTACTTGGATGCCCAAGCCATGAGTTGTATCCCCTCTACTCTATACCATTGTGTTAAATTTAAACATGAAGGGCAAGTTGTAACTATCAAGGATAACCCTAGTCCTTTTACATCTTACAACATGATCTATAGGCCTAATAATGTTCTTCTTTCCCATTCATTAGACTCAAAATCAACCAACCCTACTAACATTGCTACACCACCAACCCCAACTGATAACGCTTCCACCATTAACAATGATGAAGCCTCAACCAATTCATCTATCTCTTCTTCCTAGGTTCTCATCGAGGATCCCTTGGCACAAATGTTCCAACATCTCTCCCTTGGGGAGTACCACCTTCTCTCCTTGGATGATTTCCTAAATCTTAAAGAGTACAAGAACCTCAAATATAACCCTTCTTATGAACCTAATTTGGGAATCATTATCCCCTTTGGTCTTCCAGATAATCAAATGAACTTTATTTATGGGGGACTTAATCAATCACTTCTCGACCCTAATACTATTTCACATATCCAACCATTCACCTCTGACTTATCCTATCTAGACAAGCCAACATTTGCTAAGCTATATCTCCATCATTGTGCTTGGAAAGAGTTTGACCTTGGTCATTAAAAATAGGGAACCCATACATTGCCTATGGTCAAAACCATAGAACCTCATGAGTCCCTTAGCCTTGGGTATGTCCCACCAGAGGAGCACACTGACTCACCTTAATCCATTTCCCCCATCGATGAGGACATCCCCTCACCATCAACCCAATCACCAGTAAAATATAAAGACCTTGAAATCATTCCCCCTAACTTTTTTTTTATCAACATCATTAGCCTGGGCCCTTTAATCTATCACAAGAGTGGCCAAACTAAGGTTCTTCCTCTCATCCATCATGAGATGGTTGAGAAAGACTCTTCTACCACAACACTATCCAAATCCAGGATGATGAGTCCATTCTAACCTATCTTGGTGTGAGGGATTCTTTTATTCACAAATCCCTTTCTCCTAAAAATTAGATAATGCTCAATAAATCCACAACCAATATTAATTTGAGAACTCAAGATAACCCCTGTATCGATAAGCTTGGCCAATCTTTGAACCCTGAGGAACAATAAGAATACCCATCTTTCCATCAATATCATAGCATCATATTCACGTGGTCTTATCAGGATATGCCTAGGATTGACCCTTCTATCACCCTTCACAACATCGTTACCCATCCTGAAGCCAAACTAGTTCGACAAAAGATTCACAAGATGCATCCTCACCTCACCCTTCTCTTTAAAGAGGAACTTTAGCATCTCTTATCCATTGATTTCATCTAACCCATTGACTATCCACAATGGGTCTCTAATATTGTTCCCATTACTAAACCCACTGGGGGACTTTATCTTTGTGTGGATTACCATGACCTCAACCTCGTGTGCCTGAAGGATGACTTTCCTTTTCCCAAAATTGACCAATTAGTTGATATTAACATAGGCCATGAGATGTTATATCTTATCAATAGGTTTTTGAGATATAATTAGATTGTGATTTCCCCCTCAGATCAACATAAAATTGCCTTCTTTACCCCTTAGGGAACCTTTTGCTATCGGGTTATGCCCTTTGGTTTAAACAATGCAAGAGTAACTTATCAATGAGCCATGACCTATATCTTCCATGACCTCATCCATAAAATTATGGAGAATTATGTGGATGATCTCTTAGGGAAATCTAAACACCACAAGGATCATCTAGTTGTTCTCACAATCATCTTCGATTGACTAATCAAATTCCATGTTAGGCTCAATCCCAAGAAATGTGTTTTGGGGGTTTTATCTGGAAAAATCCTTAGATTTATCTTCTCCCTTCATAAAATCAAAATTTACCCTACTAAGGTCAAAGAAATCTTAGAAATGCCTCCTCTAACAAACCTCAAACAACTTCACAGCCTGCAGGGAAAACCCCAATCTGTCCATTGCTTCATCTCCCAGCTATCGAATAGATGCCAACCCTTTCACCATCTCCTTAAGAAAGACACCTCCTTTAAACGGACCAATGATTTTCAACAAGCCTTTGATTCACTCAAGGAGTACCTGCTTTCTCCACCAATTTTCATCCCATCTAAGGATGACCAACCTTTCTACTTTTACATATCTGCCACCAATCACTCTTTGGGGGCCATGCTCACTCATCAAGATGAACACAATAAAGAGAAAGACATCTACTACATCAGTTGCACCCTTCTAGAGTATGAGACATGATACATCCATCTTGAAAAACTGTGTCTCACACTCATCTTTATTGCATTCAAAATTTGTCACTACCTCCTTAATCATAAAACATATGTCATTACTAACACCGACTGACTCAAGTGTATGCACTCCAAGCCATACCATAATCAATGTATGGTTAAGTGGCTCATAATCCTAGCTAAGTTTGATTTCAAGTTCTTTTAACAAAAATCCATTAATGGGTAGGTCATCACTAACCAATTGGCTGAGGTTCCCCTACAAGATAACCAACCTAATGCTCTTACCTTTTTAGATGAATCTATTGAGACTCTTTCCTAGGAAGAATACACCTACTAAATGAACATGTTTTTTTATGGCTCCAAATACCAACATGGTGGGGGTGTAGGAGTATTTCTCATTCCCCTTCATGGAGAACCTCTTCCACTTTCTTTTAAAATCAACTTTGAGTGCACTAATAACATGGCCAAATACGAAGCCTTATTTATAGGTCTCCAAACTACTCTTGTCCTAAAAATGAAACCCATTTATATCTTCAGTGACTCCCAAATTGTGATCAACCAAGTCAATGGGTCTTACCAATGTATGTTTAAAAAAATAATAATCTTTTAGTTCACAAAATCTTAACACCATTTGAATATTACCAAATCCAGTTGGTTCCTTGATCTACCAAAAAATTCACCGATATGATGGCTTCCTTGAAATCTCAAATTCCTTCTCAACCTGATACATCTAAATTATTTTTCACCATTCATCATTTCATCAGGTCTCATATATCAGTTTAGAGCTTCCAACCATTTATAACATGGAGGCATCTCCTTCTAACATCTAGTATGACTAGACTTTCAACTACCTTAATCTTGGTATCATACCACCTGACCTCTCAAAAAATGCCTGAAAATCCTTAATTCAGGGTACCTCTTATTATAACAGATTAGGGGGAATCCTATACAAACATGCCTTTGATGGCCTTCTTCTTTATCATCTGCATAGTCATGAGATTTCCCACACTATTAAAGAAACCCATGATGGGATCTATAGGGGATGTTTTAGTGGCCTCATCATCACTAAAAGAATCATATGTCTTGGCTACTATTGGCCTATCCTTAATCAATATTGTTGTGACTATGTTAAAAAGTGTGTCAAATTCCAACAACACACTAATCTACATCATGCCCCTACTCACAAACTCCAAGTATCCAAATATTATTGGCTATTCTCACAGTGGGGGCTCGATCTCATAGTATAAATCAATCCTCACTCATCTTAATGACATCAATTCATCATCACCACCATGAAATATTTCACCAAATGGGTGGAAGCCTTTCCTCTTATCTCAACCAAAGCTGAGAAAATTATTGATTTCATCAATCACCACATCATTTGTCATTTTGGTGTTCCCCATAAGATCATCATTGACAATGACAAATCCTTCAAAAATAAGAAAGTACAAGCTCTTTGCGATGATTTTTGCATCAATCTAAGCCATTCCTTGCCTTATCATCCACAAGTTAATGGATAAGCAGAAGCTTCCAACAAAAACCTCATCAAGATGCTAACCAAGGTTGTAAGCACTTCAGGTTGGGATTAGCACCTACACATCCCCTTCATTTTATGGGTCTATCACAATAGCATCCACACCACAACAGGTTCTATGCCTTTCTCTCTGGTCTTCGGAGCAGACGTCATCTTGCCTCTCGAAGTCCAAATCCACTCTGTTCGCATATCTTTGTGAGACATCATTTCTAAGGATGATTATCATCAAAAATGCTTCACATGCCTCAAGTTACTTAATGAACATCGCCTCACTGCCCTTAACCATCTTTGCATCTACCAATAATGGATCACCCATACTTACAACAAATGTCTAAAAGAATGAGAGTTTAATATCGAAGACCTCATCCTTAAAGAAAACCAACACATAATGAATATGGAGAAAAGCAAAAAGGGAAAATTTGCTTTCCATTGGATTGGACCCTATATCATCACCCATAATTATGGATCAAGAGCTTATCGTTTGTCTTCTCTTGAAGGCAAACTATAACCTGAGCCTCTCATTGCTTCACATCTGCATCCTTTCTACTGTTAAAAAAGATCTGATTAACCTTGTTGTCTAACTTGAGCTTGTCCCTTAGTTTAAGATAATTTTATCCACCTTATATCCTTACCCTATTTCCTCTTGAGGACACTTGATTTCAATAAAACCATGTGATTATCCATCATAGTTTTATATTAATCCTAAGCATGGGCACCATGACTCTACCCATGGCATGGCTCTCATGGATACTTTTCATCTATAATTAGATGAAATCCCATGGTCATTTGTATTTCAAATCACCTTTCATTACCTATCAATTGCATTTTGTGTTAAAAGTCTTAGCCCTATGAAGGTAGACCTCTAAGATTGAATAGGCTTGTCTATATCTAAATCTCTCATTCAAAATAAAAAAATGGGATAGCCAAATTTATAGCATCGCAGACCACTCTCGTGAAGGATGGATGGAAATTATAAAAAATGGAAAAAAGATAGACCGTTCCCCTAAAGGATGGTTGTAATCTTAAAAAAAGGAAAATCCAAACTTGGACCACTCCCTTGAAGGATGGCTAAGTGAAGATTGTAAAAAATTCAGTCAATTGAAGCTTCCCGCATCGATCAACTTCAACCAAACAAAACAAAAAAATCAATCAAAAGCAAATTTATCCAAAAAAGGGGCTGCAATTAGCCCTCTCATAAATATTATTCATAGACTTCTTGCATCAATCAATCTACACCTTGTATCAAGACATGGAGTTATCTATTCTAGTTCTTGGGTCACTTATAGAAGGGGTAAGTCAACCAACATCATGTTCCTACATTACCCCTTTCTTTTCCATTTACCTACCATCCACTTTCCCTTTGTACCCTCTATAAATCAAGGGACTATGAGCTCACTTGGCACATTGTGCTTATGATGGCATCTTTTCACTAAAAATGTGCTAATGTGAAGCATATGAAAGGCTTATCTTCATTAAGCCTTATCCAACTTCGGTTTAACATGGTCCTTGCCAATGAACACAATATGCCCTTTTCTTGATCCCTCTTATTTGGTTCATGAGGATGTTGTCTCTCATAACTCAATTTCTCACATTTTTTTATCCACACTTACTTTATGTGTTAGCATTATCCATCCAACCTCATGACATCAAATCCTATCAAATACATGCCACAACATTTGAATAACTTATCATGAACCATAACAATGAAACACTCATGTTACACCAACCATTCTACTACAACAAATCCAAAAATTATCTAAATTACCACATCTTATCCTCTCAACACATGAACATTGGCCATACATCAACGTATATCTATACACTAGCATCATAATTTTTAGCCAAAGAATAAACATCAATACATTTCATCACATGCCTAAGCTAAACATGCAACAATCCATAAGCATAATAACAATCTCATAATCATAAAAAACCATAATAGATCATCCATAATGTCAACAACACAACATCACAAATGTTTAAATCATAATAAATCAATATCCATCTTATATAAATCTCCTATAGGAATAATACATCTCAAAGTATGTAACATCTCTCATATACATCTCACATCTTTGGTGCATAAGCCGGTATCAAAATCAAATGTACATTAATCCACATAAAATAATCACATCTCAGTATCCGTAAATAAATAATCATCATCTCCATAATAACAATAACATCTAAAAACACAAGCATTAATCCATATAATACAATTGTCATGATCATTAGCTCCATAATATATATAACATCTAAAACATCTAAATCACATCTCAACATCCATAAATAAATAATCATCATCACATAATCACTCAACATATCAACACCCAAGAAATCAATGAATCTCTATGAACATATCTCATATAAATCATCTACATCATATATATACATCATAGATACATGTCCTATACATATCTCTCGATCATATACATCTCACATCATCAACACACACGTTGCTATCAAAAATTAGGTACATAACAAAATCCCAAAATATACATCAAGGTCCTGGGGCACCACTACCACTGGCCCCACCTACACCTACACCCCCATCTGGTGGAGGTCCCATGGAATACCACCCTATCGATCCACCACTACTACCCACTGTCTTAGTGTCACAAGCACTAGCCCACCAAAAAGTTGACCTGATACTCACCCCACCTCATCTCATTAGGGCACTAGCTAGTACAATACCCTTATAGTATCTCAGCTCTTATATAGTAGCCAAATATCAATCCTATGGAACAAAATTGAGAGGTGCTACTGTTGTTCCACCTCTTTGTCTCAGTGAGTCTCTCTCCTGAGTAACCAAACCAAGTGTAACCCTCACCTGGTCCCTCTTTATTATAACTATGGTGATTTTCCCTTATAAAATGGCTACCTACACCTATAAGGTGGTGACCTATGCCTGGGCATGATCTCTCTCAATATTAACTCTTCTTATTTGACCTTGAAGAGTGGCAATCTACCCCTATAAAGTGGCAATTTGGGCTTGAGCCACTGCTAGTGCCGCTATTATCTGTGGGTCACCCTATACTGGTCCCCTTACAGGATCAATGCCCATGGACCCATGGCCTCCATCAACCCAACCAAATTTTTTTGTAGCCTATCTACCCTGATACCATGCTAGATAATCTACTATGATTCCTACATCATCTCTCATTCTATCAGGAAACTCCTTGTGGTCCAACTCCTCCTCCTATGGTTGTGGCTTTGGTAATAGAAACTCTACCTCCTCCCTCTTGTACCATAGAAAATTAGGTGGAATACTCTACATGAGTATGAGTTGTCATCATACTCTCTCTAATAGGATGAGCTCTATTGATCCATACATCCCTTCTCAAGGATAGCGATACATTACTGCTACGTGTCTGATTGGGTCCCGCCTCAGGTGCTTCAGTCCCTGGGCTACATAGTGGTCTGGAAGAGGACCCAAATCACACTAGAGCTTTTGGTGTGATGGCCAATCCTCTATTGGTATCCATCTCATCTACCATATACCCACCTGCATCTCTATAGTAAATATATATGGTACCCATATCCAACCCAAATAGGCCAAGTCATAGACAACCTCCATATGATATCACATGGCACTAAACTCTCTAGGGCACCTCAAAACCACTCGATGTCCCTTGTACCACCATAAGCCCCCATCATCACACCATCCTTCCTCTAATAGAGTAATCCAACCCTGTAATTTGTCAGTAAGTAACCCTCCCATGGTAAGCCCAATGGTCTCAACACTTGTATATACTCATACACAAAGCAATGGAGTATGAACACTGATGCCATAGCATCTGTGCACCCTAAACCCCTATAACTCTCTATAAATCTACACCAATAAAACCAATGCCCATCTAAAGATTATCTTCCCAAATACTAGCTCCACAAGTACCCCTAACAATACACATGGGAATCTCCCTCCAATTGAAGCCAATAAAGCATAACAGATCATGACCAATTGCATCATCGTAAGTAAATGTCTCTTTCCCTAGGCCCTCTGATATAACAGGTTGATGTTGAACCGACCTGAGTGGAACTATCCATGCACTTGGTCCCCCCATATAATAGATCCATGTAATAATTTATCTCTTCACTCTTTATATAATAGATCAGATCCCCTTGGATAGGTAGTTGGGTAATCATGTGCACATCCTCTAGTAGGATGCTCATCTCTCCAGTTGGAAACTAGAATGTGTTAGTCATAAAGTCCCATCTCTTGATGAGGGTGACTATCATCACAACATCTCTAGGCAGGTACTGGTAATGATGCATCGCTTCAAAGCTAACCACCTCCATATGTCACCAGTCCTTTATTGACATGGCATCACATACCTTTACAAAGATCTTAGGGACTCAGTCTTGCAAACTGGATTTGCTCATGGGCTTGTAAACCAATCATATCCATCATAAGATGACAACTTATCCCTATAAGACAACTTCATTCACCTTGTTTTTAATCAAATTACTAGTATCCTCACCAACTACACCTATCTCTAAAATCTATAAACAACAAATTCAACCCTTCACAGATTTCATATACTTATTACCTACTCATCACTCTTATCATCTACCCACCTACACACCTCTAACCAACCTAAGCACCTAAGCCCCTAATCACCAACCCCATAATCACTAACCCTTTTTTTTCTCCCAACCTAATCATCCTAATCAAATAAACACCCAAACCCCTTAATCTTTTCTAACAAAAAACCCCCTTTTCATCTCGATTGTCGATGGATTATCTAAAATGTCGACAGTCCTCTTGGAGCATTTTTACCCCTAAAATTGACCATTACTAACCCTTGAACCCTAAACCTCCTCTAGATAATCTAATCTACCCTAAAACTCCCTTCCCACCCTTCCTACACTAGAAATACACACCTAAATACACCTTACCCCATCATTCCCTTGCATGATTTCTCACAAAACCAAACCCCTAAACCAACCATAAACCCAATGCATAGCCTACTCAACATGGCATCCCAATCCCACCCATGAAATTCAATAAATATTATATCTTATCTAATAAATAAATTCATCTCCATTTCAAAAACAAAGATGAACCTACCTCATTTTGTGAACAGTGTGGAGGTCTCAATCCATGTCCAGCTCCCTGACTGCACCCACCTCCCACGTCCATCTGATCTATGCTCATTCACATGTTTAATCTCACTAACCAATGCAATCTCACCAACTCAACAAACGCCCTACAATCACAAACCAATTTTGACCCACAAGCACCCAACTCACCAAATACAAAAATCGATATGTCAAATGGTAATTAAACTTTTACCATTTTTATTTTTACCTTGGGTTCTAGGGTTTTTTACCCAACTATCGATGGTTCCTAATCATTGATGATTGGGGTTCCTATATTTTTCACCCCTCTCAACCTAAACCTAACCTTGTGGCACACCAAAGTGGGGTAACCCATTTTCCCACCTTTTGACCTATTTGGGAGTTACCCTCTCCCCCAACCATCAAGAACTACATTAGGCCTGAAGTTCACATTGAATCTACTATCCATGGGACTATGTAGGTAGCATCCTCTTGCCTAGTACATCGGGAGTCAACTCAACCATTACTTTAATTAGTCCCCCTAATTTTCCCATGTCCACCTCAACATTGGCCATTTTTATAACCCACCTACTTGCTTGCCTTGCGATGACCTTGCCTTAGTCATTTTGACCACCTTGACTAATTTTTCCACATTGAAATTTTGCATTTTGTACCACCTCGTATGTGACCCAACCATTTGTGTTTTTTCTCAAGATCACTTCCTACCCTAGATACTTGAGTAAACATCACCCTTGTCTACGAGACTTGATATGTGTGACCTGATCAGCTATGACGAATGCTGGGGACCAATTACCTTATCACTTATCTTAACACCTTAATGTATTGTTATCAACATTAGCAACTTTTATCTTTGTGTGATTTTTACTATTATGTTTAGTTTCATTTTGTGTGCGTTTCACATGACCAAACCTTTCAATCCCCAACCTCGTGACCCTTATTTTCCTTCTATCAAACCATGACCCATTTTTGGTTTTCCCTTATCAAATATTGATTTTAGGTGGACTACCTCCTCCCATACTCAAGACATTCAGACCTTGAATAGTCAACTATTCATTTTTTCTATAACTTATTGATCTAAAGCCACACAACAAAAAGGGGCAAAATGTAGACACTCAAAAATGTCACCTAGACTAGTTTTTGATGTCAAGCTACCCTAAACCTACTATCAATCTTAAGTTGGCTAATTACCTAGCCAAATAACCCTAAAATCTCTTTTCCAACTTTCTTAATGTACCTAAGACACCTCTTATAACAACCTTTTAACTTACTTTTGCCTTGGACTATGTCCACCACCAGTCAGCCTAACTGGTGACGGTTTACCTGGCCATCACTGGTCAAGTCCCCAAACTTGCAACACAATAATTTCCATCTGTGAATAGGATATGAGTGAGAAAAATAGAATATTTCACATGCAAGCCTTAAAACTAAACATCACTTCTAAATAACATCTTTATCCCAGACCAATTTAGCAATTTCCTTACTTCTCACTTAGTAACTTCTTGCTATAAAATGAGGGTTGTTAAAAGAAATAAGAATCAAAAAATTACATCCAGGCTCTCTTATTTCCTTCATGTAGGTATTCAAGCGACCTAAAACTCTATCTATGTGACTTTTGAAGGCTGAAGTGCTGTTATGCTGCCCAATTTTCTTTAGATTTTGATTATCACACACTTTGCACCCAGTAAGTATCACTTGTTTTAGCAATTTATTTCATTTTTAACCTTTCTACCTTAATCAGATCACTTGCACCCTATTTCTCCCCCACCAGATCCATACTTAGTTTTTTTCTCATTTGCCATTCCCTCTTTGACTCCACTTCAACATCCTACAAAACTTACCCATGAAACTGTAGCCAGTTCATGTAACCTTCGCTAGTTACAACAACCATCATTGATTACAACAACCATCACTGGTTTACTAGGTAAGTTTTGTGGGATATTGAAGTAGAGTTGGAGAGGGAATGGAAAATGGGTAAAAGACTAAGTATGGATCTGGTGGGAGAGAAATGGGGTGTAAGTGATATAATTAATGCAGAAAGGTTAATAATGAAATAAATTTCTAAAATAAGTAAGTGATACCTATTGGATGCAAAGTGTGTGATAATTGAAATTTAAAGAAAATTGGGTAGCATAACAGTATTTCAGCCTTCAAAAGTCACATGGATAGAGTTTCAAGTTTCTTGAATACCTACACAAAGGAAAAAATAGAACCTGGATGTAATTTCTAATCCTTAGTTCTTCCAACAACCCTCATTTTATAGTAAGAAGTTGCTAAGTGAGGAGGAAGGAAATTGATAAATTAGTCTCAAATAAAGATGCTAATTCTAAGTGATGTTTAGCTGTAAGGCTTGCATGGGAAAGTGATGCTAAATTGGTTACCTAGCTGTCATTGGTAATACTAACTGATGCTGATCAGCTTAACCACCATCGATCACCTATTAGGAAGATAACAGATTATTAACTCTAGCCCCTCTCATACCCAACCATACCCTGCTTTTGGTTCTGATCTGCTTGCCGAGCCTATTCAAAAATTTTGAGCTAGATCTTGACCCATTTTGTCATGGTATTAACCTATTGTGCTATAATTAGTCATCTTATAAAATAGGTATTTTATTCCTCTTTGGTATAATCATTTACTTTTTTTTCAATTTGAATACAAGTACATTTCCTTTTTGTTATCAAATCATCTTATCATTAGGGGAGTGGATTTATAGGCTTCTAAGGAAGCTTTCACTTCTTGGATCTAGCATATGCTAGGCAGTCCACCCTTCATATCTATCTAACGAACAATTTGGTTTGGTGTTTTCTTATTGCAGGTAGTCCTTCCTCACTAAAAAGGAACTCTTACTTTATCTGGTCATCAATGAGCACAACATTTAACCAAGTACGTACCCCTCATCATTTGTTTATTTTCTTGATTCTAAAAAGTTAAGAATAGAGTTAGAAATAGTAGGAAACAATAACTACTTATTAGAGTTTCTCCATGGATGACAAGGGATAATGATCCTTCAATGAGACCCTATTAAGATCCCTAATGTCCACACACAGTCTGATCCCTCCACTTTTCTTCCTGACAGGTAGTAGAATATATACCCATGAGGAGTGATTGATTGGAAGGATAATCTAGGATTAAATAATCTTGGTCAGCTCCATCCTCATGAGATCTTCAATCTGAGGATTTATGGGCCTTTGCTTTTACTTGACTGGTTTGGCATCAACATCTAACTCTATGGTGTGTTGGGTCAATTTAGGATAAAATACCATTAGGTCTCTATATTCTTAGGTGGAGATGTTTTCATATTCCTTAAAAATTTCTATGAAAGCATCTTTCTCAGCTTTGCTACTCACCTTGCCAAGCTTGAGAAGTTTGTCCTTGAAGATAAGGACTCTTTCATAATTTTATTCGTTGGTTGACATAACTAATTTTTCCCTCTTCATATGGCCCCCTTCATGAAAGAGACCTTTTATGGTGACCAAATATTTAGGAATCTTATTGGACCTTAGTTGAACAATCTGCTCCTTGTACTAATGCTATAACTTCCCTTGGTTAATGAAGGATAATTCTACTTCTTACTATAAGAAACATGCAATTTGTTTGTCATTATCAAAGACCTACCAGTGAGCCTCATGATTTAGCATTGATGGTCTCATCACCACTTTGACATGTGGCTTCACCTTGGTAATTTTCAATTCACTGGGGATGTCAAAATGAGCCCCCACAACTGCTAGTCCATCAACATGTTGATTTTGGCCTCTTGGCATTGATTGGATGTTGAAAGCCTCAAAGTCCTCAATGAGGTCCCACACTCTATGTTTGTATGACTTCATTAAAGGGTTCTTAGTGGAATTCTAACCTCTAACATGGTGTATAACTAATTCACTATCTCCATAGACCTATAATTGCTTGATCTTTCTCCTATTAGCCCATTGAAGGCCGTGGATGAGACCTTCATATTTCACCACATTGCAGGAATAGTTGAATTGGAACTTATACAAAGATAAATACCTTTCATTTGAAGGGGATATCAACATGACACCTAAACCCACCCCATGCTTTCTCTTTGAACCATCAAAGAATAACTTCCATAGACCACTAGGATATTTTTGAGGCTTCACGAGGGACGGTGTGGGATAGTTGTCTTCATGCAGTAGATAGACACCTAAGTCTCTTTCTTCAATACCTTCTAAGGAGTCTACCAACTAGATATCATCCCATAGTTCATCTAAGAACATGTTTGGTACTTATTTTGGATGAGTGTTCAGCTCCTACCCCATTCCAAATTCATCCTCATCAATGATGGTGTAATTAATGTTCATATCATCTGGTCCATAGGGCTCTATGTGTATTTACATAATGGGCTCAATTTTGATTGAAACTTTAGGGCCATATCTCATCTTGAATGTCATATAGGATCAATCTGTTACAAGATAACCCCTATCTTTGTTGTGAACTCTTTGGACAAGCATAGTGCAATGCAAGGAGGCACATTCAATATCAATACATGTTGAACCACCGAGATGCTAAGACAAGCTTGAAAGGTCATATTGAGATCTTTGATTATCCCAGATGCCTTGGTAGATGAACCATCAAATTGCAACACTCCCTTGGACTGGGGTTCATATTTTAGACCAAGTTGATCAGCTATAGACTTTGGAATGACTAATGTATTAGATCCATTGTCCATTAAGAAATTGTGCACTAGAGAGTTGCCAATGATTTATAAAATATAGAAAGGAGGGGGATTGGCTACTTTACTTGATTTCCCTTCACTTAACCCTTTGGCTACATTGGTGAGAACTTCATTCACCTTGCTTAGTGGCTTATCTGCAACTGCTATGATATTAATCTTCAAAAGCCTTTCTAGAGAATGTCTACTTGACTAGGCATGGAGAGCATACCCCACATGGGAACACTCACATTAGATTTCTTCATTTGTTTATCAATGTTAATGAGTGAACCACCAACCTTTGCTTGTGCTTTGGGATCCACCATTTTTGCTTTTTGAACTTGTGATCATAGGGGTAAAATAAGACTCCCTTGATTATTTGTAGGCACTGGGACCTTTGAAGTGATGATGGGTTCATTTGTATTTGTTAGTGAAAGAGTAATGGGTGGAAGCTCTTTGAATGCTTCTCGATTATCATCCATGTTCCTTATTTTAAAAGGTGTATTAGCTACCACTGGTATGTAGGCTTGGCTAGAACTAGCTTGCTAGTTAGATGCATAGCACTCCTCTTGCTTAAAATTGATCATGGTCACATCTGACTAGCTTGGTCCCTAGTTAGACCCTTGTGGAGGCTCCTCTAACTTGGTCATCATGAGTACTTCTATATTTTGGACCATGAGAGCTTGGTTATACCCAAATTTATCAGCCTACTACCAATGATCGTTGAAAGCTTGGTTGAAGTCAATATTTGGGACCATATGTTGACCAAAAGAGTGATTCCAAGTTATGGTACCCATTGCCTCTTGAGCCACATTATTTTAAACCCATACCAAGGTGTTGGAAGTGCTTACAACATTATGATTATAGTTATTTTTCTTATTATAACCATGTTGCTCTTGTCCTTGGCCTTGGACTTGATAATTCCCCTTATATGGTGGCCTATTTGCTTGAAAAAATTATTGCTAAGGTTTATATGAACTTTGATAAGGTCTATTAAAATATTGTTACCTTTTGACATTCACAAGCTCATTCCCCAAAGACTAAAACATGATTTTGAGTTCTTGGAAGTTCTTTTTCTCTAGGGAGCCACTAGATCCACTAGTAGAAACTTGTTCTTATTTTGGTATAGGTACTACAACAATTGTTGGTGTAGGAAGAATGACATCAAGTGGATAGATAATAATAGGAGGTGGTCTAATTTTAGAAAATAAGGGCATTGGTGGTCTAGGTGTAAGTTTACCAACTTGAACCAGATAATTTTTTGCCCTAATGACCACCTCATAAGCATCTAGAAGTATATTCCCTCCCATGGATTGTATCATTACTTCTATGTCACTATTTAAAGCCTTCAATAGGGGTTGACCTAACTGAGATTGAAATTCTATCCCAAGTTTTCTAGAACCTTTTGTTGAAGTCTTGCATGACTTCATGAAGAGCTATTTTAATGGCGGTTAGCTACTCTACAAGTGAAAAATTGTCACTTGTGTCCTCAAATAGTTTACACAAGGCCTCTCATAATTTGTCACAAGTTTGAATGGAGTTAGTAAAAAGGTCTCTATACCAATCTAGAGCCTTTCCTTTAAAATAAGTAGCTAATAACATAATTGCTATGTTTTCCTCAGTGACATCATGGATGTTTCATAAATTAGCTATTCATGAGGTGCTTAGAAGGTGTTGTAGCTTGGTCACAAGCATAATAGGGAACTCTTTTAAGGGCTAAAACTGGGATTGGGTCATATTGGACAAGGTTCAAAGGACTCTGATGATTAAAGCCTACAAATGGAAAAGCTCTTTGAGGAATCATGGTAGAAAAAGGGGCTAAAAAAGGTCTTCTTGTGTAGCTAAACCTTATGACTGGTTTAGGAAAAGGGTTTCCTACGTATGGGTGAGTATTATAAAACCTTAACCTTTTTGTTGAATTCAAAGGTAGTTCAATAAAATCAAAGGAAATACCTCTTGGAACAGACCTTGTTGTCACCTTTGGCATGGAAATGAAGTCATCACTCTGTTATCAAAAATTTGAATCTTCCTTTTGGAGTCCCCAGATAATACTGCTTGGTAGCTTGACTAATGCAAATTAGATCAAACTAGCATCAACTTTGACCAATCTTTATATCCCATCGGGTGTGCCAAAAACTATTATAGGCTTAATTTTTCACCCTTGGAGAGGGTTCTTTAGGCTCTCTCCAACTAAGCTATAATATTGGGACAACCCCTAGTTTTGGGTAACCTATGTTGGGCTTGAACCTCTGGAGAAGCTCGAATTCCTCTTGATGTTCATCTAAAATAACACTAACTAATTATTCACAAGGAAAAAGGTTATAAAGATGGTTAAGGTTCTTAATAAAGCTAAAAGGGTGATGCACCAATGTTAAATGGGCACTCATATAATTTTGAACATGCACTGGATCAACAAAATACAATTATGACTTACTCAATCTCACAATCACACTAGTTACATAAATATTTCATAGAATAGGTTCCAAATTGAACACTAGTCTAGACCTGCAAGTTAGTTTGAAAACACATTCAAAGAGGCAAGCAGAAAGACAATAAATTTAGAAGAATCTCCTTCACAAATTTACCATACACAAACATACTAAGCACTGATTAAAGACAAGATATAGGCAAAGAGTTGATCTTATTACTTTAAAAGGTAGTTCTTACAATATTTTGATAGGGTTTAAACTTGGCAAACAAGCACACTTTTTTAGGAGCCTCAATGAGTATCCTTGCCTCAAAAATAAAAATGTTAAATTCTAAAAGCTGAGAACCCCTCGTAATGGGGAAGTGACAAGGATATATAGGAGAAGGGAGAGGAGAGAGAGAAAGAGTTTACTATCCAAGCTACCACCATAACCTAATAAATGCTCGACTACCTTTTTGAATTCTGAACCATCTACCTTCCCATCAAGACCAAACCTTTACCAACAAGTTAACCTCATTTGCTCAGAAGCCTTCAAGCTCTTCTCATTGGTTGAGAATCACACTAACAGATAGGAAACCCCTTGTAGGTGATGAATCATGATTTGATTAATGAGGGAAACTTAAAGGCTCTATATCAGAATTGAATGCTCCATTGTAATTGTCAATCCCCAAATCCCTTTGTGTTGATTTTTTTATGCCATCTCCCATCTGCTTTCATCATGAGGACAAAGTCTTTATATTCATGGACTTAATAGAACCATGCTTTTGGCCACTATTTGTTGAGAGTATGGCTCATGATGCTCATCCATTTATTACATATATCTGCCTCTACTTTGAAATGTGGACCTAGGCCTACTATAAATTGAAAACTAATTTAAATTATTAGTTTTCCTATAGTTAGTACATCCACCTCAACATAACTATATCATATGAATAACTAGTAGCCCACCCTGATCTATATTAGGTCTAAAAAAGACCTATTATTCCCCTATAAAGTCTTAATGGCACTGTCTAATCCTAAAATATCCAATCTTGGCCCCAATTGAAACATGCCCAAGATTGGCTTTGCCATGCTTGCTTGCCCTGGTTGAAAACTGACCTTTCAACCTTCATCTAAGTCATTTGGGCTCGCCTTCATTTGATTGATCATTGAAAATTGGCTCGAATCATTGATCCCATGACTCATCTCACCTTGTTATATTTGCCTGAGGTGAATGAACGTGAGGTGTAGATCCTTTGTTTAGACTCATGCACTTATGCCACTTGTCCATTTTGCCTTTGTTCTTAATATTCATTGACTCTTTGATTTGCTTGTGCATTATTGATATGAAATCCATGATTGAACATGTGCTATTGATCTGATCTAGCCTCATTATCCTATCTTTGCCCACTCATAATTGGATTTGATTTAGGCTCCTGAGATCAAGATACTTGTCAAGATGGTGTTCAGTTAGGGGCCCCTTTGTCGGTTCTTTGAATGCTAATGTCTATTTCATGGGGCTTAAATTTGATGTTTGTGGGGTTATCTATTTTTTTTTGAAATCAAACGATTATTTTACTTTAGACCTTCTTGCTGGATAATTCCTTTGGGATTTATGTAGAGCACTTTATTTAAAGGAAATTTCTTGCTTTGTCTCTACCTTTAAACAATTCTCTTAGAATCTTTGTTTCAGACAAAAATTCCAAAGGAATTATGCCTTAGGGAAAATTGTCCTGGATAATTTTCCCAAAGGAATTGCATTCTTAGAATGGACCCTCACCTCTTTGAAATGGTCCTTCAAAAAATATGCTTTGGGCCACTTCTTGAAATAAAATTACCCTTCAAAAACCTTTAAGTGGACCATTTTCATGAGAAATGTACCCTTTGGGAAAAGTGCTAGGGTCCATTTACTTCAAAATTGTCCTTTGGAACTTTGAAAGGCGTCCTTCAGATTTTAGAAGTGGACCATTTGGAAAAGACACTTTGCCAAAAAAGTGCCCTTTAAAACCCCTGAAAAGGACCCTTTTTTGTAGAATTGCCCTTTTGGAAAATTATGTAGATAATTTTCCCAAAGGAAATCTGACACTTAGCTTTGAGAAATATCCTTAGGAACTTTTGAATGGACCATTTTAGCTAACAAAGACCCTTCAAAATTTTGTTTGGTACACTTCACCAGAGATGATATTTTGGGATTTTTATCTCAACACTTGGCCCAAAAGACCCAAAAAAAATTCTCCAAAAGAAATAAACACTTAGTTCATTTTGTTCCAAAATAATTTTCCCCAAAAATTAAGCTTTCAAGAAAATTGTGTGGACAATTTTCCCAAGAAAATTTATTCAAAACTTAGCTTTTAGCTTGTAGGCGTGACCCATTCTATCAACAAAACTCTTGCATGAATTTGAAGGCTCAAATGAATTATGAAAATTTTGAGCTTGTACAGAACTATTTTTGACCTTGATCACATAGACCACCATTCCATCTAAGACCTATTCAAACCCCCTTGGCCATCTGACTAATCTAGAAACTTGCTCAATTCTCCAATCTATGTTTGCCCCTCAGGACAAAGTTCTACATGTAGGCTAAAAATTGGGCAATAGTCACACTGAACTCAGAGAAGACACATTCACCAGCATGGCATGATGAAACCACCCTTGAGGAGGCACAAGTGGAAACTAAAAATACCAGTGGTGAAGAGAGGGATGGTTTAAACATAGCCTTAAGAATGAGTGTATTTGATATCGGGGCTAGCCACTATAGTGAAGATGTGGATGTTGAGATATTAGAGAGAGATCATTCTAAGGGGAAAGAGTCAATCAATGAATCCATCCAGCAGAGGCTAGTAAAAATTGATTTAACCATGACCTTGTGTGCCTAATAATAGAGGGAAGTATCAGAGAAGCATTTATTTATATTCTCACATTTTACACTAGAAGACTCGATAGAGCAGACTCGATGGGAATTTTCATTTTATAATGATACTTATAATGAAGAACATAATTTTGAGTTGCCATCAAATAACCTAATTTTAGAACTGGGAGAGCTAGAAATTCTAGATACCCTTTGGATAAACCCCCATATGTTTACTATGACACATGCAAGTATGATGCTTTTGAAATTTGCACATGAGGTAACCAAGAAGAATGCCTTAGTTTAATATGATGTCAAGCAACTCCAAAAGAAGTATTTAGAAATGGTTTCTCTTTATCATAATGAGTGCACCACAAGAATAGAACTTAAAGTATAGTTAGTTGAGGTCAAGCGTTAGTTAGAGATAGAAACAATTGCTAATGTAAAAAATTTAAACCTCTACAGGATAATTTTGAGACAAGAACTAACTCTTGCAAATGGGGTGTATCTTATTGGTGAGGTAGTTGATAAATTAGAGATCCTAATAGAGATTTTGCTGAAGAGATGCAAGGACTAGCTTGACCCCCAAAATGATCAAACTTGGGCAATAGAGCAATTCACTGAAGCTATGGAGGTCTAAAAAATATTTTTGAATAGGGTGGGTGACATATTCCCATATTGGATGGATTTTTGCAAAGTTGGCATGGCATGGAATTTTTTTGGAAGTAAGGCTTTAGTCGGAAGAGATTCAGTGACAACATTTGGTTGACGATGCATTAGTAATAAAAAACCGTAGAGAGTGTGCTAAAAGATTTGAGGATGTGGAGGCTATGGAAAATAAAATAAGTGCTCATTGCCAAGAGATCAATGCAAATTTCATGACACTCCAAGGATAGGTTGTAATAAAAGTCACCCACGCTTGAAAATGTTCATACAAATGCTTCTACATCCCTTGAGTGTTTGGTCATTCAAGTAGGTGATTGTCTCAAACAACCTGAGGAGATGAAGAAGCTTAATGAGGTGGTAGAGGAAATCATGTGTTAATTGTAGAATGCCTTAAACCATTGGGAGGGAATCAAAAATTAAAATGAGTAGATGGGTCCTAAGTTTTTGGAGGGACTTAAGAATGATGCATAGTCCGGGGTGGACTATTAGTTTAGTGTGGGTTGATGTTGGGCCCCTAATTTTGGCTAATTACTTTTTGGTAATAATTAGTGTGGAGAGACATAATGTGGAATACCATGACATAGAAGACCATGGCATAGGAGTCCATGAGATATAAGGATCAAGTCTCATGGATTAAATATGCATGTTAAATAGAGAACCCAAGAATGAAAGACTCAAAGATTAGCAGAAGACATGGGGAAAGCATAGAAGGTAGAGATAATTATGGAGTGGTTCACAGAGACAAAAGAGAAGACTAAGTCAAATGTGAATCCAACACCAACCCATTAAAAGATAGACACTCGATGACGAGGATCTAGCATAGAAAGAGAATATAGGGGCAGATAGGCCTAGGTCCATAGGAACTTAATGTAAATGATGCCACAACTCAAATCTATTGATGATCATTGGAAAGTCATCCTGATTGTAATTATTTATATAATTGCTTGGTAAGGGAAAACCAAGTATAAATACCCCCATGATGTGCTTTATATTGTTGTTGTTCAAGTGGATGTTATTGATGAGTTTATTCGAGTTAGTTAATAGCGTAACATTGAATCACATTATTCTTTTATGTAACTTATGAATATGATGAAATAATCCTGTGTTGACATAATACTCTTGTTTAGCTATATATGGGGTTGATGTTATCTATTATCATTTATGCCATCTTTTTCTTTTGATAATTGAGTAATAAACAAATGAGCTAAGTTAGATATAGGATAAATAATGAGTTTATTACTAAGTATGTGTTTGAGCACCCTTGTCTAGGAAGTTAAGTAAACACACCCTCATGTGACAAAACTAGTAGGAATCGGTTCCAAGCTGCGTGTTTCGAGTGAGTGTGCGAGAACTTATTCTTACATGGAATGCCAGTGTGTTAGCACGTTGGAATATTATTCAATTAGGTGCACGCCTAGGGAAATTCATGCTTGTTTAAAGGAAAAGAATCCCAATAGGTAATGAAATAAGGAGGCCTTTTAAAAATGTCGAGGTCACCGCTAAATCGAAGGCTACATACCATAGTAGTGGCAAAACAAACTATGCCAAAAAGACTAAAGTCATGATCAATATTTAAGTGACCATGATTATTGTGTTATATTTTTCATAATTAGGTGGTAGTGATTATGAATGGTGGTTTCTAACATGAAATTTAGTGAGAAGCCTAACTCTCACTAAAAATAGTGAGGACCAAGTCCTCAATCTTTATATATTATTTTGTGGATAGTGCTTTGAAAATAAAACTGTAAACAAAAGTGTGTAAATTATATTGTGTAAGTACTTCTTATATAATATGCTGGTGGGAAGCACAACACTCACTAGAGTTGAAATCATGAAAAGTTGCGTTCACATATGTAGGTAATCAATATAAGTATAATGTATATATGGTCTATTTATGAACATATATATGTGTTGACATACATGTTTGTTTCTAGTTTGTATGGTGTGGTTCCTATCCTTATGTCCACACCTGGGGGTGGGGTTGGGGGGTGTGGGAGGGGGGACATGAGGTGTGGGGGTGAAGGTGTGGGGGTCTTATGAAATAAATAAAATATTGAGGTTTGTTTACCAAAAACATCAAGATCTAATAACCTTGTAGCTTCCTTTTACTTGATTTGCTTGATCTCGATTTCCAAGCCCCAGATTAATTTTTTTGAAACTTTTTCAGACCATGGAATGCTTGCATATTGTGTATGTTATAGTTTTTCAATTAATGGCACCAAAATTAATTAGATCTAAAAATACAACTAGGAAGAGTGCTAGGTTTAATCAAGAACCTCTTAATATTTATTGAAATTTGTTTGGTTAATTATAGATAAAGTTTGAGAAAGAAAATGGAATTTAAAACTATATTCAGTGTTGATCTAATTTTTTTACTTTATATTACAAATGACAGGAATTATTTATTTTTGAATGATAACATCATGAATATTTACAAATTTATAATGTGTATGTATGTGAAAGGGATTGCGATAATGAAACTTACTTTGGAAACTAAGATATGGATAGGATTCAAGTTATCCTTTATAACATAGATAATGAACATATGAGTGATCATAATTTTGATCATTCCCATAAGTTTAGAGGCTTCCTTTCAAATTATCATGATCAAATTTTTGTTTTGATTGATATTAAAAAAAACTTTCAACTTATACTTTCTCATATAGTCATTTCTCAAATTTATTTCAATCATACCATTAATCAAGTTTATATTTCTTTCAATGTTGCTTATATTCTTCCTACTGTTTCTCCTCCTTTTCAAAATGCCATTATTTTGATTGGTTATTTCATTCCTCAAATTCTATTGCTTCTTGAGTTCTTCCTATTTCTTAACATGTCCTTGTTACTTCTCAAGTCCTCTAATTTCTCAACATGTTTCTATTCCCTCTTACGTGTGTCAAAATTATTTAATTACTAAGGTTCCTTTTATTTGTCAATACCTTCTTACTTATAATATTTTCTCACTTATATTTACATGTTTTAACCTTCTATTTTACAAGATTCTTATTTTCCAACTTATGTTTCTTTATCACCTTGTACTTATATTTTAAACCCAAAAATAATGATTATAATTCATATATTATGTTACTTTCAAAATCAAATAAAAAACTTCTTTGAAGGTTCTCAAAAGACAAACTCAAAAGGGCTGTTAACTCTGGCATTCCCTTTGAATTACCTATGTCATTAATCTTTCCAAGATCAATGGTGCATGATATATGAGGAATGTTAAGAAAATATATAAAGACCTTATTCCATTAAAATATTCCAAAATATCCAATAGCATGCATAGGAAACTCCACGGGATATTAGGGGATTGTTAACTCCCCAAGTTACATGAACCATTTTTCTTATTTACATGAAGATCTCCACCATTGATGTGGCAAGTGAAGATAAGTAGACAATAAACTAATATAGTAGAAGCAATATTAACAAAATATTAAAGTTAAAAGCATAATAAGAGAAACGACATACACATAAGATTACATAGGACACTATATTTCACATGGGCAAGGCTTATGGGAAAAACCTAGAACATTAACCTTCTTATTTGTTTTATTGAACCAATATTTTTATAATACAATAATATAATTTAAATTTCTAATTTATCTTGATGCATGTCCAACTATTAATAAACACAACAATAGAAAATTGTCAAAGTTGTAAACATTACCATGGGTACCAAAACTATATGCTATATAAAACATGGGCTAAAACCACCAAAAAACACAGCCATAAGGTCCTAAAAAGTGTAAATCATGAAAAGTGTAAAACACATTTCAAATATAAAGTTATAAAGGATAAAGGGTGCTGGCCCAAATACTTAAACCTTAAGGCATTTTTCACCTTAAACGAATTATCTTCTAGCCCAAGGTACCACACTTATCTATTTCAAATTAGATACATAACCAAAACATGGATATAGTGGTACTTGGTGACATCTTAAGAATAAAATAAAGTGGGAGATGCTAATCCAGCATGAGAAAATCATTCCTCTTCTCAGGTCAACACTTGTTTCTATATTAAAAGTATACACCTAATTATAGTGAGTCATTAGTCTCTACAACTATTGTGATGTAAATGGTGTGATTAAAACACTAAAAAATTATAAATCATGATGAAATCATGATGAAATCATTGCATGTGATCCATCTCCCACACACTACGAGGAATCCCATCGACTCATAATTTGTCTCGTTAAAACTATAAACATCTAATTCTGGAACAAGTTAGTAATTATGGTGTCCTTTTTGTGCCTTGATATTGTAGATATTAAATCTATATTTTACATGATAAGCTAGTCTTCAACACTTTAAAAATAACACTCATGGCTCTACTCTTTAGTTCATGACCATCCTATTATCAAAAGGCTTATAGTCACCATCTCACTGTGCCTAAATTTTTATATTATGGTCTGACCTTGATATTATGATTACAAAGATCACCTATAGCCTAAATTATGCATAATACCTAATATATATCATTCAATATAATTTATAGAGCTTCAAAAATTCTATATTCCCCAAGAAAGTATTGTCCAGAGTAGGACAGTAGTGTCCTAGATCTGATGCTAGTGTCTGTATCCTACAAACATTCAAATTTGAAAATCTTTAAATATGTATGGGTCAATCTATTTGTCTTAATTAATGCCCCATGAGATATTTTCAAAAGTTGAAATATAAATTAAAAAAAATCCCACTCATTATTCATCTATAAATTTTAACAAGCAAACACCTATCAATCTCACTAGATCATCTACACAACTGAGTTCTACTGCCCTACTCTTCTCTTTTTCCAAATAAATCATAGGCGTAGTCTTCTTATAAACAAAAAATAGCCCATGTGCAGTATTTATCAATTTTAAAGATAGTTTACTACATGCAATCTCATATGGCATATTACACCATTGTTCACACACAAGCCCACACAAGGGGGAGAACTACATCGATCTGAGGCCCTCTTTAGATAATATGGCTATGCGGGTAGTGCTCATTGATAAAGGGGTTTTTAGTTTAGATCAATTTCACTTGAGCCCACTAACCTCTATTTTTTCATGGTGACATTCCCTAATTAGAGGACTGAGGGTTTTGATCAAAATAATGTTATCTGAACCTATGCACACAAATCCAGTTAATAATCTACAAAGAGACAGAGAAATATAATAGGCACAAGTGGAATTTCTAATAAAGGACACATAATTCACTATAGACATAAACATTAGTCTCATGATATAATCATCAATGCCAGTGTCCCTATTTCGATGACAGTGTCCGGGTTGATTCAGAGTTAATTTTAATAATTTGACGAATCATAGTTAAAAATCATCTTTACTATTTCTACACCTAAAATTCATAGATCTTCCCACACATCAATAATCAAGCTAAGTATTATCTATTCTTTGTGTTTAAGCATGAAAATTACTATGTGGCATTGTACTTTCTATGTCTAGCAAACTTACATAATTCATCATTGTATCAAAATATATTGTGAATATGAATTATTTAATTCACTTGATTTTTAGAGTAGCTTATTCTTGATTTGATTAGGATACTCATTATTTTAATCCTTATTTCCAAAAAGGGCTAAACATTTGGTCAACCCAACCTTTGAGTCTTCTTATGCAAATGCTAGCTTGCCCTAAGGTTTTCAACTTTCAAGGGTTTTAGATTGCTATAATTATTCAGATCTAATATTTTATTTTCCATTATTATTGGCATCTTTATTTTCATTTATAAAAAATGAAAAATCTTAAACAAGATCATTTTGAAATGGAAGATAAGGATGCCTTAATCAATCATCTAAGTACAAATTAAGAATTAATTGATGCATTATTGTATGTTATACTAGATGAAATAAGAACTTGCTAAGACTAATGGATCCACATTCAATAATGATGAATATTTAGATGGTAATACTCCCAATTCAATCACAATATCCCTCCCCTTGAACACAATAGTAATTCCTACATATAGTGGGGACACATTATATGTTTTCAAACAACTATTACTACATCCTGCATGAGAACAATCCATGTTTTAACTGAATTACCAGTTTCAATACCTATATCAACATAAGTGTTTGCATCCCATTTGGTGACTTCTAAAATATCAAACCTTAATCCTAATGGTCCTATTTTGTAAACTCTTGTCCAAGTTATTTAGTATTTGGAAGCTAAGGTTACCAACATTGAGCAAAATTATTTGAAATCAACTCATGTTATTGATTCATAAGCTATATTACATAATCCTCTTGCACCTGAGATATCTTTGTAGCCTTTGCTAGCTAGTTGTGTTGGCTCAAATACTTAAAGCTTGGCATTTTTCACCTTAAATGAATTATCTTCTAGCCCAAGGTACCACGCTTATCTAATTAAAATTAGATATACAACCAAAACATGGAGATAATGGTACTTGGGGACATCTTAAAAATAAAATAAAGTGGGAGATGATAATCCAAGATGAAAAAATCATTCATCTTCTTAGGCCAACACTTGTTACTATATTGAAAGTATATGGGTAAGTCTAGTGAGTCATTACTCTCTAAAACTATTATGATACAAATGGTGCACTTAAAAATCTAAAAACTTATAAATCATGATGAAATAATTGCATGTGATCCATCTCCAACACACTATAAGGAAGCATATTGACTCATAATGTGTCTCGTTGAAACTATAAACATTTAATTCTAGTACAAGTCAATAATTATGGTGTCTTTATTATGCCTTGATACTTTAGGCAATCAAATATGTATTTTACATGATAAGATAGACTTGCACACTTGAAAAATATCACTCAAGGATCTACCCTTCAATTCATAATCATCTTGCTATCGAAAGGCTTGCAATCACCATCTCACTTGCCTAAATTCTTATCTTATGGTTTGAACCTAATATTATTATTACATAGATCACCTGTAACCTATATTATGATTAAAACTTGATATATATCTTTCACTATTAGTTATAGAGCTTTAACAATTCTCTATTCTCTAGGAAGCTACCATCTAGAGTAGGAAACTAGTGTCCAAGATCTGATGTCGATGTCTGTATCTTACAAACATTCAAATATGAAAATATTTCAATATGTACAGGTTGACCTATTTTTATTAATTAACCCCATCAAGAGATATTTTTAAAAGGTGAAATATAAATAAAAAACAAAGCCCACTCATTATTCATCTAGAAATTTACCAAGTAAACACCTATTAATCTCACTAAATCATCTGCACAACTACGTTCTACTCCCCTAATATTCTCTATTTAAAAAGAAATCATAAGCACAGTCTTATTACAAATAAAAAATAGCCCATCAGTAGTATTTTTCAATTTGAAAAGTAGATCACTACATGTAGTTGCATATAGCATATTACACCATTGTTCATATGCAAGCCCACATGAGGGGGAGAACAACATCGATCTGAGACCCTCTTCAGAGTATATGGCTATGTGGGAAGTGCTCATTGATAAACGGGTCTTGAGATCAGATCGACTTCACTTGATCCCACTAACATTCATTTTCACATGGTGATATTATCTAATTAGAGGACCAAGGGTTTTGATCAAAATAACGATATCTAGAACCTATGCGTATGAACCTAGTTGACAATCTGCAAAGTAATAAAGAACTCTAATAGACATTGGTGGAATTTATAAAAAGGATGCATACTTTACTATGGACAAAAATATCAATTCAAAGATAAAAACATTGATGCTAGTGTCCCTATTTCAACGATAGTGTCTAGGCTGATTGAGAGTTAATTTTAAGAATCTAATGAATCATAGTTGAGAATCATCCTAACTATTTCTACACCTAAAATTCATAGTTTAAAACTACATCACTAAAAAAAAAATTCCTAACTTAATTGTCATTTATTTGTCACATACGCATCATTTACATCTAGAGAAGGGTTACACAAGCATCACAAAATAACTTTGAAAATGATAGTGATGAGGTTAAGCTCAAAATATAGTATTGTTACCCCTAAAAGGGTTGTGAAGAAAGAGCCAGGATAGTAGAGGATGGTAAAGAAACAAAATTAGCAATCACTCGAGGAGAATGAGAAATAGAAGGTGATTCCTTAACTTGAGCAGGAGCACAAATTTTGCTAGCAAAGACCAAAGAGCTAAGACCACCTGTGGGTCGATATAAAGTGGGTTAGAATTTAGCATTACTTTGACATGGAATATTTTTCTATTAGTTTATGTGGTCCAACCATCATGATTCCCATTTTGTGGTTTGGAATATTAAAGGGCATTATTTAATCATATGATTTGATGATTGGCACCTGAAACATGTGTGTGGTAGGTTAATATAAATCACATGCTATGTGAATTAGTTATTTTGACTTGAATCTTAGTGGAATCCTTGAGATCTTTGGCTAGGTCAATCTCCACACACACACTTTTATGAGGATGAGCTGCATCAAATTTTTCCTATTCAATGAGAAAACACCACTGACATGTTATAAATAAACCTAAAAGTATTGGGTTCAATGAGAAAACACCATTGACATGTTATAAATAAACCAGGGGCCATGATTAAAAATAGTTATGCAATGTTCTAGGTTAGTGAAATGAAACAAGAAAAAACCATTGGTAAGGCTCTTGGCTCCTCCTAGTTTCACACCATGGCCTTGCCAATGGTTATGGACTAATTACTTTAGGAGGCTCTCAGGAGGGACTCAACCCAATAAATAAGCAACCAAAGTGAATTTTTCAAAATATTTATAGGATCTATCAAACTCAGGTAAATCAAGTACAACATCAGGTAAAAGAGAGTTTGAGTCAGAACCAGTACCTTATGGTAAAATTTTAGAATAAAATTATGTGCTTGTTTTAGTGCCATTATTTCTCAAACTCCCATTGTCTATCCCTATATCAACTGATGCAAAAATGGTGGCAGCGGCCATTTAATAAACGGTTTGTAAAACTGCCTAAAGGATGGACTGCTAATCTAACTCAATTTAATAAATACAAACTTAAAATAGAATAAATCATGCCTAGATCTACTACAAATTGACGGTGTGAAAAGGGGATGAAACCCTAAATGTCTACAAACATGTAATGCTTCATATGAGTTCTCACTCCCTCTCATTTTTTTCTCTATGCATACCTTGTTATCTTTTCCCTTTGAATAAATCTCTGATGTCTTTGGTTTAATGGTACACATTATTTTTTATGTATGCACAATGTGAATTATTTCAAGAGTCATGATGTAGATTTAGTACCTACTACTAAGAAGAATATTTGGATTGAAAAAGATTTGAAACTTGTTTAGAGTTGTATGGAAAATATATTTTTGTTTCAAAAATTTAGGGAATAGTGGATGAATTAAGTTTGTAGATGCATGAACTTGTTACGACATTGATGCATGAGGTCTTGACACTTTGTTGTAGTCTAAAGTGGAATGAATTATGAACCAAGAATAATCTATGAGACCCATTACTTAATTTAAAAAGAAATAGATCTTTTAATAAGTCCTTTAGATTTATTTTTTTACTAAACCTTTCTAACCAAAGGATAAATTAAGCTTAATAAACATTAAAGATAATAAAAATATAATAAGTTTGATTAAATGAATTTATAGTATATAAACTAAATTTTCATTAAATGAAACATTATTGAGATTCTGGTGTGTGATATATCACAAGTTTGATAGGAACTTGTCACTACATATAGTAAGAAAATGTGTAACAATATACAAATACAGGATAATGTTGCATGGATTTGTAGGAAAATTTGGATTAGTTATATCCTTGATAGGGTTTATGTGACTTGCTTCAGTCTGATTAGTGAAAGATCTATTCATTCCTAAGAACCTTGTGCATACTTGGTAGAATATCCCACTATGCTCCCATTCTAAACACTAAAGCATTTGGAAAAATATTAACTTAGAAAAACTTAATCTATATAAAACCACACCAAAACATCAAAAATTAATTAAATATAAGGTTACAAGGGACTTGAAGCATCCAAAACTTCAAATAGCATTTTCAGCATGAATTTGGAAACTGTAACATCCCCACTGGGATCTACGTAGAAATACATTTTTTTTTTAATAAACACATTAAAATCGATTGCATCTCAAGAATATAACAGAGATCATATAAATTACTCATGATTGATAATGGCAAACAAATCATATTACATCATAAATCATGAATCTCTAACATCATAATAGTATATCATAACACAAATATAGAAAATGATTATAATAACTAACCCATGACTGATACAACTCTACAATTACTGTTGTGATATACAATAATAAATAATTAAAAATCTACATGAAAATTTTCAATAAGAAATACAATATGATGTACATATAAGATACATGGCTTCCCAAGAGCATAGTTCTTGAACTTCAAGTATCTATGGCAATTTCAAGTGTTGTCTTGATAAGTAGTACTGCTATGGGGAGGGAGAGTATCATCTGAGTACTTTTCCACACCAACCATGGACCAATGATCCCCTACACTAATGCCATCAAGAAATAGACCTCTTTTTATGGATGAGTAGATAGTGATGGTGTGAGAATATAGAGAGATAAACAAGTACCCATGTGTTGTATGATTTTTAAACTAAACATGTAGTGTATCAGAGAAAACTCAATCTATTAATATAAATCATACTCATAAAATGATAATGTCTCACTAAAAATACTTTGGGAAAAGCTTTAAGAATAGTAATGTAAAAATGATCTATAGATCAATCAAATTCATACACACCACTTGATTAGAATGCCTTCATTTGAAATTGCAATGCTAGTAAGCCAGTAAAGCCCATCTCACTGTTTACTCCAAATTAGAAATGCAAATTGGTCAAATATAATTCAACTACAAGATTCATATAATTTACATTCTACTAGAAAACACATCATATAACATGATAAACATAAGAGTAACCACAATATACATTTATATCATCAAACATATGAATGAATCTTACATTATTTTCTATGCCATACTAGAAATAATGTCTATAGTTTATACCACATAAGTAAATACACAATTAACTATAGAGTTCAAATAATACAATTTGTTTCTATCTTAACTACATCCTATGATAACCCATATTATCATAGTCCAGTGTTTTTATGCATACCTACTAAGAGCCATAACTAGTCAAATTAACTAGTCACAAATTCATGAAAAACTAAGCTTTTATTCACCCCAACTAGGTATAAACAAGTAATTCTCAATTCATATGAAACATATAATACTCATTGCTATATTTTCAGAGTTTTATTTGCATACCATATAAAGCTCTAATATATGTTTCTTTAATATAGTTTATAACCCAAGCACACACCCCCAAAGTACTAATATATACTAATAGGCACGTTTACACCCATTTTTCAAAAAAGTACTCTATTAATAATCATAAATACATAATTTGTTATAATGTCAAATTCTATGTGATGGGTTTTATATAACAAGGGATTTCAATACTCTGCAAGGTTTATCTCATAGTACCAAATTTGCTATATTTACATAGGGCACTATTACTTCTAAATAAGAAAATAATTATAATAAAATGTATGTTATTTTCACATAATTTTAAATCAACCATCAATGACACCATTATAATAAAACATATGTTATTTCCACATAATTGTAAATCAACCATCAATGACACCATTTGTGGAACAATCTACTATGATTTTAGATAAATCAAATATGGTTTATAATATATGATGACATCACATATTTTATTGAAGTCTATGCTTTTCTAAACAAAATCTTCCATATGTTAAACTGACTAAAGCTTCCTATTTATGTATTATTAACTGATGTTTCATAATAAATGATAACATCATATTATTATTAAAGCTCATATTTTAATCAGTTCTTACTATATGAATTATGGCACTACAGAAAGAATCTCATGCCCACGTGTATGGTTTAAGTGTTATAATTTTGGTATATTCAAACATATAACAATATGGCATCAGTTTAGCAATTTGGGTTTTAACAAACTCATTCTTTTCTTAAATCTGATGATGCCAACCAGAAATAGAATTCTAACAACTAAGCAGGGGATGACTTCCATATAGAACCATGACGCCACAACTTGATATGTTTTACCAATCTAAATTCAGGATTCAAAAAAGATTAAATACGTCCTGCTCAGCTGATAAAGTAAGTAAATGATGAATCAATCTATCTATGCAAAGGGGGGGTTCTCGTGCTTTTTAGATACCACTACAAAACTTAACCTATGACTTAGTATATCTTTACTTCTATATATACAAATACTAACAGTTATTAATTACATTGTTGGACACATATATGGCGATGCCAATCAACAGCAATACTTTGGGTTATACAACTAATATTTGATCAACTATAAATTCAATGACTTTATTTTGGGTTTGTAGACAAAATAAATAAACAACGACTCAATACTTTTATCTTAGGCTGGGATCTAATCTCCAATCGATGTCAAAGACAATACAAAGTTGGAATAAAGAGTGTACAAATATTCATAAAGCTGAATGGGCCAAATGAAAAGTATACAGGTTGGCTAGACATGCCAAAATATAGCGCCCTATATATATAATATTCACCACGCTAAAATGTAGAGCGACCCAAAGCATAACAGCTAGTAATAAAATAAATGGCAATTTATCCATAGTTTGACTTTGAAATTTTAATTATACAGTGAATCAAAAGGTTTCAGCAGGTTGTATACTAAATAAGTCGACTTAGTGATAGGTCCATACATTATCAATAAAAAGCATTTTAATTAAAAACTGTCAGTGACCTTCCAAGAATAATAATAACGACGCCAGGAAATAGAATTAGTTATAAGTTGATGCCAATAATACCGCTATATAAAATTGTTAAATGAGTATTTGGTTATGGGTCGATGATAATTTTAAATACAATAGCTAACAAATATATACAACAGCTCAAATTCATGCTAAGGATCCTTAATGTCTGCATAAAGCGTTGGATTACTTGTCTCAAAAGTTTGTTCTATAATCCTAATAGATCGACAATTCATACAGAGGAAAAGCTGTATAACTAATTTATTCAAGGATATAGTGCATCTTGGCTATATACAGATAAAATTTTGTTCATAATTTTATTTACTTATATAATCAATAACTAGGTTTGGAAATAGATAACTACACTCTTTGAACCATGATTTAGCTAACAATTTCATACACTTAACCGAGTTTTCAGAACTAAAAAGCACAACCAAAAGTCTTTCAACATTTATATGTATAATTGAAATCACCACCTAGCTGATGAGTTTGCAGATTCTATGTCTGTTTTCCTTATGCTGCACCTCTTATTTTTCTCCTTTCTCACCTTTTCCTTCAAAAATACATAAGATGATACCTTTCTCAACTTTTTCCCTTTTGAAATAGGTGTACTCCTTTGCTTTGGATTTTTTTTAAGTTTTTTTTTTCCTCCCTTTTTTTTGTTTTTGGTTATTTTTCTATTACATTTAATTCTATTTTATTTTCTTATTTTAGTTTCCAAATCTTATTTTATTTTATTTTTATTTTTTTCTTATTTTTTCATTTTTCAGGGAAATTTTTATTTTTTTAATATTTTAACACTTGCATGTCAAAACTATATAATTTTATTAAATCAACTAACATTCATAAATATTATAGCAATTGAAATGACAATTTCATAAATTACTAATAATTCATATTTTAAATTTAATTCTATGTAAAAGAATTCATTAAGATATTATCTTATACTGGCAAATCATAAAAAGTAAGACTCCAAAGCAATTAATAACCACATCATAAGCATACTATTTTTTAATGCATTTCTACCGTGTGCTAACTACTATGGTGTGTGTAGGGTTCTCCCCAATTTTTTTTCATCCTTTGAAGTCTTCATCTACATCACCCTCTTTGATGATACTCTTTCTCTAGCATGCTCTAAAGGTTGAGTTCTCTTGTGTCCACCTCACAACATGTAGGTAGTTAGATCATATCACATGATAAACATATAGCATAAAATATAACTGAAACAACATATTAATATGATCGAAATGTAAACACATAAATTAACCAACTTTCAGTAAAGTGATCATGTAACATCATGTATCTAAGCAATATTCTACTATCCCATAACAACATAAATGTTAAGCTTAATCAGAAATATAACCAATATCATATGTGTCCACTATAAATATCTATGAATAATCAAATCGTTTGTTTAGCGAGGAATTAATATGCAACATCTTTCCCCCTTAAAGCTAGTCATCGTCCTAGATCAAGATGACTATTATTGAAACATATGTTCTGAAATAAAAATATTGTTCAAATAAAATAACATAATATAATAATATCTAATCAAACATTAAGTGTGAAAATATCCTAAAGAACTCATCATAGTTCTCCCATGTAGCACTATTCTCAGATTATTGGTCCTACTAGACCTTACATTATGACATCTCTCTGTTACGTAAATAAATTTTGTGTGTGTCAATTATCTTGATTGGTTTTATTGTGACCACTTTGAGATCTAAAACTTGCAAATCATTCCAATCCAACACATGCATATGATCAACTATATATTTCTTAAGATAAGAAACATGGAAGATAATATATAAAAGAGCTTGGGCTGGTAGAAATGCAAGCTTATACACTACAAGATTTATCACTTCTAACACCTTGAAGGCTCCCACATATCTTGGTGATAATTTTGTAGACTTCTTAAATTTTATTGAGCTCTTCTACAGCTTTACTCATAAAAACACTTTATTACCCACTACAAAGTGCTTTTTTGCCCTCTTTAGATCTGCATAACACTTCTATCTATCATTGGTCTTGACCAATATTTACCTGATTAGTCTAACTTGATATTTCATATTTGAGAATATCTCAGGTCTTAAGACTACCCTATCCCCTAACCTGTCCTAACTAATGGGTGTGCTGCATCTTCTCCCATAAAATACCTCAAATGGTGGCATCTTCAATGTTGATTGATATGAGTTGTTATATGCAAACTCAACCAATGGAAGATAATCTTCCCACTTATATTATTGGTCCATGCAATACATTCGAAGAAGATCCTCAAGCACCTAATTAACTTTCTTAGCATGTCCATTAGTCTTTGGGTGGTAAGTTGTACTGAAATTAAGTTGAAACCCAAAGCTAAATTTAGAGTCATCCAAAACCTTGAAGTCATCTTTAGATCATGATATAAAATGATATTCTCTAAAAAACTATATAATCTATACACTTCCTTTATAAACCTCTTCGAAAGGGTAGGTGTATCATCTATCAAATTAACTAGTATGAAGTGATCCACCTTGGTTATTTTGTCAACAACTACCAAGATCATATCATTCTTATTATGTGACATTGGTAATCCTTAGACAAAGTCCATGTTGATCACTTATCATTTCCATTCTAGGATATCATGCAGATATAAAAATCCATCTAGATACACATTCTCAGCTTTCACTCATTGATACTCTAGACAATGTGACACATAATCAACGACATCTTTCTTAATTCTTTTTCATAAATATAATGGTCAAAGCTTTGTCATGAGCTTGGTTACTCTTGGATGTATTGAATATGGGGTATTGTGCATTTCCTTTAACATTATGATCCACATATTCTCTCGATCTGACACATATATCTATTCTTTGTAATGCAATAGACCATTACTCTCTAAATTGAATCCTTTGTACCAAGGAATCTGAGCATTCTCTGACAATGATTTTATGACTTGATCATAAAATTCATCTCTTGGAGAGAACTTAATCACCTAATCCTTGAAATTACTCTTGATAGTAGCTATAGCTGCTATGTACCTTCTACAACTAAGGGCACCAACTAATTTATTCTCCTTACCTTTGATATAACTAATATCAAAATTGAAATCAAACAAGAACTCAAGCCAACATCTTAGATGAACATTTAAATTAGGTTGGGTGAAAATATACTTGAGTCCCAAGTTATCTATCTTGAACTCAAAAGGTTTTTCCAACAAGTAATGCTGCCACACTTATAAAGTATGAATAATTGCTGCAAGCTCCAAATCACGAGGGGCATAATTCACCTCATATGGATTTAAATTTCATGACTCATAAGACACTATTACACCATCATGCATAATGACTCCTCCTAGTCCATCCTCGAATGCATCTGTGACCATTGAAAATTTGCCATTGGGGTTAGGGACTCTCAACACTGGTGCTGACATAAGCCTTCTTTTCAACTCTTGGAAAGCTACTTCACACTTATCTGACCAAACAAATATGTTATTCTTCCATTGCAAGGAAGTAATTATATTATCTATCTTGCAAAATTTTGGAATGAATTTCCTGTAGTAGCCTACTAACCCCATAAAGCTTCTAACTTCATGCACATTCTTTGATGTTGGCCATTCCATGATGACTCTAATCTTCCTTAGATCTACTGAAATACCATTTGCAGAGATAATTTTTCCTAAATACTATTTTCTTTTCTAGAAAAATTCACACTTGGATAATTTGTCATATAGCTTGTGCTTCTGCAACCGTTGTAGAACCAGTTCTATATTTGAAGATGATCTTCATCATTATTTGAATAGATAATAATGTCATCCAATAAAACTAGCACAAAGTGGTCAAGGTAATCTCTGAATACATTAGTCATGAGATTCATGAATGCTTCTAGAGCATTAGTCAGTCTAAATGGTAAAACTGTAAATTCATAGTGCCCGTGCTGAGTTCTAAATGTTATTTTTGAAATGTCCTCATCCTAAATCCTTAACTGATGGTATTCCACTAAATCCTTATAAAATATAGTATTTCTTTGCATTTGATCGAAAAAATCATCTATACGAGGTAGTGGGTACCTATTTTTGATGGTTGCCTTTTTCAACATTCTATAATCAATGCATAGCTAAAGGATACCATCCTTATTCTTGATAAAGATAATTGGTGCATCCCATGGTGACACACTTTTCCTAATTAACCCCTTAGCCAATAATGCTTAAATTTGAGCTTTCAGTTCTTATGGTTTTGAATTGGGTATAATATCGATAGAAAAATCGAACTCATATCTAGGAGGCAAACCCGATAATTATTTTGGAAACAAATCATGAAGATATTTAATAAATGGGTAATATTTGAGAGATGGTTCTTTAGGTTCTTCCATTTCATTTATCTTGATGATAAATACTTGGCACCCTTTTCCCTAAGCCTTCTTAAGCTGCATTGTAAAGATCTGTCAAAACTTCAACTCTCTTCTCACCTTGACTTTATGTCTGATTCCCAAAATCAACTAAACCTCAACCTTTTTCAAGTAACAGTCAACCTTGGATTTATGTTTTATAATCCATTTATCTTCTAAGATCACATCATATGATCCTAGAGGTGCTACATACAAATCCACAACTATTGTGAATTCGGGTAACCTAATCTTTGCTTTGACCAAACACTTGTCAACCATGACTTTTGAGTCATTCTCATACTGTACTAACCATGTATTTGCCATTACGTCAACTCTTATAGTTAATTTACTAATCATCCTAGGAGCTATAAAACATTTTGTGGCTTTTGTATCTATCAAAATAGAAACTAAATGGTCAAATAAAATACTTGATAACTTAATAGGTAATGCATGAAATTTGGCCTATCGATTATTGATTATTGCATAAATCCACTACTGAAAGCTGCCCTGCTGAGGATTATGACCCTTTCCCTTGGAATTGTCTTGAGGAAAATCATGAGCATAATGGTCCTCTCTGTAAATGAAACAACCTCCTGGTGGTCCTTTCCTACCATTTTGTTTGTTTCCTTTGAAACCATCTTTGGATTCATTGCCTTATTTCTTGTTGTTTGAATTGTTATTGAACTTTGTATTCTTATTTTTAAACTATTTTATAGAGTCTCCACTCCTCTGTTTCTAATTCTTCTTCTTGAAGGTTGACATAGAATTTGCAAACCTTTTCTTGAACTTGTCCTTGGCCTACGAAATAAACTTCAACTTTTGATCTTGTTTGACCACCTTATTGAACATGTGGTCCATGGTGGAATGTCCATGAAAATATACATCTCCAATAATTTTAGGCCTCAAACCTATGATAAACTTCCTAATCTTGAATTGTTCATCTCCTT
The DNA here is from genome assembly GCA_037957365.1 of Torreya grandis. Classification (NCBI taxonomy): domain Eukaryota; kingdom Viridiplantae; phylum Streptophyta; class Pinopsida; order Cupressales; family Taxaceae; genus Torreya; species Torreya grandis. The sequence goes on from JARHVA010000055.1 coordinate 9,094,948, forward strand.
GATACTGAGGTACGTACTTTAGCAATTTAGTGAATTGTTCCCATCACTCATTCATCGACATATCAACCTACTTTAGATTCTAAAAATCTATGAGATTCTAATAAAAATAAAGTTGTGAGAGCCACCATGATATGAATAATGCCACAAATTAATCCTAAATGGTGGTGGTTGAATTAATATTCATTTCAAACCTTTTATTGGTCTACCACATAGTTGCCTTACCAACCAACTGATATGCTCCCCATACTACCTTGGTGACCTTGGAGTAGTTTTTAATCTCAAAATACTTCTCCATCTCTATCATCCATGCCTCATCTCCATCTTCCAGAATAGTCCCATTGAACTTTGGTGGATTCACCTTCTTCATGTCTTTGGCCAACTCCATAAAAACCTAAGCTCTACCATCCTAAGGATTTTCTTGCTCAGTTGGATGTTTTTTAAGTTCATCCTATTATTCCTCTTCCTCATGACCATGAACCACCTAATCCATAACTATAATCTAATCTTTGGTCTCATTTATAACTACAAAAATTTGATCCATCTTTATTGACTACTCAATGACAAATTGGCTAGGATGAAATAGAGGGTTGTTGTCATTCACATTTGAATGACCATCTCTAGAAAATATCACTTTCACCATCCTTCTTTCTATTAATAGATGGATATAAAAATTTTAGTGGACTCATTAGGTCTTAAATTTTGAGCCATAGCTTTGATACCATTTGTAACATCCCCAATAGGATCCACCTAGAAATACATGTTAAAAAAAAAAAACACATACACCAAAATAGATTACATCTTGATAATCTAATAAAGAACACATAAATTACTCATGCATGATAATGACAAAACATAATATTACATTATAAATCATGGATATCTCACATCATGAGAGTATATCATAATTAAAATATAGAAATTAATTATAATAACTCAGTCACGATCGATATAAATTTACAGTCACTGCTGTGATGTACAATAATAAATAATTACAACTCGACATGATTATTTTTAATAATAAATACAATTAAAAGCACATATAAAATACATGGCTTCCTCAGAGCATAGTTCTCAAATTTTAAGTATCTATGGTAATCTCAAGTGTTATCTCGATAAGTGGTACTATTTTGAAGAGGGAGAACATCATTCGAGTAATTTTTCATACCAATCACAGAACAATGATCCCCTACACTAATCCCATCAATAAATATCCCTCCCTTCATGGATGAGTAGACAGTGATGATGTGAGAATCCCAATGGACAAGCAAGTACCCGTGTGTTGTATGATTTCTAAATTAAACATGCAATGTATCATAGAAAACTCAATCTATTGAAAGATATCACACATACATGTAAATCATACTTATGAAATGATAATATCTCAGTGAACATACTTTGGTCAAAGCTTTAAGAATAATAATATAAAAGTGATCTATAGATCAATCAAATTCATACATACCACTTTGATCAGACTACCTTCATTTGACATTGTAATGCTAGTAAGCCAGTGAAGTCCATCTCATTCCTTACTCCATATTAGCAATTCAGATTGGTCAAATAAAATTTAATCACAGGATTCATATAAATTACATCCTACTAGGAAACATATCATGTAACATGATAAACATAAGAGTAACCATAACATACATTTATTTTGTCAGACATATGAATGAATCTTAAATTATTTTCTATCCCATACTAGAAATAATGTCTACAGTTTATACCACTCTGGTAAATACACAATTAACTATAGAGTTAAAGTAATATAATTTGTTTCCAACTTAACTACACCCTATGATAACCCATATTATCATAGTCTAAAGTTTTTATTCATACATACTACGAGTCGTAATCAATCAAATTAAGTAGTCACAAATTCATGAAAAACTAGGTTTTTATTCAACCAACAAGGTATAAACAAGTAATTCTAAATTCATACAAAATATAGAGTACTCATTTCTATATTCTCAGAGTCTTATTTACATACCCTCGTAAATCTCTAATATATATTTATTTAATATAGTTTATAACCCAAGTACACACCCTCCGATACTAATATATACTAATAGGTATGTTTACACCTATTTCAAAAAAAATACTCTGTTAATAATCATAAATAAATAACTTGTTATAACGTCAAATTCCATGCAACGGGTTTCATATAACAAGTGATATAAATATTATACAAGGTTTATCTCATGATACCATATTTGCTATATTTACCTAGGGCACTATAACTTTCAAATAAAAAAGTAATTATAATAAAACACATGTTATTTCTGCATAATTGTAAATCAACCATCAAAGACACCATTTGTGGAATAATCTACTATGGTTTTAGGTAAATCAAATATGGTTTATAATATATGATGACATCACATATTTTATTGAAGTCTACGCTTTTCCAAACAAACGTTTCCATATATTCAATTGACTAAAGCTTCCTAATTATATATTATTAACTGATGTTTGATAATAAACAACATCAAATTATTATTAATGCTCATTTTTTAATCATTTTTTACTATTTGAGTTATGACACTATAAAAAATGTCTCATGCCCACATGTATGATTTAAGTGTTATAATTTTGGTATATTCAAACATATAACAATACGCCATAAATTTAGCAATTTTTTTGGGTTCTAACAAACTCATTATTTTCTTAAATCTGGTGATGCCAACCAAAAATATAAGTCTAGCAACTAAGCAGGGGGAAATTTTCATACAGAACCATGACGCCACAACTTGATATGGTTTACCAATCTAAATTTAGGATTCAATAAAGATTAAATACATTTTGCTCAGCTGATAAACTAAGTAAATGGTGACTCAATATATATGTTAAAAGGGGGGGTTCTCATGCTTTTTAGATACCACTACAATGCTTAGCCAAAAACTCAGTATATCTTTTACTTCTACATATATAAATACTGGCAGTTATTAATTACATTGATGGACACATATATGGAGATGCCAATCAACAACAATACTTTTGGTTATACAACTATTACCTAATCAACTAGAAATTCAATGACTTTAATTTGGGTTTGCAGACAAAATAAATAAATAGTGACTCAATACCTTTACCTCAGGCTGGGATCTAATCTCCAATTGATGCCAAAGACATTGCAATGTTGGAATAAAGAGTGTATAGCTATTCATACATTTGAATAGGCCAAATGAAAAGTATACATGTTGGCTAGATAAGTCAAAATATAGTTCCCTATATATAATATTCACCACACTAAAATGTACAATGACCCAAAGCATAACAACTGGTAATAAAAAAATGATGATTTCTCCATAGTTTGACTTTGAAATTTTAATTATACAATGAATCAAAAGGTTTCAACAGGCTGCATACTAAATAAGTTGACTTAGTGATAGGTCTATATATTATCAATAAAAAGCATTTTAGTTAAAAAATGTCAGTGACCTACCCAGAATAATAATAGCGACACCAAATAATAGAATTAGTTATAGGTTGATGCCAATAATAACATTGTATAAAATTGTTACATGACTATTTAGTTAGAGGTCGACGCCAATTTTAAATATAGTAGTTAACAGGGATATACAACAACTCAAATTCATGATAAGGATCCTTAATGTCTGCATAAAGCATTGGATTACTTGTCTCAAAATTTTATTCTATAATCCTAATAGATCGATGCTTCTGTATATTATACAGAAGAAAAGTTGTCTAATTAATTTATTCAAGGCTTTTCTATAGTGCGTCTTGGCTATATATAGATAAAAGTTTGTTCATAATTATATTTACTTATATAATCAATAACTAGGTTTGGAAAAAGATAACTACACTCTTTGAACCATGATTTAGTTAATAATTTCATACACTTAGCTGAGTTTCCATAACTGAAAAGCATACCCAAAAATCTTTCAACATTGATGTGTATAATTGAAAACACCACCTACTTGATGAGTTTGTAGATTTTTTGTGTCTATTTTTCCTATGTTGTGCCCCTTGTTTTTCTCCTTTCTCACCTTCTCCTCCAAGAATACATAAGATGATACCTTTCTCAACTTTTTCCCTTTTGAAATAGGCGTACTCCTTTGCTTTGGATTTTTTTTTTTTAGTTTTTTAGTTTTTCTCTGTTTTTGATTATTTTTCTATTATAATTAATTCTTTTTGAAATTCTAGTTTTAGTTTTCAAATCTCCTTTTATTTTTTATTGTTTTTTCCTTTTCTAGGGAAATTTCTATTTTTTTATATTTTAACACTTGAATGTTAAAATTATAGGATTTTATTAAATCAACTAACATCGATAAATACTATCACAATTCAAATGACAATTTCATAAATTACTAATAATTTGTATTTTAAATTTACTTTTGTCAATAATATTCCTACTAGCCTTAATGATAAAATGTGCTAAACATGTAAAATAATTCATTACGATATTTATCTATACTAGAAAACCATAGAAAACAAGACTCCAAAGTAAGTAATAAACACACCATAAGCAAACTAATTTTTTTAATGCATTTATACCATGTGCTAACTACTATGGTGTGTGCAACATTCTTGCCAAATCTCTATTGTCATTTGACGTCTCTATATACGTCACCCTCTCCAATGATGCTCCCCCTCTAGCATGCTCTGAGGGTTGAGTTCCCCTGTGTCTACCTAGTAACATGTAGGTAGTTAGATCATATCACATGATAAACATATAACATAAAATATAATTGAAACAACATATTAATATGCTCAAAATATAAACACATACATTAACCAACTCTCAGTATAGCAATCATGTACCATCATGTATCTAAATAATATTATACTATCCCATAATAGCATAAATCTTAAGCTTAATTAGAAATATAACCAATATCATATGTGTCCACTATAAATATCCATCAATAGTCAAATAATTTGTTTAGTGAGGAATCAGGATGTAACAGAAACCCTACAGACTCTATGCAAGAACAAGAACTCACACTTTTATTCAGAGTAACACCTGGAAATGTTGCTTAACATAAAGATCCTATGTTAAATGTGATTTTGAAAGCTTCCTAACCTCAATGTGATGATGGGTTGTCAATATTACATCTTGTAATTTTAGAACATGTCTACCTTCTAAGGCAACACCCTGGGGAATTGAATTTGGATGTGGATCAAGTCCCACACTTAACTCAAAGGCATGTTGTTTAAAAAATAATTGTATATTAGGACTTAGTTTTTCTTGCATCAATTTTCATATATACAAAGGACTGCATGTGCTTTTGCATAGTTGTCAATTTTTGTTATTATTGGTTTGTAGAATCTTCAACAGTCTTATGCAAAACTTTAGGCTTCTAAATTAATTGTGCTTGAAAATTTTAGGACAAGAAATTTGTAACAGCCCTATCTCGAATAAATTGTTGGAGAACCACTATATTTAGAGGCAATCCCCAAACTCCATGGCCCTTTGTAACCAAGTTATATACACATTTAAGGGAAGTTAACTCTACACCAATTGGTATTGAAAATTTTTCACGAGGCGCCAACACCCAAATATATCAATAATATTGTTTCTAATATATTGTTAATGAATATATAATTCAAACATGAAATATCTTCCAATATTTTGAATATTCCAATGCACCATTGACAAAATTATTGATAGAATTCCATTACAAAGGGGCAAAGATTAGGTAATATTACTTTTTACCATTATAACCCTACACCAACTGGTATTGGAAATTTTGCATGAGGCGCCAATACCCAAATGTATTAATAATATTATTTTTAATGAATATATAATACAAACATGAAATATATTATAATATTTTTTTGATTGAAAAATGCACTTTTATTAATTTAATAAAAAATAATAATACAGTGTTAACCATACCAAAAAATGGGTGGAAATGTCACACCGAGATAAGGAATTCTTAGGAAAAACAAAAGTCCAAAAGTGACTAGATACTAGCCAATAACCACAGTTAAACTAACTCAAGTGCACATCAATAAAAAAAGGAATGAAATAGCACAAATAATAAAGAAACAACTAAGCAATAGTTACGAATATGGTGGTTGAAAGATGAGGCAGAGGTGGAGGGTCCCAAGGCTTTCCTCCCTAGCCATCCTAGGTCAAGGGATATTCATCAACTAGGAGGGGGTCCCATCCATCATCTTGGTGGTTAGATTTAGAATCATTCAGAACTTGAGAATCCTAATAGGGAAGAGAGATGGCCAATGCCAACTACAAGAATTTATCCTACGTAGGGTGTATCCACCTCCCACCTCTACTATCTTTGTTGCCTTTGTTATATCCTTAAGGAGGAGATGGAAAATGAGAATGAGGAGAGGATCTCACCAAATTTGACACCTATGGCTACGAGAGTGGTGGTGCCTCCCCCAACACCCATGACCCCCAGGACGGGAGTGGTGAGGAGGGGGATCAGAAGGCTCACGGTTGGACACATAAGGAGCATTCCCCCAATGGTAAAGGAAGAGTTTCAAATGGTGAAACTCAAGCTAGACCTTATATTTTTGACTCAATATTTGAATGGTAACATTAACAATCATAAAAACTTGATTAGTTACATAAAAACTTATTTTCATAACTTCATTATTAAAACACACTTGATTTCTAGATTCCTAAATTTGAAACAAAATATCAGTATAAAAACTCTACCAAAATTTATTATACCTTGCATGCAATAGGGTGGAGTCCCCCATGAGAACCATTTTCCAAGTAAACATTTTAGGCTTGAGGGTTTTGAAAAGGGTATGAATCCATCTCTAGGTTGATTGGTTATTAGGGCAAAACCAAAAGAGATGCTTGATAGTTTCTGGGTGATGACAAGATGTGCAAGTGGGATTTAAGACCCCCATGTGATTGAGATTATTCCCCATAGGTAGACCTTGGTAGAGGATACACCAAAGGAAATGGGATTTTTTGGGCTCAATACAAGCTACCCAGATATTATCAAATCTCTGGGACTAAACCTGATGGAGAGATCAGAGAGACCACTGGTGATTGAGGGAACTAGTATCGATATGTTTGGGGGCCAAAAAATTATAACCCAACCGAGAAGAGTATCAATGCAATGGTGTGGTTGTGGACCAAGACTAGTCCTTCCACCATGTTGTAAGAGAGGAAACTAATATTTTGTGCAAGTGTTCATCAGATATGGAATTCTATAACTCAGAAATGGATTCTATATCTTCCTTATTAAGATAGAACTTGGATTTTATCATAGGCCAAGGAAGCCAATCCATAGATTTATTAAAAAAGAGATCATCAACCATGAGATACATTTCTTAACAGCCTCAAGCTTTTAATCCAGGGGACCATGGTAAAGGGGACATTGTGGAAGTTCAATTGGGGAGACCACCATAGTGATTTGGAGTTTAGAGAAAGACTACTTCTAAACCCATCCCCCACCCAAATGAAGTAAGGTTTGAGATTTTACCAGGCCTTCCAAATACTTTACATGACAAAATTTCCCCTTACATTGACTGTCACTGATGAGATAAGTGCACTATGAAAGCCAAATCCTTTCCATGCTTTTCTGCCAAGCAGGAAACCTTGAGAGATGTAGTACCTCAACAAATTTTTTGAGGCTTCATCCCCCTTCAAGTTTGTGATGATCCATTCAACCCCAAGAGTGAGCCCCTAAAGCTTAATGTCTATGAGTCCCAACCCACCATCTTCTTTAGGTCAAAAATAGATATCCTAAGAGACTCGATGAAACCCCTAGTGCCCCTCAGAATTTGCCCAAAGAAAGTCTCGAAGAATATTTTCAAGCTTCACATAAGAGGAATTATAGGGATCCCAACAAGATGACTAATACACATGAGTAGCAGAGCACCTTATAAAAAATCTATAATTTCCCAGCCAAAGTCAAAGGCTTAGTGATCCAAAATGAGATTTTTTATCAACTCTTTTAACCATATAAGACCAAATTTCTATAGGAGAGGCTCTAAAAGTAAATGGAATGCTTAATAATTTAAAATGGACCCCAAGAAGGATCCATTACCACATATATCCATTCAACCAAGGAGTTTTAGGTGATAGGGATTGGTGATAGCACTGAGTCTTATGCCATTGAATAAATGGCCAAGATGCAAAATAAAAGATATCTAAACATTCCATGGCATGTTAGACAATGTCTTCATCCTCCTACATATTGAGGAAGGAATTATCAAAAAAGTTCCCTTTAATTAATAGGTGATTTGAATTAGGAATAGATATCCCCTTAGCTAGACTGTTGAAAACATAACTGGCCAATAGATAACTAAATCCTTCTACAACCAAAACATAAAGTGAGGGAGCAAAGGGAAAACCCTATCTTATGGATTTGTGGAGCTCAAAGTGTTGAGATTGGGAGCCATTTATGGTAATACATGCTCCATCATCCTGAAACAACATATTGATGTTGTGAAAAAACTTGGGATCAAATCCTATAGCCCAAAGCATAGATATGATAAAAGGCCATTCAATCTGATCACAGGCTTCCTCAAAATCAATCTTAATGAACAAGACCTTCTAGTTAGATATTCTAACCCATTCCATACCTTCCCAAATAGCAATAACATTATCCAGAATATATCTATGTTGAATGAAGATAATTTGCTCACTTTGCACAATTAAGGGAAGCAAGTGTTTTATTCTGATAGTTAATTCTTTAGCTATAATTTTGTAGGAAATATTAAACAAAGTGATGTGTCTCCAGTTGGTAATTACCTTAGGGTCCCCTACCTTGGGAATGAATTTTATGTTGCCCTAATTGATGATATGACCTAAAGAGTTGGTCAGGATAGCTGTAGAATATAATCTATGAATATCAGGCCCAAGTGTATCCCAAAAGGTTTGATAAAATTCATAGGGAAATCCATCAATACCTAGAACTTTGTTAGAGGTCATATGCATAACAACTTCCTTAAGGTCATTGATACTGAGAAGTTTATCTCATGTAACTCTCTCTACTTTTGAGAGCTTATAGGGGACCATGATAAGGCATTGAGAGAGGGTAACTTCACAAGTAAGAGATGAAGGTTGTGCCATAAAGACACCATGGTAGTGATTTACAAAGGCTTGGAGGATATCAAGTAATTTAGTAAGCCTATTTAAAGTACTTTTAATGGCCTTAATTTTGTTTGCATCTTATTTTGACTAAAGGAGATCAAAAAATTCCTTAGTCACACTGTCTCCTACCTTCAACCAATGCATATGTGCTTATAATTGAGCTCTTCTAGCCTTATAAGCCTCAACAACCTGGAGTGTATGTCTCCACATGGTAGCCTGAGTCTACAAATTAAGGTTTAAAGACATAACTTCCAATTCCTATGAAACCCTAAGGTAGCAATAGTTTGTAGCATTATGAATGTGCTACCTAAAGAGAACTACTTCTTTGCCATAGATCCAGAGGAAATAAGTGGTAAGGGCTATAACATCATACCACCACTCAATCTAACTAGTGTTGTTTATGGGTCTAGGATCAAGGTTTCAAATCCTAATGATATACTTGACAATCTGCTCATGCTTGATATGGGAAGTTTTGAGGTAAAATTGAGAATCCTTAGGTTTAACCTAAGGAGAGGCTCATTCTATGTAGAAGAAAATGGGGTGATGATCAGATAAGAAAGAGTCCAAAATCATAGACACAGGTCAACCATGAATATAAGAAAATGAAAAAATATCTTTCTTAGCAAGCAAGGCATAGTCCAAATATTTGAGGACTCGATCTTCTCCTTGATGAAAGTTTGACCATGTGAACCATAAAGAATTTGAATCTCTCCTTCTATGATGGTTTGAATAAAAAATTCCAAGTTTATTTTGCATGTAAAACCAAGCTTCCCATTCTCCTACACACCATCTCATGAGAAGATGACCTTCTTTATCTTCCTCAGATTCAATCATGTTGAAGTCACCACATAGAATCTAATGCACATCAAAGGGAATCAGCCAACCATATCCAAATCAAGGTGCATTCCATAACATAATTAGAGGTGTACAAGTTGACAAGGCCAATGATGCAATTACCAAAGTCAAAAAGAGTCCAAAACACCCAGTAGGTGCGGTCAGAACCCTATAAAATGATATTTTGAGACATGATAGTTGCCATAAGGGTGAAAATTACCCCATGAACAGAATCATGATAGGTGGCCTGACAAAGGGCCCTAGGCCAGATAATGCGAGCTATAGATTAAAGCAAAAAACTAGAAATTTTGACTTCTTGCATGCATAAAACTTTTATTTGAGAAAAATGATGACAATTGTTCTTGACCTTATACTTACGAGTTTGATCAATGAGTCCTATAACATTCCAAGAATAAATTATCATTGGGAATCATCCAAATTCATATCATTTCCCTCGACGAGGTCTGAGAGGGCTACAAACTGATTGAAAGATGATCCTCCAAGGGAAAAGTCTCCAAGCTTTAAAAGTTGTCTTTTATTTGGCACATAATCTTCATCTATATAGGGAGAGTGACTATGTGAGCGATGCATAATAGCCTTATGATTGAGGGAAACAATCCCTTGATCTGAATTTGAATCATTAACCCCTGAAGGGTGTTGTGACAAATGAGCCTTAAAAGTGGGAGACAAGGAAGACATAAATTGGGTGACTACTTGTGGGGACCGGGAGATGAGAGGTGGGGTTTAACTTGTGAAGACATGGGGGATTTATCAGTAGGGGCTAAGGAGCTTAGCCTTCCTGTGGGCTAGTAGACAGATGGTTGAGTCTAACATTGCCATGGGCAACATTATTTTTCCTATTAGAAACTATTGTCCACCCATCATAAGTTTGGTTTTTTCACTCAGAGCCACTTTTGTCTTGAGGGATTGAAGGAGTGGGGCCATTAGAGGACATTCTCTAATCATGTGGTTTGAATCTTAACATAAAAAACAAGTGTTTGAGATATTAATATAGAACACACACTTAGAGAATTGATTATTTCCCACTTAAATATCGATGGACTCTTTGAGATCTTTGGCGAACTCTATTTCGACACATACCCTTCTCTGAGGCTGAGCTTCATAGAAATTTGGTTGTTGATATTAGATAAACCAATAAAGAGGCTTGATAAGTTGGTCAACAAAATTCCACGGAGGAAGAGGTAAGCCTATAAATTCTACCCATACTGATATTTTAAGTTAAGATTGTTCTAAGACTTAAAAATCTCGGGTGCAATGGGAGAAAACAACCAGAGTGTTTCAAATAAACCATGGGCTATGGCTAATAAAAGCTTTGCAATGTTCAGGGTTTGTGAAATAAAACATGAATAGACCTTTAGTGATGTTTTATACTCCTTCCAGTTTCACTCTATGGCCTTGCTAATGGTTGTGAAACCATTGTTTCAAAATTCTCTCTGGAGGAACTCAACCCATATAGTAAGAAACTAGGGTAAATTTTTTAAAATAATAATAGACTTTTATCAAATTTTGGTAAATCCATAACCATATTTGATGAGAACATAAAATGACTCATTATATCCATGAAATAACATCCTTTTTCCTTGCATAAAAAGTGGATTTAAGTGTAGTTTCTAATTTATTTAGAATGAAATAGAGAACTATATCTTGGTTATTTCTTTATAAACCATTGTCTTCTTGTTTGTTGATTATTGTTACTAAATCTATAGAAATAATTATTAATGTGTATATATACAACTTATAATAAGCTATATTAGACATGAACATGAGGTACTAACTAAATATTAGCTTTGAGGTGAGCTACAGACACTCTAGATAGAGCTACAACTCACCTAGTATAGCTATAACTCACTCAAATTTACTATGGACTCACTTAGTTCATATCTACGGACTCAACCAATAGCTCTACATTTATGTAGTTCATTGATTGAAGACCATTTCAAAGCATCAAATGTCAAAGGAGCCATCATAGTCATCAATGATTTGAAGAATGTAACTTGAAGAAAATCTATGGACTCTGTAGGTTCTGAAAACTACAGATTCTATAGGTCTGAAATCTACAAACTCTATAGATTTGAAATCTATGAACTCTGTAGGTTTTGAAATCTACGGACTCTACAGGTTTTAAAATCTATGGATTCTAGAGGGTTTAAATCTATGGACTTTGTAGGTCTGAAATCTATAAACTCTGCAGGTTTTGAAATCTACAGACTCTACAGGTTTTAAAATCTATGGACTCTATAGGTATATCTACAGACTGTGCAGGCATATCTATGGATTGTGTAGGTCTATCTACAGACTAGTTCAAGATTATATCTAAATTTAAATTTGTATAATTTTATTCCATAAATAATTCTCTTCATATTTCATAAATATTGAGCTTATGTTTTAAATAGATAATAATGTCTCTCTCCATATTTTTTGGAAGATTGAGATAAGCTAGAATATCTAAATTGTTATATTTATCTCTATATTTATTGGAGAGCATTTATGATTGTTATTCCTAAATAAAGAATTGGTTTGAAGCATGAGATTATAAATGCAACTTCCCACACCATTGTAATCAATCTTGGTTATCAATAATACATTCTAAAGCTTTGTGACATAAATCCAGTGTTCTGATTAAAATCCTCTTTCGAGGAATGAGCTGGCCACTCATTCTAAGAAAGATGGATAAATATATTTTTATTTATTTTATTTATTATGTAATCATGCTTTTGAATTATTATTATTTAATTTTCATGTAAATATTTATTTTCTGTAAAATTTGTTGTGAACTTGCAGGGGTTTTCTGTGTTTATCATTTATTTTCAATTCAACAATTTACTTTCTTGCAAGTGTGATTTACTTTCTTGTAAGTGTGATTTAATTTATATAAGTGTGCTTTTTCATTTCTACAAGTGTGATTTACTTTTTTACAAAGTGTGATGTGATTTACTTTTCTGCAAGTGTGTTTTTCAATTCCTACAAGTGTAGAGTGTGGTAGAAGAGACCGGTTGCTAGAGATCTCTTTCTCTTATTGCATACGACTTTGGACACCAACCCTAGATTGACATTATTGAATGATGAAATGATGACTCATCAACATCTGGTAGAGGAGCATCAGAGTCGAAATCAATATGTTGTGGTAGACCTTCGGGATAAACTTTTGAGCTTGTTTTGATGCCATGGTTTCTTTGGTTCCCGCCAGTAATACTGTACCAAATGATGTAGAAGGGGTGGTAGCAACAATTTAATATAGAGAAGGTGACAAACCACCCAAAGGGAGGATGACAATCCTGACTCAACACAATAAATGCGTTATCACAACAAGAATAACTCCTGCCTAGATCAACGTTGTGAAAGTAGGGAGCAACCCTAAAAGCCCACACACATTAATGCTCCGTATATTTCCCAAACCACTCTCTCTCCATCTTCTAATATTTTGAATATTCCAATGCACCATTGACAACATTATCAATAAAATACCATTAAAAAGGTAAATATTAGACAATATTACTTTTTACCATTATAACCCTACACCAACTAATATTGAAAAAATTTGTACGAAGCACCAACACCCAAATATATCAATAATATTGATATTAATATATTTTTAGTGAATATATAATTCAAATATAAAATATCTTAAAATATTTTGAATATTGCAATGCACCATTGACAACATTATCGATAAAAATACTTTAAAAGTGAGAAAAGATTATGCAATATTACTTTTTACCATTATCAAATAAATTCATTAATTGTTATAAGATTAGTTGAAGTTGAAAATGTCATGTGATTGTGGTTAAGTTATTACAAAACCTACTTACATAGCCAATTTGTTATGCTTATTTCGCTTATGGCATAGAATAACAGTAAAGGGAAATCAAGTGGTCCAAAGGCATCATATGACGTGGGAAATAGTCTAGATACTCCAAATTTGTTCTCCATATATTCCAAAAAGTCCGAACTTTTTCTTGTGACTTTCCCATTGTGCTCAAGAGGACACTAGAAAATAAAAAGTAACAAATTATTTTTAGATTTCATTCCAACATGCCCTACAAAATATATATAGAGAGAGATCTAGACATTGAACCCAAGGAATAGCTTGCCACTAAATGTCAAATCAGGGCTGGTTTGTATCAATCCAATCATAAGAAATGCAAATTCCCCCTAGCTACTTATATGAAACCGACTTACCAATTTTCCCTGTATTAATGTTTGATCCAATTGATTAGGTTTGCAACTATCTGAATATTGGTCAAACACTGCGTTTTATTTTATGCATGGTTAGTCAATAGATGATGTCCATAGCTAGCAATAATCTCTATTTTATATGAAATCATGCATATAAAAGGTAGATAATCCAAATGAAAGGAAACTCACTTTGTAGTTTTTAGCAACATAAAGATGTTGAGCATAAGGAATGCACAAAATTATGTGGGTTTGTCAATTATTTGAATATTGTTTAGATCTTGCATTTTATTTTGCTCACGATTAATTAATAAATAATGTCTTCAGCTATTGATAATCCTTATTTTATATGAAATCATATATGTAAAAAGAAAATAAGTCAAATGAAAAGAAGGCCATCTTATAGTTTATAGTAGCCCAAACATGTTAAGCATAGGGAAAACTATATAGATATACAATCTGTGAAAACCCAATTCCCTAACACACAAACTTACAAAAAATGTCCAAAATTAAATCAAAATCTATATTATTTTCTACTAACCCACAAAGTAACAAAAACAATAAATCCATCCAAAGAAGACTGAGATGCTTCCATTGTAGTTCTGTGAAACAATAGATGAGGATCTAAATTAAAAGTCACAAAAGGTAGAATTTCTTTGGTACAATGCAATCAAAATCATTTTTATTATGCAGTCGTCTAAAAAATATACATTGTTCTAATATTTACATTAGGAAAAGAATAAAACAAAAAAGATTGATTATTTTCAAAATGTTTCAATGATTGTTCTTATATTATTTATAAATTCCCAAATCCTTGTTTATATTCCAACATATATTTATGTATCCATAGCTCTTAGCACTGTGAACAAGATATAAAATATAGCAATCAAGTAATATAACTAAAAAAGATAGCTCCTAACACTATGAACAAGATTTAAAATATAACAATCAAGTAATATAACTAAAAAAGAAAGATCAAATTGTTGCTCAGTCATTAATCCTCTCCTTTTTATAGATAAATTTTGAAAATAAAATTATAATTTTTTATAAAAAATTAAGTAAATTATATTAACGAATGTTTATCAACTTCCTCTAATATTGAAAATACACTTTAAAAAAAACATGAAGTCTATTTTCAATGTGTAAAGTATTAGTTATTATTTATTTAGATTTACCAACATATTCATGCTACATTTGACTTAAAAATGGTAAAAATTGAAGCTTGTTTCAAGAACTTAAAAAGACAAATAAACTAAGGTTTCTCCCTTTACCATCCATAGCCCCACAGAATCAGGGAATTCAAAGAGAACGTTAGAAAAGGCTTATTTGTTCTGAATTTATTTAAAGGGTTTATTAGGTTTCTAGTAAAAATATAAAATCCTTGAAAATAAATAAGAAAAAATAATAATAAACCAAAGTTCTCACATTTCGTTTATCATAGTATTATAACTAGCAATTGCTTCTATGGTGTGGAAAGAAAAAGGTTAAATAAAAATAGTTCATATTTAATTTATTGTAATAATAAAATATTTTAATTTATATATATTTTTATTAAATATTTACATTTATTTTTCACTATTTTATAAATCTTATTTATATTTAATCATCAATATATTTGATTGTCTTTGTAAAAATATTATATAAGTTTTATGTACATTGAAAATTTATTATTATATTATATAATTTATATAAATATTAGATTATATAATATATATTTTAATATTATATCAGTGTTTATAATATATATTAATGATGAAAATATTGAAGCAATAAAATGTATTTTATATAATAATAATTATAAATATTTATCTTCTTTTTTAAAATTGTATTTAACATTAATTACAAAGTTAGAATTCTTGTGAATGATGTGGAAGAGGTAATTTTGTCAATCTTTTAAAAATACTCTATATAATAGTGTAGTCTATGATTTATATTAATTTGATATTCTTGGTAGAGGTGATGGTGGTAAATGAGGTGGTATGTTCCTTAATTAGATGTCGAAATCATCTATATTAAGGGATGGGAGGTGGGGAGGCAGGGGTGGTTTGTTTCAGAATGAGCTTGAGCAATATCAAAGTGTTTGGGAATGACAAAACAATATAGAACATGAAAGTAATGAATGTTTTCAAGGGATGTTAGATGGTGAAAATGAGAGGCAATGAAAGTATGATGCAAAATAAATTCATATCTACAACAACAGAAAATGTATACCAAATAAGTAGTAGACAACACATAACTTATATATATTAATATATAATATAAATAATTATATAATATAATTATATAATATTATAATTATATTATAATGTAATACAATATATTATAATATAATATAATAATGTGATTCTTATAATATATTATTATATTATTTAATATAGTATAATATTATTATAATATAATAATATTATATAATTAACTATTATTTTATATTAAGTAATATTATATATATATATATATATATATATATATATATATATATATAATTTTATATTAAGTAATATTATATATATATAAAATAAAATCAAAATCATATTCCAATAGTAAATACAACTAGGAGTAGAGAATGAATCTAAGTAGGTGTATAACAAAATGAATAGTAAAAACTCATTTTAATTTTAATGGTGTCCTTTCTACTGTGATTTCATATGTCTATGTCACAGGGGAGGGCAGGGAAGAGATTAGACATTGGAAGGTGCTCCATTAGGCATGAAACACGAGGCACTCTCTATCAAGAATAATCTTCTAAGGCCAAAAATAAAATGACTCATGTGCTGCATGTCCTACTAGAGACCACTTGCCCACCACACAACTCTGGTAAGCATCGATGAGCATTCAAACTATTTTTATTTTGCATGTTCACTTTTTCTTTTGCCATCAGAGTATTCTAAAAAAAATAGAATTACTTTTGCAGAGGTTGTTGCAGAGGTACTGTTTGTTCTTTTCTGCTTTCAGGGGTATGGGATCTAAAGAAATGCATAGGTATCATTTAAGCAAATCCAATTTACTGAAGTGGTTTCATGGAATGATATGGTTTCAGCATATGCAAAAAATTATTTCCTTGACGAGGCTCTAAGGATTTTGAATGAAATGTATCGATTAATGTCATCTCTTGGAGTGGCAAGGTTGGAGGTTATGCAAAAAAAAAAAAAAAAGGGTTCTCTGAAACAACATCGGAGGCATATATGAAATGCAACTCCCAGATATAAATCCTCAACATTTGCTAGCATGCTCCCAACATTGTTTTATGGAATTTTGTTATAAACCTAGCCACAATGTCATTTCACCCTCCATTAATTACACTTTGTTTGAAATGATTCAATTAAAATTTGATATGGCAAGATAATAAAGCAAACGTAACGATGGATCCTTGTACTAACAAGGTTACTGTGGAGAATTTTATGAATGCTGATAAATTTTGATAATAAAGTGGAAAGTAATATACATGTGAGGGAAAGTTTCCATTCAAGACGGAGACTCATATAATCTTATAAATTATTGAAACATAAATTATTATTAACCGCTCCAAATCTAATCTCTAAAAGATATAAGGTTGTCTTTGCTTACAAGTGTATATATATATTTGGATATATTTATTTTAAGACATTTATTTTGAATTTATTTTATAATATTATTTATTGAAAAGTTTTATAATTATAAATAATTTTATTCTTCGAATTTGTTTTCGAATGAAGATGTCTTCAATTTAACCACAACATCTATTAAAAAAAACAAAATCTCCAAATTTTACTATATGTTTTAAATATCTTAATTTTTTTTATTATTTATAAAATTAATATCAAATTTATAATCAACCATTTTTAATGACATCTTACGATATTACACTTCCTAACCAGTGCCCTTGTTATAATTACACGTTAAGCCTATCCATGTCATAAAATGCAATAACGGATGGTAAATGGCGTGGCATATGTTAAATCTGATATGAAGCCCAGTTTGACAGTAGAAATGCCATCATGAAGCGGACGATAGTAAACATATAGATAATGCATATCCGAATTTTGTAAGTATGGGAAGAGGGAAATACCAGACCATCTGACAATAACTCCATCTGTATTAAGCATTTTATAGATATTATATACATTATTATTTTAAAACAACATTCCATCTACATATTAGACTGGTCATTGCGAAACAGTCTTCGCTTGCCAAAATTCAGGTGCTGCTACCAACACCCACGTTTCTATCTCATAGAGATCGTCATCCTCACTATTAAAAATCTTCCCCGACCTCAAAGCATCATCCTCTCGCCATTGCTCATCGCCCATACGTGCCCTATCCAAATTACAAATGCAGCTATCATTTCCCAAAATGCCACCTGCATGGAAAATCTCATCAGAATTCTCTTCGCCATAATAATCTCCTGGTATCCTTGCTCATTCATAATCACCGCAATCAGCTCTGTCATTTCCACTCTTTACCGATTCCAATTTTGTCGAAACCGCACTATCATAGCTGTCGACACGTTTGGAGGAGTAGTTGGTCGAGGATGATGTAGAGTCACATAAAGCGGAACCAATTTTAGCAGAACATTGTAATGCAAGATCAACTGAAGGAGGATAACGATGGGGATGACTTACCATGCCTATTTCTTCCATGAGCTCTTTCATCAAATTGTATACACACTTCTCATCTAAATCATCTGAAAAATCCTCCTCTACTCCAGGAAGTTCAAATGTTGATAACTCAGAGCCAAAAAAAGTAGGTCGAGGCTTTTTTTTCCTGGTTAGGTTGTCATGCTCATGGGTATCTTCTCTGGCTCGTTTGAGCATAAGTAACCTCTTCTTGCCCTTCTTTCATTGTTAAATAGTTCACTTTAATGCGATTCAAACACAATATTAGCGTCCAATCTGTGTCCGGTCATGCTGCCAACTGCCACATCACCTAACCAAATATTTTCCTATTTTATCGTATGTGAGACGAATCTACGAGCTTTGCTCGTTGTATAAGCCTCTAGCTTAATGATAAGTACCTGGTCCCTCTAGTTTAATGGTCAAAAACCTGGTTTTACAGGGACCAGGGACTAGAATATATAAAAAAGTGCAGTAAAGAGTAGCAAGCCCCACGAGCTGAAAAGGAAAAAAAAAATAGTACTAGCAACTAACTAACCTTATACAAATTACATTAGTTACAATAATATTGACTCCTCATTAATAAAAGATCAAAGCTTATATATATGTTCAAAAAATGAATAAAATATTGAATTTTATATACTACAACTTCATTTTGGTATTGAAATACATAAGAGTTTGTGAGTATTAAAGGAGATGACCCAATAGTTGGGAGGGTAGTTGAGGGTAGGGGGCCTAACTCAAGAACATATTTTTTATTAAAATTAGATGATTTTTTCATTGACAAAAAACAATTTTGCACCTAATAGTTAAATACTAATATTCTTGAAAAAATCATAAAAAGTCTTTAACGTGTTTACAAAATATGGTATTATTATGAAATACCAACATTTCAACTTACAATATCTTAATTTAAATATATGAAAATATTGAGTTCATTAATCTAAACTTTATACTATTTGTCCAATACAACATGGGTTTTCACCTAAAACTTGTCATATCAATTTGACACATCAACATACAGACTCCTATCAACTTGATACATCAACTTGTCCAAACTTTTCAAACAACCTATACAACTATACATCCACTCTATATTTGTTTTGGATTTCGAAAGTGCAAACCATTAAAGCTAAACATATTTTCCAATCCTCTGTCCAATGAATGTATCTGCAATTTTTAAAATACACATAAGGCTCACCTAATTCTTTTATTACAAATGAAAAAAATAAAAATATAATGGAAAAAAAAATCAAAATCAATCCAAAACAATAAAAAAACAAATAAAAATGATCCTTTTTCTATTTTGTAATTCCAATATCACTCTTTGTGAACAATTTCCAAAAAAAATTGTAAAGCTTTTCATCCACTGCACCAAAGCAAGCAAGCAAAAATAACAAACAACAAGTTTCTACACATTTTTCTTACAATTTGTTAAGCATTTCATATATGCACGAAACCAACATCAAGCCAACAATAGGTAAGAAAACAACACATAATTTACTAATATTTATGTCTTGATCAAATTACATTTATTTTATACACTCATAAATAACACACATTAAATTCTTTGTTTTGATCAAATTAAATTTATTTACTAAGTATACAACTCACAACTGATTAAATGCCCAATTCTCATTATCTAAGGAAATACATACAAATATACAAACTAAGATCCACACACACACACACACACACACACACACACACACACACACAATAGAGGCCAGGAGTTTGGGAATTGACTTTGTAACTCTTCCATCCCACACTTCCCACAAGCTACAACCATTAGATGTAAGTGTGTTCTTACCATTCAAAAATCATTTCAAAATTAAAAGGTCAAAATGGATGGCTACAAATCACAAGGTTGAAATCAACATGTTTGAATTAGCTAAGTTGGGTAGCATAGCTTTCAAAAGCACATTACGTGTAGAAAATATAAAGTCAGGTTTGAGGAGGACATGAATATGGACATTGAATATACATGCACTTACAGAAGACATGACACCAAGTAAAGCCTATGAATTTGTAGACAAAGATGATGAGACTATAATTCAGAACATCATGTGGCTGGATGGATACATAGAGGGTGAGATAAATGCATTTATTAAACTTCAAAAAAGAGATGGAACACTTGAAGAGGATAAGATATATGCATGTTTTCAGATTCAAAAAGGAAATGGAATTATTTAAAAAGGCAATGCAGATCCCATTATATCTACTCTCAGCTTGGTCACCCATGTAAGCCAAATACAAGACTATAGTGGAAAAGGTGTAGAAATAGGTCATGCAAACCGTGTGTTTGAATTTGAAGAACATGTTCTTGGAGAGGGGTTGAGCCTCCCTTTGTAAATAATCCAACCATCTTGGATCAAAGACAAGGTAACTAAACTAGGTGTTAACTTGGATTTTTCCAATGCATATGTGGGCCTTTCAATGTCATCCCCTCATGAAATTATACCTGATGATGAGTTGGTACACTAATATGATGTGATTGTGGAATTCCATCACTGTAACAATGCAATGAATCTTCTAGAAAGAGATGACATTGTAGCAAACAACAATGAACCTGAATGTAGTCAACATAGAGAAATCTTAGCAAGTTCAAGTTTAGGTAGTTTTTCTAAACTACCTGTAGAAACAATTGTACAGAGTTCTGATTGATTATCAAATGGTGTAGTGAGATTAAGTAGTCAGTCTCAAATCTTAACTGTAGATGACTTTTTAAAAATGCTTCATGTCTAAGAAATAAGAAAGGAGATAGATGAAATTAAGGCTAAGAGGAAACAACAACTAGAGGAAAATAAATCATTGAGAGAGATTAACATGGATCTCAAGGAGTAGAAAAAAATTGAAAACAAGATAAAGAGGAAAGAAAGGGAAGAACAAAATCAAAAGGAAAAACATGAGAAGGAGTAGAAGAAGGTGCATTAGAAAAGGATGAAGGAATACAAAAAATTTATGAAAGAGATGTAGAGATAGAGAAGGTTAAAAAACATGGCAAACTCTTTTCCAGATCAACATCCAATAATGATGGAAATGGTGAACATCCATGCTCCTTCCTATGCCAGCATAGGAAATTATCAACAGGGCAATCCACTTAGTCCAACAAGGGTGAGAAGTAAATTTGTAAGTATTGACATCTGGTATGATATGTATTCCAACAAGATCAATGGCAGTGACAAACATACTTGCTAAATAGTTAGAGCAAGGTCATGGAAAACCTTGAGTATTTAGCATTATGTGTTCAAAGGAATTAATTTATTGAAAAACCAAGTGTATGCAACGTTTTTTTGTCAAAAGAAGAATTTGTTGAAAAACTACAAGTATGTAATTTTTTGTCTTAGTTTTGAAGAGTCGTGAAAGGCTAATTATGTAAAGAGCAAGTATGAAATGACAACCTTATTTTCCACCTTAGACTTTCTACTATCCTACAATGTTATGCTATGCAAATTATATTTCATATAAATAATATTATCCTATGGTTTTCCCATTTAAATTGTTGTGTAGTGTTATAAAATTGAAATAAACATGTTTGTATGATTGACATTGGTTTAAGAATTCACAAAATGCTTCACATATTGAGAGAATTTTAAATTTTTATAACAAACACTCAAAGCTCGAGACTTGTACCCAGTTCACCATTTTTGTAGAAGTCAAAAGAAAATAACTTAGAATAATAATAAAAAAAACCTTTCCTTCCAAAAAAAACCTCACCTATAAGCAACAATGGCTAAACAATATCCAAGATTTAAAGGTTTTCAAATAATAATCTATAATGTAAATGTCAAAACAAACCACATTTCACCATTTCTATAACTGCCAAATGAAAAAAATTCTAAGAATACTAAAACAAAAAACCCCTTGAGGCAGTGAGGCTTTTTCTATAATCACAATGCTTGAGAGAATCACACATTGAGAAAAATATTTTATTTTCAAAAAACAATGAAACCCATAGAGTATTTTTAAACCATTTTGTCTCACAACCTTAGTGAGGTCTACAATATCTCACTCGTAATCAATGATAGCTAAACAAAAACCAATTATTAGTCATGTTAAAAAACATCATTGGAAACAAACATGGCTCTTTTAAAATATGCCTTTGTGAAGGTCGTTACATGCACCTAATTTATCATTTATGCCTAAATTAAATACCCTAGAAGGTCAGCATAAAATAAATGAATGTGAGGTGGTGGGTCATAAATGTAGTATGTCTAGACGTTTAGTGATGAAACACTACAAAAAAGAGGGTTAAGACTACCATTGAAGTTTGCAAGCCAAAACTATTAATTTTGAATGATTCACAAAATGATGACATTGAATTTAACAAGGCTTAATTGACTAAATGAACAAACATAATTAGTAATTTTTTTTACAGACATTCGAATGCATATTAAAATTTTGAAAACCAAATGACTCACAGCCTTAATGAGGTGTAAAAAACCTCATCTGTGAGCGACAATGTAAAGTGAGTATAGGTGCTCATGTTGTTGTTGCTACTCTTACCAGCATGTCATCTCTAAAACCCTCCATCTCCTCTTCCCTTCACATGAAATATATGTGAAAGGGGATGAACATGCTAGAAGGTCAAGGTGAAATACCCAAGTCTCGATAAAATGAATGGGAGATGGTGGGTCATAAATGCAAGATGGCAAGACATAAATATTCTACCACCTCAAGCCTCATGTTTACACATTGCCAACTATGCGCTATTAATTAGAGTTTAAACTCTCCATATTTGGCATGACCATTTGATTTTTTGAGGAGTGTATGCCTCACTATTGGACTCCAATTGATTTTTTGGCCATGGCATGCCTAGGGTTATTTGGACCTCCAAAATGGCCCCATAAAGACCTCCTACATGGGGATCAAAACATTGGGTTTGTATAGACATGTCATGAGCTGAAAATCTATAATTGAGAAGTAAAATCGTTATGTTATCCATCGATGTCAATTTTAAGTATAATGTGGTACAGTTTAGACTCCACGCATGCATGAAGTTAGGATGCATGACTATTGGCTTTGGGAGAGAACCACAACTCTTCTTGGTTTCCCCTTTCATGAAGGATATATTTTATATGCTTTTTTAAAGTAAGATCTAATAAAAATTCATAGTTATTAAGGTATGAATAAGCAGGTTCTCTTAGATTAGTTTATCCTTTTAATGATGTCACCTGCACTCACAAGGATAGACAAAATCTGCTTCAATCTTCCCTATGCACAACTTTGTTTTGTATTCAGAGCTTCCACCAGGGTCTGATAATACAACTGTCAGATCTCAATCTAAACATACCTACTATAAAATTTATGGCTTGCCTCATAGTAGGTGCACTTTTGAGGTTCAAATGGTCTGATATGGATAGTAAATAAAATTATTTAGTTATGACTAGAAAATATAATTATTTAGTTCAAGGAGTTATTGTTTTAATGATTTCTTTATTCTCCCTAAATCTTTTATAGTTTATTGGTAAACATGTGTTGCAAACCTCACTGCTAGCTTCTTAATTTTCTCTATGACCAAATAATATTTAGTTTGCATCTTGAGGAATAATCTCAAGATAATTAAACTTGTGGTGAAATCCCTCCTTGATAACTTTGATAGTTGGAATATTAATAAACCATCACCCAAGGTTTGTGAAATCATGGATTTATTGAAAGTTATAACAATGAACACATGTTAAGGCTTGTGAAGACAATGAAATAATTTTCATAAGATTCAAATTGGTATTCTTGTTGTTTTAACTATCTTTATATGTATGTCATTAATAATCAAAGAAAATAAAATATCTTTATACCAACGTAAAATCAGACTTACACACTGACCTAACATGTTGATTTAAGTCATGTTAAAGGTCGAAGGTAATGAAATAAGGAGGCCTTTTAACAATGTTGAGTTTGCCACTAAATCAAAGACTACATACCACAACAGTGGAAAAACAAACTATGACAAAAAGACTAAAGTCATGCTTGATATTTAAGTGATCATGATGACTATGTTATACTATTCATAATTAGGTGGTAGTGGTTATGAATGGTGGTTGCAAACACAAACTTTAGTGAGAAGCCCAACACTCCCAAAAAATAGTGAGGATTAAGTCCTCAATCTTTATATATTATTTTTGTGTATAGTGCTCTAAAATAAAACTATAAATAAAAGTGTGTATACTATATTGTGTAAGTACTTCATAAGTGATATACCAGTGAGTAGTGCAACATTCACTAAAGGTGAAAGCATGAAAAGTTATGTTCACATTTTTAGGTTATCAGTAGAAGCATAATGCATATATGGTCTATTTTTGAACACACACACACACACACACTCATGTTGATATACATGTTTTTTTTCTAGTTTTGATGGTGTGGTTCATATCCCTATGTCCACACCAGGGGGGAGGGTGTCGAGGTTGCAGATTTGTTAGAATTATTAGTATGTTACATATTATTCTTTATGTGTGTAGTGTGTGAGTTGTAATTAGAGAATATAGGCATTATGTTAGTTATGATATGACTAAAGTTTATTTTTAATAGGAGATAAAATCCTATATGTATGTCTCAAAAAATAAATAAAATCTCAAGTTTTATTTACTAAAAACTTCAAGTTCTAATACCCCGGTAGCTTCCTTTTGCTTGATTTGCTTGATCTCAATTCCCAAACCCCATGTTTATTTTTTTGAAACTTTTCCAGACCATGGAATGCTTGAATAGTGTGTATGTTATATTTTTTCAATTAATGGCACCAAAATTAATCAGATCTAAAAATACAACTAGGAAGAGTGTTAGGCTTAATCAAGAACCTATTAATATTTCTTGAAATATGTTTGGTTAATTCTCGATAAAATTTGAGAAAAAAATGGAATTTGAAACTATATCCAGTATTGATCTATTTTTTTTTAATTTCTATTACAAATTATAGGAATAATGTGTCTTTGAATGATAACATCATGAATATTCACAAATTGATAATGTGCATGTATGTGAAACAGATTGTGATAATGAAACTTACTGTGGAAACTAAGATATGGATAGGATTCAATATATCCCTTATAACATAGATAATGAAAATATGAGTGCTCATAATGTTTATCATTCCCATAAGTTTAGAGACTTCCTTTCAAAACATCATGATCAACCTTTTGTTTTGATTGATATTAAAAAATAATTTCAACCTGTACCTTTCCATATAGTCATTTCTTAAATTTATTTCAACCATACCATTAATCAGGTTTATATTTATTTAAATGTTTCTTCTATTCTTCATATTTTTTCTCCTCCTTTTCAAAATACCATTATTTTGATTGGTTATTTCATTCCTCAAATTCTATTGCTTCTTGAGTTCTTCCTATTTCTTAACATGTCTTTATTACTTCTCAAGTCCTCTAATTTTTCAACATGCTTATATTCTCTCTTATATGTGTCAACAATATTTAACTACTAAGGTTCCTTTTATTTGTTAATAACTTCTTACTTGTAATGTTTCTCACTTATATTTATGTGTTTTAACCTTCTATTTTACAAAATTCTTATTTTACAACTTATTCTACTTTATCACCTTGTACTTCTATTATAAACCCATAAATGATGATTATAATTCATATATTATGTGACTTTTAAAATCAAATAAAAAATCTTTTTGAAGGTTCTCAAAATCCAAACTTGAAAGGGTTGTTGACTCTAGCATCCCCTTTGAATTACCTATGTCATTAATCTTTCCAAGATCAACGGTGCACAATATATGAGTAACATTAAGAAAATATATAAAGACAAAGGCCTTGATAAAAATATAATGGTCCCTAGTCCATTAAAATATTCCAAAATATCTAATGACATGCATAGGAAACTCCAATAGATATTAGGGGATTATTAACTCCCCAAGTTACATGAATCATTTTTCTTCTTTACCTAAATATCTCAATCATTGATGTGGAAAGTGGGGAAATAGATAATAAACTAATATAAGAGAAGCAATACTAAAAAAATATTTAAGTTAAAATCATAATAAGAAAAATGGCATGCATTTAAGATTACATAGTACACTTTATTTCACCTAGGAAACCCTTTCGGGAAAAACCTAACATATTAGCCTTCTCATTTATTGTATTAAATCAATCATTTTATAATAAAATATACTTTAAATTTTTTATTTACCTTGATGCATGTTCAAGTATTTATAATCACATCAATAGAAAACTTTCCAAGCGGTATTACATTACCATGGGTACTAAAACTATGGGCTATATAAAACATGGGCTAAAACCACTAAAAAAACACACCCATAAGGTCCTAAAAAGTGTAAATCATGTAGAGTTTAAATCATGAAAAGTGTATAATGCATTTCAATTATAAATTTATAAAGGCTAATGGGTGTTGGCCCAAATACTTTAACCTTGGCATTTTTCATCTTAATCGAATTATCTTCTAGCCCTAGGTACCATGCTTATATATTTCAAATTAGATACATGACCAAAACATGGAGATAGTGGTACTTGGGGACATATTAAGAATAAAATAAATTTGGAGATGAGAATCTAACATGAGAAAATCATTCCTCTTCTCAGGCCAACACTTGTTTCTATATTGAAAGTATAAGCCTAAATCTAGTGAGTCATCAGTCTTTGAAACTATTGTGATGAAAATGTTGTGCTTTAAACTTTGAAATATTATAAATCATGATGAAATCATTGCATATGATCCATCTCCAACACACTATAAGGAATCATACCAACTCGTAATGTGTCTCGTTGAATCTATAAACATCTAATTCTAGTACAAGTAAAAAATTATGGTGTATTTGTTGTGTCGTGATACTGTAGATAATCAAATCTAGAGTTTACATGATAATCTAGTCTTTCATACTTGAAAAATATCACTCAAGGCTCTACCCTTTAGTTCATGACCATACCACTATTGAAATACTTGCAGTCACCATCTCATTGTGCCTAAATTTTTATCTTATGGTTTTTCCTTGATATTATGATTACACAGATCATTTATAGCCCACATTATGCTTAAAATTTGATATATATCCCTCACTATAAGTTCCAGAGCTTCAAAATTCTCTATTCTCTAGGGAACTACTATCTGGAGTAGAACACTAGTGTCCCAGATCTAATGTTAGTGCTTGTATCCTACAAACATTCAAATTTTTAAATCTTTCAATATGTACAAGTCAACCTATTTTTCTTAATTAACCCCCCAGTGAGATATTTTCAAAATGTATAATATAAATAAAAAATAAAACCCACTCATTATTCATCTAGAAATTTACCAAACAAACACCTATCAATCTCACTAAATCATATGTACAACTGAGTTATACTACCATATGCTTCCCTATTTCCAAATCAATCATAGGCACAATCTTCTTACAAACAAAAAATAGCTCATGAACATTATTTATCAATTTGAAAGCTAGATCACTACATGTAGTCACATATAACATATTACAATATTGTTCACACACAAGCCCATATGAGGGGGAGAACTACATTGACCTGAGGCCCACTTCAGAGTATATGGATATGTGGGTAGTGCTCATTGACAAAGGGGTCTTGAGGTCAGATCGACTTCACTTGAGCCCACTAACCCCTGTTTTCGTATGGTGACATTCCCTAATTAGAGGACTTAGGGTTTTGATCAAAATAATGATATTTGGAACCTATGCATACGAACCCAATTGACAATATATAAGGTGATAGAAAAATCTAACAGACACAGGTAGAATTTATAAAAAGGGACATGTTATTCAATACAAAAATAGACATTAGTTTCTAGATATAAGCATCAACGCTAGTGTCCTTATTTCGATGATAGTGTCTAGGATGATTGAGAGTTAATTTTAAGAATTTGACAAATCATAGTTGAGAATCATCTTGACTATTTACACACTTAAAATTCATAGATCTTCTTAAACATCGATAAAAAAAACTATGTATTATCTCTTCTTTGTGTTTAAGCATGCAAATTACTATTTGGCATTGTACTTTCTATATTTAGCAAATTTACATAATTCAACATTATAACAGAATATAATGTGAATTTGAATTATTTAATTCACATATTTTTTAGAGTTGCTTATTCTTTAGTTTATTATGATACTCTTTCTTTTAATCCTTATTTCCAAAAAGGGTCAAACATTTGGTGAACCCAACATCTGAGTCTTATTATGCAAGTCCTATTTACCCTAAGGACTTTAGCCTTATAGGGTTTCAGATTGTTGTAATTATTTAGATATAAAATTTTATTTTCCATTATTATTGGCATATTTGTTTTGATTTATAAAAAATGGAAAATGTTAAACAAGATCATTTTGAAATGGAAGATAAAGATGCCTGAATCAATCATCTAAATACAAATTAGGGATTAATTAATGCATTATTGTATGTTATATGAGATGAAGTAATTAACTTGCTAAGGATAATGCATTTGCATCTAATAATGGTGAATATTTAGATGGTAATACTACTAATTCAATCCCAATATCCCTCCCCTTGAACATAATAGTAATGCTTACATATAGTGGGGACACAAGATATGTTTTTAAACCATTGTTTCCCAAAGAACAAATAATTATTGCTACATCCTCCATGGGAACAATCAATTTTTTAACTCAATTATTTGTTTCAATGCTTATATCAAGACAAATGTTTGCATCCCATTTGATGACTTCTCAAATATCAAACCTTAATCTCAATGGGTCTATTGTAAATCTTGTCTAAGTTATTCAAGATTTGGAAGCTAAGGTTACCAACATTGAGAAAAATTATTTGAAATCAACTCATGTTATTGATTCACAAGTTGTATTACATAATCCTCTTGCACTTGAGATATATTTGCACCCTTTTCTAACTAGTTTTGTATCACCTAGTTTCACACTTTATGATGGAAAGTGTGATCTTGAGCATCATGTCCAATCTTTGTATGAAACATGCCTTGATTATGCTTCTGCTAATAAAATTTTGACAAAATTATTTCTAAAAGCATAAAGGACTATGCTTTGAGATTGTTCTATGATCTACTAATGCAATCAATAAGAGTATTTAAGCCTCTAGCAGATCATTTTTAGCACATTTTTTAATAAACATTACTAAAAATATGTCATATGCATAAATTGAAAAGATAAAACAAGGAACCAATGAATCTATTTTGAGGCATAAGAAAATGTTGGCCAAAATGACAAATCCAATGGTAGATAAAGAGATTCAGGATATCTTTAAGCAAAGTTTGCATGCCCCATTACATGAGTCTTTTGTATTCAATAAGTTTAAATATTTTTATGACTTATGCCATAATTTTTGAGATTGAGAAATGAAACTTATTTCTTTGAAAAGGTTTAAGTATGTATCAAAAACACTAACTACATCTAGTACAAAGTTTCATATCAAAATAATCAATAAGGCTAAACCTACTGAGGCTAAAAAGGAAGCAACAACTATATTTAATATAGTGTCACAATAACCTAAATCAGATTATCTTATCCAATGTACCTAAGAGATAATTTACATGATTAATTTGGTCTTCAACTTAATTCCTTTAGAAGCTTGTGGAGTGTCATATCGTATATCTATCCCTTCTCTGATGGTGATTGATACGAGTTAACCTCTACCAAAATGATATGATGAAAATGCCTATTGTGACTACTACCAATGTGTTATAAATTCTACAAACATATGTTACAATTTGAAGCATAAGATATAATATCTTATTGATATTGAATAAATTACCTTTGATGATCCTCCAAAGGATTCAGGGTCACAACCTAATGATCATCCAAACCAAAAGATATTCAATAATACACTACAGGATCATTTTAAGGAAATACCACAAATGTAAATGGCATATAATGAACATCCTCCACCACATTATGGGAAACCATAAGGTGGGATTATCAACACACTTACCTCATATGGTTCAAAGGCATTCTATTAATTTAGATGACAATGAAGTTATGGATGACAACTCTGATCTTTACTCATTGTTTATTAGAGCACATATTGATCATTATCCTATACATAGTGTTATGGTTGATAATGGTTTTAGTGAGAATATTTGTACCATGAAATTAATCACACATTTTGGATATATACTTGATGATTTATACCCTTCGACCAAGATGGTCAAATCATTCAATGGAAAAGTACACAACATTTTGGTGAGATTGATTTACCTTTATAAGTTGGTCCAACACATGTGACCAAAAACAAATTAGTTATACCACATATGAGAGTCCTTGATTTGTTATTGGGATGATACTGGATTCATAATCTCTACATAGTGCCTTCCAAAATGCATAGATGTCTTAAGTATATTAATGCCAACAAGGTAATCAAAGTTTTAGGAATTTAATATGATCATCCACTAAAAAAAAGATAAGTTTATTCCAAGATAGTTAATCATAAAACCTATTAAAGTTAATCATAAGTTAAATGGTAATCAAAAGGCATCCCATTTCCTAGGTAATCGATACTTGAGAGGTTGTTTGCATCATAGATACATAGTGGACTCCACAAAGCCCTCATCTACTCCTTCATGACCTAGCCAATTTTTTAGAGTAGATCAACATATATTGAGATTATATATTAATGCTTACACATGACTATACTCATTCTACTATCTTACATAGTGTATTTTATATGTTATTCTACATAACATTTTGATAACACATGTATGCAAGGACTATTATGACATATTTATGTTAGTTGCTTATATTTTAATTATTTATATTATCGCATGGCTTACTTGAGTGTAATTATTTTTTGCTTCCTTGTCTTGATTGTGGAACATTTGCACATGTTCCTTATTTGTTGGTCCCAATGCCCCGAGTATTGTTTGTTTTTTAATGTGTAGACATTAAAACATATCTTATAATATGAGTGTACATAATTTGAGCATGCCCCTTGTTTTTGGTCTCTTTAGACCTCTCTTTACATGACATTGAGTGATCTTGTGTGTGGGTTTGCTTATTTTCTGAGTTTATTACTTCTAAACATTGTAATGATCCATATCATGCATATTAAAGGTTGTTATGTTTGGATACTATGAGCTTCATTGATACATCTATTTATACATGATACCACTATACAATTCTTTATTACATGTTTGATATAGATATAACATAGTTGTCTTATCCTTTTGAGATAAGGTGACTATCATGTTACATTCCCATCACCTCAAAAGTGGGGGTATATCAATGGGGGTATGTAATAGAGACATGAGCCACATACACACAATTGACATAATTTGATATAATTTATATGATTAAGATATACACTTTTGACATATATTAGACATGTGGCATCAATTTTAATATGTTTGGATATTTTTTTTAGATTTGTGAACTTATCATATAAATTTTATAGAGTAAAGATTACATTTTGATAGATACTTCATATTGAGACATATTAAAGGTGCATATGCCATGGAAATGCACCAAATTATAGATACATGCTCAAATTATATAAATATTCATGCACCAACCTTACTAATATGCACTGATTGAGATTTTATCTATTGCAGTAGTTAACTCCCTTGACTATTGTGATTGAGATTTAACACCCTAGATGCCCTTATAACTAATTCTATTTTTTGGGTTGATATGGTTGCACAATTTAACCTAGGTGAAATTGGATAGATTGGATAGATTATGTTTACACTTGAGTTATGTTATTGAGAGTCAGTGAAATCGATGGCCTTGGAATAAATCATCCTTACATTGAATTAGGGGCATGATCACCCTCAAATTCCCCTCTTTACATCTCCAAGGTTTTGTTAACTACTATACTTGCACCTTTGTGAAGGTAGTTTTAAGCCTTCACAATTTGAAGTAACATGGAGAAAATCCTAGGACGTGGGTGACCTAATAGGTGGATTAAATATCTATATTCTAAGGGCTAGCTCCTCTTAATATATTAGTTAGGATCTATACACTACACTACCAAATTATAAGGAAAAAGAGAAGAAGGTAAACTAAAAGGAAAACCTATTTAACTAAGGTGATACACCAAAATGTGACCTTCACTTATGTAATATGCACTAAGAAGGTCAAATAAGAAATAAACCTGATTGCACTTCTCAAATGAGAGTCTCCAAACATCAATGTTTCACATAGAGGCTTAGCTTGATGGATGATCTAAGTCAACTAATCAATAGGTCTCTCAAAGAAACTAAGGAAATCTCACACTTTCTAAACATACAAGATTGTTAAAGCACACTATGAAACCTATAGGGATGAACTAACCCTGAAAATAGGTAAAAATAAATGACAAGATGAGAGGAATAATGTACTATCATTGTCATTCATCAACTAACCATTAGCATAAACTAAACACAAGCTTTGAGGAGGCATGAAGTTAGTCTTATTCATTCAAAATTGGAAAGTATAGGTGTTTTTATGAGCATGGCCTTGCCACAACTCAGGTTAAGGATGTTTCAAATGAAAAACATAGGCTTACATATAGATAATTGAGAAAGAGGAGAGAGAAAGAGACAAGAGCCAAGAAACTAGGAAATATGACATTTACTTAGTCTTCTTAAAACCCAATGTAGCACTCCCTTGATAATACCTCATCCAAATTTAGATCATGGAATAGAGGTTGAAATTAGACTTGTTTTAGAATATTTAAGGAGTCTTTGAGCATTCATTTCTAGTTTTTGACTAGCATAACTTCCTAGATCTTTGCTTGCACACCCTACATTCTTGGTGAAGAAGAGTCATCCTTGAAAATAGGTCTTGATCCATGAGATTAGGTCATCATAAATTAATCAAGTCTTTGGTTGAAATATTATCCAAACCATTAATGAGGTCTTTCCACCCTTCTTGGGCTGTTAGAAGGCATTTGATGCTTCTTTGACTTTATCTTCCTTGACTAGGTGTTGGAAGGAAAAGGTATTTTCAAAGTTGTTTAGGAATATTTCAAGAATTTGAAAACTTATTCCAATGAACCTATGATCCATTCATAATCTTAAAGTGTCATGTGAATAAGTATAAACCTCAATAATACCTTTGTAAATGTTTTTATGCATCCATTTGGTGCTTGGATCACTTAATTCTTTCACATGAGTAAAAGGTATAGGAGAGAAAAAAAAGAGTTTTGACTTGAACCAGACAAATTCCATCCATGGAAGTATTCTCAACATTAATCTAGACCTTTAAAAAATCATTTGAAACCATCATGTATCCCAAAAGATTCAATTTTGCTTATATAACATGCTTTAGCATCCATTCCTTGTATCCCTAAAATTTTGTAAAGCTCCTTGTCCAGAACATTGTACAATTCAAATTTGAAACATGGGAATATTTTTGAGTATCATATATCCCATTACATATCCACACAAAATTTCATGATCCAAATCTAATTGGAAGTACTCACTTTCCTTCATTTTCTTCCCCAATTAGGCCTAATTAGCCCTCTAGGCTTAGAAAGTATAAATCTCGATCCATAACGCTTCGAAACATTTGAAACCTTCCAAAATAATGTGATTAAATTTACATAGGATATCACTAACATCCATGTCAATTTTGGGTCTTGAAACCCTATGGAAGTATGCAAACCAAGAAATCACCTTGTCACCTAGTCTCATTTTGAGCCTGTTTGAGACTGCCTTGGAAAATGAGCTTGATTCGACCACCTATAGAATATTCCATGAATTTTTTTGGGATATAATATATATTACACATCATAAATTACATAATTTAATGATTGGTAAGTTATCCCCTTCTTAGAACACCTGAAAAACACTAAAACATGCAAAAAATAGGGACGTAACTTGAAGAAGCATAAACTTTTCCATAAGGAGGTTTAAAAAGCATAGAAAACAATAAACAACATAATACCTTAAACAATTCTAACTTACCTTATTTTATGATAAATTGAGTTTTGAGGTCTTCATCTATGATTCTATCTAGTACCTTGGTACCCTTGTGAGCACTCACATCTCTTGTAAGGATCTAAATCACCCTAAAAACTCATTGGTGCTCTCATAACACATTCATAAGAGTTTATAGTTATTTTAAGGGTCTATTAAGTTGATAAAATAACCATATACAGTATTTTAGTTTTATTTACCCATTCCAGCTTAAAATAGACTTTTGATCTCAAGAGTGACTTTAGCCATATTGACCCCTTCGAGAATGCTTGGAGGTAGATCATGTTATTACACATATCTTTAATTACTTCATAACCCCTTTACCACTGACATTAAGGTCATTAAATACAATTGTACCTTGTTGAAGAGGCCAACTCACCCAAAACCATCTCAAAGGATCTTGTACTCAAGAGGAGACCTATGAACCTTTGCTTGGATTAATGAGGTGTGAAATGACTTAAACATTGACTTAAGAACCCCTGAAGATGAAGACACTTTCTTGATAACTCAAATCATGCTCCAAAACTGATCAAATATACCATTCATAAGGATACTCTAGGAAACCATTTTGTGTCATATGTACCTTCCTGGAAGGAGTTACCTGATTAATCCAAATGGAAGAGGTCCAATTTAACCTTAAAATAACCTCAATATAACCATTATTCCCCATTGAATCCTATAGAGAAGAACGGTGCAATAATTGAAAATGTGCTTTGATTTTTCATAGATGTATCAATTAATTATGGTGGTGGACAGGGTGGAGAATTAAATTTTTGGTTGATCTAGTAAAACAATCTTGTTAGAAGGTTGAGAAATAACATTAACTATTATCTTTGCATCTATTTTAATATTTCTTGGTTTAATTTTGTAATATGGTTTTCTTTGAAACTTCGTTGTGAAAGTTGAATTAGATATAGATGCATACTTGAGCTTGTTCAAAGCATGAAGCTTTAATTTTCTTTCTCTTATTATGTGACAAAGATCTTCAAATGCTCTAAATTTATTTAAAATAATTGACTCATGCAAATGTATAAGCAAACTTTGTTTGAAAATATTTTGTAATTCAATATCTAGGAAGGAGTTAGTCGTTTTAGCAAGCATGGTCTTGTAACAAAGTACATAATCACTGAGAGGCTCATTAGTTCCTTTCTTAAACTTAGCAATTTGTGCATAAGAAAGATTTTCATCATTGTTAATATAAATAATTAAGAAATAAAATGGCTAATGGATTGAATGTTTTGACTGATTAAACAAGTAGATTATAAAATTAACATAAGGCATAATATTGTAAGCTTCTTGAAAATGACTTGGTTATAAATTTGTCATTAAAACCGTAATCAAAACATGACACATGAAATGATATGAGATGTTGTTTTGGATCTCCTTTACCCTCATATAGTGGAAGCTTAGGGGCTAAAAATCATCTAAGTAAAGGGTATCATGCAATATCGGGTGTTAATGGGTTATGAAGTAAAGCTTGGGAATCCAATGATTGAATAGCTTTTACGATACTTTACTCTAACTACAACACCACATGCAAAAATGTAATAGTTTTTTCAAGAGATTTTGCAATAGGTAAGGTATGTGATGTAGTATGCATAGCTATCAAAGGATTTGTATGAGTCACTTGGTTAGGCATAGATATAGAAATATTTTGTAGATCTTATGTATCCCCAATCCTAAAGCTGTAGATGCAATAGCAGTATCAAAAATAGGCGTAGCAACACATGTAATAGGGTTTATAATGCAAAAGAGTGATTCTTATTATGTATTGATGGCAGAACATTTTTATTTTTATACGCTTTTAGAAGTTAAAAGAACTTCAATTATATTGGGGTTATACCTTGTGGAATTTGATGAAGTCCTAAAAAATTAGATGAACATTGGACTTGTGCATGATCTACCCCATTGAGCTCATCAGGATGAATCCTACCTATGCCTTCATAGATATCTTGTGTATTATGATCATCTTTATTAACTTGTTCATTATGAGTATCTTCTTGAAAATATTCATTAGATTTTTATCATCAAAAATAAGAGGAACCAATGTTTTCATTAATAGAGTACATTTTAACAGTGTTCAAAGAGATTTTAATGTGCTTAATAGGTATTGTATTTAACCTAGCACTTCACCTTATAGGAATATGAGAAGCAAGTTTTTATATGGCATAGAAAAATGACATGGAAAAAATATTGCAAACAATGCCCAAAATGATATGCTAGAAACAAGAGATTTTTTTTTGTGTATGGATATTAGTAAATTCTTATGAAATCCAAAGTAAAAAGAAGATACTTTCAATGTCAGATATCAGATCTAAGCTTAAAATAAAGTGCTTTCAGTGTTAGCAACTCTATCAAATATTAAAAGCAAGTTATTTTAGTGTTAGATTTAAATCCAAGATCAAAAGAAAATCCTTTTAGTGCCCTATATTCAGGGATTTATCTAAACTATATGGGATAAATTTTGAAACCCTAGAAGGTTAGAACCCTAAGGAAAACTTAAGTTTTAACAATGTTCAAACAAAAACATGAGTTTTAATTAATAAAGGTACATGACTAACTTGAGTTCACCAATATATTTTATCGTAATTAAGGTTAATTCACTTATTAATCTAATTTTAGATAAAATACATCCCTCCCAACATGATTATTTAAAGAAACTCAATCTGTCCAAATGGCATACATGAAAGCAAAATAAATATAAGCTCAACATTGTAAATCTCTTAAAGGTGGTTTGAGAACAAGTTGACACAAGAAAACCAAGCACAAAACAGATATGCAAACCCTAATAAAACAAGTTTTTAAAATATTTAAATTTAATTTATTTCCCTTAACTTTGAATATTATTTAGTTGAGGTAGTTGAAATATTTATCACATGAAACTATTTAATTTATTAATAAATATGTTTTTACTAAAAGATGCATGCCCCATTAACAATATTATTTATTAACCTACCAAAAAATATAACCTAATGTTAAGACTTTGGAACAAGTCCTAACAAACCCCCCTATGATCCAAAGTTAGGTCTTTGGACACATACCAAGCATTTTTCTAAATTTTTCGAATTTGATTCTGTCAAGGGGTTTTGTGAAGATGTCAGCTATCTGATCAGCAGTTGGGCAATGTATTGGATCAAGAGCTTTCTTTGCCACTAGCATTCACAGATAATAGTATTTGACATCCATATGTTTTGTTTTGGCATGAAACATAGGATTCTTTGACATTTTGATTGCACTTTGATTATCAATGTATAACTGTGTAGGAGCAAATTGAGAAACTTGAAGATCTTCAAGAATACGACAAAGGTAAACAATTTCTCTGGAAGCATCCCATGCTGCAATATACTCTAATTATGTTGATGAATTTGCCACTGTATCTTGCTTCTTACAACACCAAGCAATGGCAGCTAAACCCATATGCATAGTATATCATGTGGTTGACACTCTATCATCCACACATCCACGAAAATCTGCATCACAATATCCAACAAGTTTGAAGTTTTTATTGCGGTTGTATTCAAGGCCATATGTTTTCATTCCTTGAAGGTAATAAAGTACTCATTTTGTTGCATGCCAATGAATTTCTCTAGGCTCATGCATAAACTTAGGTAAAATTCCAACTAAAAATGAAATGTCGGGCATGGTAGTCATCAAGTATATCAAACCTCCCACCTATTGTTTGTATGTGGTGCCATCAAAAAAGGCGCTGCTATCATCCTTAGACAATTTCAAATTACTTTCCATGGGAGTGAGGGCAGGTTTGCAATCACTCATGCCAAACCTATCTAATAACTCAGAAATATACTTAGTTTGTGAAATGAAAATACTATGCTCTTTCTGAGTTACCTCTATGCCTAGATAGTAGTGAAGAAGTCCAATATCTTTCATCTCAAACCCATATTTTAATTCCTTCTTCATAGACTTGTTATAGTTTTCATCATTACCTATGATAAACAAGTCATCGACATAGAGAACAAGTATCACCATAGGCTAATAAATAATATTGTTAATGGGGCATGCATCTTTTAGTAAAGACACCCCCATAAAATAAAGCTACTTAGTTTTAATTTTAGGTAGTTTTCATGTTTTGTATTTATTAATTAGAACTACT
This sequence comes from Torreya grandis, assembly GCA_037957365.1. Taxonomy (NCBI): domain Eukaryota; kingdom Viridiplantae; phylum Streptophyta; class Pinopsida; order Cupressales; family Taxaceae; genus Torreya; species Torreya grandis. Next base: position 9,133,580 of record JARHVA010000055.1, read on the forward strand.
TTACGAGTTGTTTTTCCATAAATAGTTGGTTATAGAATTAGTTGGTTTTACCGGTCATGGGTAAAACTCTATATAATCCATGTATGCAATGTAAAAGGGTTAACAGAGTAAAAGCACCCTTATGTACTTGTTTTTTTGAATATTAATAAAATACTTTTGCACTCGCACTAAGCGGGGACAAGGTTCAAACTATTTGTTCAAAGAGTTATCAGAGGTATCAGAGCATGGTTTTGTCCAACACGGTGAATTTTGGGAGCATTGGTGAATTTGAAAGGAAGGCAAGGTGAAAAGTCAAATTCACATGAAATCAAATGGCATGAAATAAGGTATGTCATATAATGAAAATATCTTATTGGTTTAAATGTAATGTCAAAAATTTGAAAAATTATTAAATTATTTTAATTTTTCAATTTTTTTTTTACATTTAAGCCTGTATATTTCTCATATACCACAATCTGGTCATTTTGGCCATTCATACTCTATTTTACTGTGTTCAAACTCCTCATCTGACATTTAAAATGATTTTTTTAGCATTTAAATGTTATTAAATTCATTATTTTTTGTATTTTTCATCCATGGCTGCCATTGTTGATTCAATTCATTCTCAGCCCTCTTAAAATCCAAAAACAACTGCAAATCTTGTTAAAAACCCTGTTTTGCATCCTCAAAGGAAAATCTAGAATTTTTTTGAGTTGTACAGCCTATGGTACGACCTTCCAATGCTCTGGCTGTAATTTAAATCCATTTCCAGCAAAAATTACTTCAAAAATTTGCAAAATCTCAACCAAAATCCATTTTACACTGCCTGTACGGATTTGTACAGCCTCCAGGAGAGAGAACATGTGCAAAAAACATTTTCAGGAGCAGCCATGGTGTCCCAGGAAAACATGGCCAAGGTTTAAACTTAGGAAAATAAAAAATTTCATGTTTCTAAAGTTTGTTGTCAAAAATTTGCTTTGGATGGGTCGCACGTGAGGACGCTTGGTTGAGAAGACTAAAAAGGGAAAAATTTTGGATTTATTTACATATATGTAAATTTTTTTAAAAAAATCCCTCATAGACAAAATCTAGAATAAGTACAATTTCCTGAGTATCATATTTTGAAAATGCTCTTAGAGCAATTGGTTAAGCTTATTTTGTAAAGAAGTTTGCAAGGAGGAGATCAAGGGTTCAAATCCCTTATTTTTGGAAGAAGTTTTTGTCCTTTAGAATATACTTTTTGTAAAATGAATATTCTCTTTTAAATATGCTTTTTGTATGCCTTGAAAATTGTGAAATGCATACTTATTTTATTGTGTTGTTTTTAAAATCGAAAAAGGGGAATTAAAATTCTATTTCTTTTACATTGTTGTGGTGATATAAGGGTGTAATTGGTGGAATAAGGTTGTAATTTGGAAAAATAAGGGTGTAATCATTGATTTTTGGTGAGGTTAAGTGCAAAACCCATAAAAAAATCTTGTTTTTATTTTGTGCTCTACACAGAGGTTAAGTGAAAAACCCCGTAGAAGCAGTGTCTTGTGCAGTGAGTGTGATATTTGTTTCATCTCTTTTGCATTTTGTCACATTTTTCTCTACTGCACTTGCTTTTATTTCAAGATGCTGAAGATTAAAAATTTGATTTTAGATAGTGATAGATTAACAATTTCTAATTATTCTGATTGGAAATGATTGATGGAGGCTTCACTAGTTTTTAATGAGTTATGCGATATTGTCAAGAATGAAAATCCCACATTGCCAAAAGAACAGGCTAAATTAGATGTATTCAATTTGCATGATTCTAAGGCCTTAGCTCTCATTAAATGTTATACTCATGTTACTTATGTTCATATTGAAAATTCTCTTCATAGTTATGCTGCATGGAAAACATTGTTAGATTTGTATGATAAGAAACTTAAGCATAAAAAGATAGATATTCATATGCAATTGTTTACTTTGTCATTAAATGAAGATGGGGATATGGGAGAATATGTTTAAATTGAAAAATATCACTACTGAGTACACTAAGGCTGGGTTTGGAAAACTAGATGATGAACTCATAGTCATTGCTGCTTTGAAAGGACTACCTAGGTCCTATAAAAATTTTGTTGAAATGTTGCATGTCTCTGACAAGATCACATGCATCAATTTTGATAAGTTGGCTGAGTTGCTCATCCAACATGACCTCTCTCTACCCAATAAATCCAAGAAAACTGAAGAAGCTCATGTTTTAGAGTCAAAGCCTAGTTCATCTTCATCTAGGCATCAAAACAATAGAAGAAAGAGTTATAGAGGGGGTCGAGGTTATAGAGGAGGTAGATATCAAAATAGAGGTAGGGGTCATTTAAATAATCAACAATCTAACCAATCACATTCACATGAAACAAGTGATCGAGGACATGGTCACAACTCATATAGGGGCAGAGGCTGAGGTAGATCAGACATTCAGTGTCATAGATGTGAAAAATTTGGTCACATTGCCTCACAATGTAGGAGTTTTTTTGATAAAATTCAGAGGCCACAACAAGTGACTAAGTCTAACTCTGCTCAGTATGTCGATCATGACTATGATGAGTCCAGTAATTTTGTCCATGAATCTGCATTCACTACTTTGGGGCACATTGATTATATTGAATATGAGGCTAGAGATGAGCTAACAGATGTATGGGTTTTAGACATAGGAGCAACCAAACACATGACATTTAGGAGAGATTTATTTTGGTCTTTTAAGGAAGCTTTTCTCTCTCTAGTTTCCTTAGCAGATAAGTCTATGCATACACCATTAGGACTTGGATCTATTCAGATTATTCTTCCAAATAGGTCTATAAAATACTTGGAGGATGTTTGGTATGTTCCCACATTGAATAAACACAAATAAAAGATATCAAATAGTGCTTGAAAATGCGCTCATTTACATCAATTCAGTGAAAGATGATTATAAAACAATGTATACAGGATATGAAGATGGAAACTTGGTTAGATTGCATTGTAAAGTGCTTCCTCCCACTATAGAACTTGCGGTAGTTGTTGACACAGGTACAGGTACTATGTCTACATAGCGGTTATGGCATCTCTGTAATGGACATTTGAATATCCACTCTTTAGTGGATTTGCATATATATGGTATGGTGAGTGGGTTGCCCACTTTTTACAAAGATAGTATTCTTTGTGAATCATGTGTTTTGGGCAAACAAAATCGAGAAAAAAATCGTAAATAGTCATCTTAGAGAGCTAACAGATGTTTACAGTTAGTTCATAGTGATGTATGTGACATGAAAAAGTCATCCATTGGTGGGTGTAGATTCTTTGTCTTGTTTATTGATGACTTTTCTTGAATGACTTGGGTATTTTTTATGAAAAACAAATATGAAGTTTTCGCTAAGTTTGTTGATTGGTTACACTTAGTCAAAAAAGAAATAGGTTCACATTTAGCCACTCTTCATTTAGATAATAAAGGTGAGTATACCTCAAATGAGTTTTCAGATTATTGTCGAGAACATGGCATTCATCGATAATATAGAAATGCTTATACTTCACAGCAAAATTGAATATCTGAACAGACGAATAGAACTTTAGAGGGTACAACACGTGCCATGTTTCACTATAAATAGCTTGATGATAAGTTTTGGGCAGAAGCCATTGGTACTACAGTGTATTTGAGAAACATGTCCTCCACAGTTGCACTTTTGGGACAAACTCCATATGAGGCATGGTATGGATTTAAACCCAAAGTTAAACACTTAAAAGTGTTTGGATGTCTTTGTTTTGCTTTGGTTCCTATTAAACATAGAACTAAGTTGGAACCATGAAGTCAAAAATGCATCTTTTTTGGTTATTCTGAAGATAAAAAGGGGTTTCATTTGCTTGTACAGGATACAGGCAAATTCATAGTGAGTCGAGATGTTATATTTGATGAGTTTGGGACTATGAACACTATAAAGATTGATTCTCAACTTGATAGATTAGAGAGGAAAAATACAAAAAGAGATAAGGGTTTGAATAATGGGGATAATTCTTCGAAGTTGTAGTATGAAACTCAAATTCCTTCACTTTCCTCTCCATCATCTACAAGTTCACGGTTGATGACTTAGAAATTGTTGAAAATTCTCTAAGTCCCCCTTCAAATGATGCACACGATGAGAATTCTGAAGTCCCTGATTTGAATAATTTGACTAAGTATCCAAAATGGGCTCAAAGTACTTTTTCTGACTTGAAAGTAGATGAAGTTGGTTTAATAGGGCCCAGGAATTCACAAAAATAGGTAAACTATGCTATGGTTGTTACGACTTCTTCCTCTAAGCCATACACTTTTGAGGAGGCATCTACTGAACATGTCTGGCAACAGATAATGAAAAATGAATATGATGTCATACTTAGCAATAATACATGGGTTTTAGTTGATCCTCCTCCACATGTTAAACCCATTGGATGTAAATGAGTTTATAGGACTAAGTATAAATCAGATGGCTTCATTGATAAATACAAGGCACGACTTGTTGCAAAAGGATATGCATAACAAGAAGGTATTGACTATGAGGAAACATTTGCACTAACTGCCAAATGGCACACTATTCGTATGGTACTTGCCCTAGCAGCACAAAATGGTTGGAAAGTATATTAATTGGATGTTAAAAATGCCTTTTTAAATGGTGATTTACAGGAAGAAGTATATATGAAACAACTTCAGGGTTTTGAACAAGTGGGTGCTGAACACAAAGTGTGTAAATTGATAAAAGCTTTGTATGGGCTCAAACAGGCACCCGGGGCTTGGTATGAGAAAATGGATTCATTCTTGAAATCCATCAATTTTCATCATAGTGAATCTGATGATACTCTCTATTTTCGAGTGCAAGGTAAGAAAATGGTGATACTTGTTCTCTATGTTGATGACTTGTTTATCATAGGTAATGATGAAAATCATAACAAGTCTATGAAGAAAGAATTAAAAGATGGATTTAAGATGATAGATCTTGGACTTCTTCACTACTATCTAGGCATAAAGGTAACTCAGAAAGAGCATAGTATTTTCATTTCACAAACTAAGTATATTTCTGAGTTATTAGATAGGTTTGGCATGAGTGATTGCAAACCTACCCTCACTCCCATGCAAAGTAATTTGAAATTTTCTAAGGATGATAGTAGTGCCTTTTTTGATGGCACCACATACAGACAATTGGTGGGAGGTTTGATATACTTGATGACTACTAGGCTCGATATTTCATTTTCAGTTGGAATTTTATCTAGGTTTATGCATGAGCCTAGAGAAATTCATTGGCATGCAACAAAATGAGTACTTCATTACCTTCAGGGAATGAAAACATATGGCCTTGAATACCGCCGCAACAAGAACTTCAAACTAGTTGGATATTGTGATGCAGATTTTGGCGGATGTGTGGATGACAAAGTGTCAACCACATGATACACTATGCATATGGGTTCAACTGTCATTGCTTGGTGTTGTAAGAAACAGGGTACAGTGGCGAATTCATCAACAGAATCAGAGTATATTACAGCATGGGATGCTTCTAGAGAAATTGTTTACCTTCGTCATATTCTTGAAGATCTTTAAGTTTCTCAATTTGCTCCTACACAGTTATACATTGATAATCAAAGTGCAATAAAAAAGACCAAGAATCCTGTGTTTCATGCCAAAACAAAACATATGGATGTCAAATACCATTATCTATGAATGTTGGTGGCAAAGAAAGCTCTTGATCCAATATATTTCCCAACTGTCGATCGGACAGGTGACATCTTCACAAAACCCCTTGACAGAATCAAATTTGAAAAATTTAGAAAAATTCTTGGTATGTGTCCAAAGACCTGACTTTGGATCATAGGGGGGTTTGTTAGGACTTGTTCCAAAGTCTTAACATTAAGTTAGATTTTTTGGTAGGTTAATAAATAATATTGTTAATGGGGCATGCATCTTTTAGTAAAGACACCACCATAAAATAAAGTTACTTAGTTTTAATTTTAGGTAGTTTTCATGTTTTGTATTTATTAATTAGAACTACCTTACGAGTTATTTTCCCGTAAATAGTTGGTTATAGGATTAGTTGGTTTTACCGGTCATGGGTAAAACTCTATATAATCCATGTATGCAATGTAAAAGGGTTAACGGAGTAAAGACACCCTTATGTACTTATTTTTTGAGTATTAATAAAATACTTGTGCACTCTCACTAAGCAGGGACAAGGTTCAAACTATTTATTCAAAGAGTTATCAAACATTGTATTTTTTCATTTTTATTCACTAATTTTTACCTTTAATGAATATTAATATTATTATTTTATCTTATATAATAAATTAATATAAAATTTAATATATAATAGTTTTATAATATTCATTATTATAAATTTAATAATTATATGTTCACATTTCTTAAGTTTTTATTTTTTTTAAAATTATAATCTGAAAAATAAATAAACCTTAAAATTAAGTAAGCTTTTAGCACTTTCTCACTTAAAGAGAATCAAACATAACATATATAATATCCCTACTTTCAATCAAGATGGTTTTTTTTAACCAATATTTAAAAATTATATATATATATATATATATATATATATATATATATATATATATATATATATATATATATATATACATTAATATTAATTTTAATAATTTTTTTCTTTATAAATATAATAAATGTTTCAATAAAAACAAGGGTTGCGTAGCTTTTAGTCCATGCAATTTTAGTTGAAAAGAAATTTTATAGGATTGCAATATTGCAATATAATAGCCTAATCCCTATCTAAATATTGTAAATTGTTTATGGTTTACTTTGTATGTAAATTTAGAATGTAAATTTATTGTAACAGTGACTAATAAGCAGGGATTAATAAAATTAAATCAAAAAAATAATAATCTTTGGGAAAGGAATAGTAGTTAATATTTGTAACATACAGATATTAAGTGCATATATATTTTTTTTAAATATTAATATTTTAAATATGTTAAAATGTAAATGTGAAATTAAAAAAACAAAACAAAACATGAATATAAAAAATGATAAAAATAAGTATAAGTATTTTGTTGACCACACAAAACACTGAACATTTTTACCTTAAAGTAGTTGCAAAAATTTAATTGTGAAATTATATTTAAAATATATATGTGTAATTTTAATTGTTCTAGTAGTATATTATAATGTTATTTAATAATAATAATGATGATGATATATAAAAATTATAAATCAAAATCTTAATATGAAAAATTTATAAAAAAACTAATAACTAATGTGAAATTTAATTAAATAATATTTTTTTAATTTTATATTCACATTACAAATTGTACATAATAAATTATATCTAATATCATTTATACATGCGCATATATATAAATAATTTTTTTCAAATTATATATATATATATATATATATATATATATATATGCCAGCGAAATAAGTATCTTGCAGTCATCAAACTGATTGAAAATGGGGCAGCAGTATCATGCCAAATAGTAGCAGACAATCTTTTATTAAATGTTACCCATTTTTCTAGGCTTAAATAATGATATAAACAAAATATCATGGAAAGAAAAAAAAAGGATAGAATATTACTTAGTTTATTATTCTCCACTAAAACAAGTTTTAATGATTATGATTTCAAACCAGCGGCAAAAAATCCGAGTCCTAGCACGTGGGATATTTATAACAATTACCATGGAAATCATGAATCCAGTTTGGATAAAAATGAATATTAATAAATTTACGGAAATGATTATCTATGAAATTTCTCTATGACATTTAGCCAAATGTACATTATTATTTTCTGCTATATTTTAGAGAAGTTTTAAATACTTATTATTTTGTAGCTTATAGATATAATTATTATTTTTTAGCTTATAAATACAATTAGATAAGTTTTAAATGGAATATTCGTTAAAAAAAAAAAAAGTTAATATTTTTTAATGAAATTTTAGATAAATATTCATAATTATAAAATAAATTTAATTTTTTTTAAATTACGATTTTCAATTAAATTCTTACCATTTTTTGTGCACTAAGATTGTTGTTTGTTATATTATATTTCAAATGTCATTTTTTGAAATAAGTTTTTAATTATAATATTAATATAATTACACTTATCATAATATAATATAAGGATGTTTGATATAATTATGAAATGTTAATCACTAGAAAATAAAAAGTTCCAAGCAAAAACAAGTGCTGCTAAAATTGAAGTGGGCCTGAATTCCAACGTATTCAGTTGAGTGGTTAAACTCTATGACAATCATGTTTCTAAATTACAATCAATTCAAGCATGGTGTGAGTTATGTGCATGTTAGTTAATTTATCATGAATACAGTTAGTTTAAAGGATGTTATAACAAAGGCCAAAAAAGTGGGGTTAACATAATATAAAGAGAGCTTCAGTTAAGGGTGTTAGAGCCAACAGACACTGCACCCTTTTTGAGGATCAGATTTAATAGCACATATAGAAGTGCATAGGCGTGCAATTGAGTTCTGAATATGAATGTGCAATAGTAATCATAAAAGGGTAAATCGTAGTAAGAATGCAAGAAAAGTACACTTGCATGAGAAAATGGAAATATAACATAAAAACACAAGTTCAATTACTCAACTTTGGTGGAGCAGTCTTCTCCTTGAATATTTGTTTTAAACCTAACTCTTTATATTTTCTTACATTGTTAAATCCCTGTTGAACTCATCTTTTTCAAAATGAAGGCATTATTTTGTTGCTAGTTGTACAATATATATAATCTGAGTGAAGAATGAACAACTTACCTTCCAATAATAACCTCTCTTTAATTTCACTCCACTATTTCACTGAAGACAAAAAAAAAAAAAAAGCAAATAATAAAAAACTTCTCTGTGAATTTCAAAGAAAATAATATAAGAAAAATGAATGCTACATTCCCTCAAGAAAAAAAATCAGCCCTAATTCAACCCGGCAGAACTAAAAATATACACAATAATAATAATAATATCCTTATTCTTTAATTAATTGATCAAAAATTATTTGCATCATATTAAGGATTTTCCATTCTTCACGTTTCTTCACTATCACCATATGTGCCTTTTCCACTGCCGTGTAGATATGTCCCTGAAACCAAATCTTGGGATAGCAATACTGAGGATCTCCATTACAATAGTTTAATAGCTCCTGGTCGGTAATTACCATGGTGAATATCCATTGCCCGATATCCAGTCGAAACTCACTCCTCTGTACACCGTAATTATAATCATAATGCCACGGCCGCCAATTCACCTGACACATGGTTGAAAGGCTATGAACAGAAACCACATCACAGAGGATGATTGCACTCAATGAACCTTGATATAATTGCATTGTTTCCAGTAAATCTGGAGATGCCGATGCCACATAAGTGCTACAACCATGTCCAATTTGAATTACAGCTTCTGCGCCAATGCAGTCCGGAAAGAGATGTTGGCTCAAGATTGACTTGGCTCCATCCACTGCGCTCCCAATCACAATCAGACTCTCTGACGGCACTCTCTTCATATCACCAAATAAACCAAAAAAAATAGTCTCAAATAGTTAATAGACCACTCTTTTCACAGAGTAGAAAAATAAAGAGCAAGGAAATCGGTCTCGAATAGTTTAATATGGTAATAAAAATAATTTAAAAGTTAAAATAGTTTTAATCAGAAAGAAGAATACTAAGAACAAGATGAGACAGGAAGTGACTATTCAATACCTGCAACCTGTGAATGGAATTTCCTATTGCTTCATTGCTGTACGGTGAAAGTTGCATATGTTTTAATGCAGGTAATTCTTCAATACCTGCTATATTCCGCAGCTTCTCACAACTCTCAATTTTAATGGTCTCCAGGAAGCTCAGTCCGACAACACTTAACTCCTCCAACATCTCACATCTGACACTGGTAAGCTCCTCGACATCTGCAAGACTTGACAGCTCCTCAAATTTTGGACAGTCAGTGATTTTAAGATTTGCCACATTAACATTCCCTGACAGGGTTTTCAAATTTTCACAATCACACAACTCAAGCTTATTGAGTTTCCCACATCCATCAATTATAATACTCTCGAGGAAACTTTGATCTTTAAAAGGTCTCAATTTCTCCACCTGAGGACAATGTCTAATGCTGAATATTGCAAGCTTTGGAACACCATACACTTCTACTGTTATCAAATTATTACAACCATCCAATAGCAGACCATTCAGCTTCAAACAATCACCAATTGAAACACTCTGCAAGCAGCTCAGATGGAAAAGACATGGCAACTCTTCAAGCTGTGGACATTCATGAATCATCAACTCTACAAGATTTGTAAGATCACATATCCCTGACATACTTTTCAAGTTTTCACAATCAATCAAGTGAAGGCTACTCAGTGTTCTTACCATATTTAAATCCACCATAGTCAGGTTATCCATAGAAATAAGGTGGAGAGATTCAAGGTTGGGATAATGATATCCGCTAATTAAGATCTTGGTTACAAGAAACTGAGCTTTAATACTTAGCTTTTCAAGACTACTCATGGGAAACTTAACAGTAGAAGACTGTCCCCTGTTATTCAAAGCCAATATTCCTCTTAATTCGAAAATAGAGAGATTAAAAGAAAGGGACTCCTTCTCTATTATTGGAGGAATATTCAACACTTAACTTGGAAGACCCTATAAACAAAATTTTAGGTTTAATAATGAGGAACTCTAAGAGGGACCAACCTTCAATTGTCGTTCCCTCTGCTTCAAAGCATAAATTTTTCAAATGACTGGATATGCTTGACAAATCTGGTAACTCTTGCAAAATGGTTTTAGAGATATGCAGCTCTTTCAATGAGGAGGGAGCCTGAATTTCACAATAAATTTGTTTCAAATTTTGATAAATAATAACTTGCTATTAAGGAATTTAGGAAAATTAAGTCAATGAAGAGTAAAATACCTGTTCATCACTTTGCCACAACCTCTTGAAATATCCATTGTAGATTCTTAACAACTGCAAATTTTTAAGAGGAATCCATGAAGGAATGCTTATCATCTGATCAAGCCCATTAAAGTAGCTAAGCTCAAGTCAAAGCAAAGAAGCTGACGTCTCACTCCATTCTTCTAAATTCCCTATAAAGTATGTAATTTTAACATCCATGGTTGAGTCTACAATCGACTGGAAACATCTTACATTAGTTTCAACAAGAATGGTTTGGAATCCCTTTAATTCCTGCATTCAAAAATTAAAAGTCAAATTGGTGCTGTTGTAAGAAAATTACGGACCAATGTACCACACACAAATGTCTTAAAAAGAATAAAAGTCTTGAATATCACCAAATAAATAAGGAAGCATACTAAAGATCTAAGTTCATGGGGGCGCCATAGGCGGCGGGGAGCACTCATTTCCTTTGCCATTGCTCTTCCCAAATCTCTGAGGTGATCATGCATTCCAAAACCAGGTCTCCCATCATGCTGCCAAAGCTTTATTTCATTGATAAGACATTTATCTTTGAGGGTGCGAAGTGCATGCCGGGCGCTCCAGCCACATCTCTCCCATATTGTTATAGCCATATCCTCAGATGTATTAATAAAAATACATGCTATATCCATGAACATCTCTTTTTCCTCCGGCTCGAGTGCATCAAAACTTATTATAAGTGTTTCCTTTATGTCCTTGGCAGAATTTTACGGGCTTTATCCAACTCTAAAAACCAATAACTCAGATCTCTACCATGAACATGCCTGCCCAAAACTTGAAGAGACAATGGTAAGCCTCCACATACATCTATGAAGTCCTCAACTACACCCTTATAAACACTAGCCAGACGGGATTGTTCGAAGGCATGCCAACAAAAGAGCTGTCTCGCATCATCTCTATTCATCCCTTTCAACTTATAGCCAGTACTAATTCCTGTGCTTATGAGCACCCCCACATTACGGGTTGTAACAATTAGCAGACTGTTACTAGATTTATTCAATAAATCCCTGAACAAGAGAGCGTCTAACTGCTTTACATGATCAATATCATCTACAATAAGCAGGAAGCTCAGAAAACTGTTCCTTTCCAGAAGATCTTTTATATAGCTCTTTCCTTCTTCTATACTTCTAAAATTTGGAGGATGTTGTTCATTGAAGAGATCTTTGATAAGTTGAACTTGCAACGAAGGTAATTCGCCTTTGGCAGATGCCTCCCGCACATCAAATAGAAAACATGTTTTAGCATATTGCATACGCTTTCTGTTGAACAACTCTTTAGAGAGAGTCGTCTTCCCTAATCCACCCATTCCAAAAATTCCAACAGCCTTAGCCTTCTCTTTCACTTCTTCATTCAACCTGCACTGCCTTTCAAAATCTTGTACAAGGCCATGAATGCTTCGCTTTTCAAAATCTTGCACAAGATTGTCAAGCCCCACTGGGTATTCTGCAACATATAATGATTTTGTTCTTTTTACTTCTTTTTGCACTGCTGACACTATGTCTTTACAGTCGAAGACACTGTGCAAGGAAATAAATTTTGCTTACTTAAACTAGCTCTGTTTTGAGAAAAGAAAAAATGAAGTAAAATTAAAGGAAGCAAAAAACTTACTCTGAATTGTAGAATTCCCAGCCTCTGTAAAATGAAACAGTCTGAAGTGCTTCCTTCCACTCCTCGAGCTTCTCCCGGTGTCTGGACTTCTTTTCAAAATCAGCGAATGCATCAGCATACACTCCCTTTTCTATGTACCGGAGTTCCCAAGGTTGCACATCATAAAACACTGGAATAACCTTAGCTGGACTCTGTAACATGAGAACCAACTCAGTCAAACACCAAGCTGACTCCGCATATCTTTTGGAGAAGATAGCGATGTGGACTGACGCTGAGCGGATAGCGGTCTCAATTGTGGAAGGAAATGAATCTCCAAGTTCTGTCTCTTCACGATCAAGAAATGCCTTTATTCCCAACTCCTGAAGAGAATTGTAAAGATTATGAGCCAGAGTTTGTTTGACATCAGGGCCTCTGTGGTTGATGAACACATCAAACACTCTTGACGATTCAGATATCTTCCTCCTTTTGCAGGCAGGTTCAATTCCAGAGAACCCAGTATTTTGTTGGTAAGATGAGGATGAAGATGCCATTGATTTCAATTCAAATGGATTTATTTGAAAGAGAGAGAGCAGAATGAATTGGATTTAGTTGCAGTAGGGCTTAAGAATAAGAAAGAAGGCTTTATGTCGAAGAGGAAGAGCAGAGTGAATATAAATAGATAACTTGTATCTGAAAACCATTGATGTTGTACTTGTGTTCATTTCTTCCCGGAAACAACGAGGAAGAAAAGGAAGAAAACTCGAAGGAAGATGTTCAGAAAATGGACAGGCACTGACATATACAAAAATATTAAATGGGTTCAATCCTTCTCAGAAAATACCCAGAAAGGAAAATGTAAGAAAAATATTCAGAAAACAGACGAGCACTGACCTGTACCAGAAAAAAAAAGAAAGAAAGAAAGAGACTAGATTAAACTAAATGAATGGAGGAGAAAACGTTGTCATGGATTCATTCATTCCCAGAAACAACGCGGAAGAAAAGAGGACGGCAAAAGTTGAGAAAATAGACAAACACTGACCAATCAAACAGTAGATTTGACTAAATTAAGATCTTAAAACCGTCGGCCATTTTCTAAAATGATGAAATTTCGTCGCTGTTGCCCAAAAAAAAAAATTTCTGTATTCATAAAACAATGAGAACAGTCCACCTGAGCGACTCCTCTATCAGGGTGATTAAATTTGACAGTTTATATTATTTGTCATGTAATTTTTTTGATGAGAGTTATTTATTCAAGATTGTCATTTAAATGAATGGTTGTTGGTTTAATTGGTGAAGAAGTTTAGTTTACAAAGAATTCTTGTTGCTAGTAAAATTTGATTCGAGAAAAAAAATGACAATGGAATCGTGTCCCAAGCGATTTCGGCAAAATGGATACCCCTTAATACTTGATTCTTAATTTAAGATCACTGCGTAAAACAATAATCAAGCCCCCCCCAAAAAAAAAAGATTACCATTTAAATATTAACATAATGATACTATCATTTATAATATAAAACATAAATATTAGATATTATATATATTTATTATATTTATATTGTTTAAAATCTTACTTTGTATTTAATATGGTTTCTTAAAAATGATTATATTTTATGGTAAAAAAATGTAAATATGTTCATACGATCATTAAATTTAGTTTTGCAATAATATTTATTTAGTCATAAATATGATGAAAGAAACTATCAACTAACATTTAGTTTATGCGATAAATTTTAAGAGGGGAGGATAATGGTAAAGGCATTTTCTTAGAAAGAAGGGAATAAAAGATTCGATTATGTATTTTTATGTTCGTGTAGTGGAATTTTTTATAAACTACCATCTTTTTATTAAGTTTTTTAGCCTAATTTAAATTAAAATGCTTGTAAATTATGTTATTAGTTGGGACTAGGTCAATATTAAACTTAAATTGGTAAACTAAGAGTTGTTTGACATTAGGGCCTCTCTAGTTGATGAAAACACTAAACAATCTTAACAATTCCTATACCTTCCTCCTTTTGTCAGCAGATTCAATCCCAGAAAAACATCATTTTTTTAACGAGATGAGGATGAAGATGACATTGATTTCAACTCAAATGCTAACCATATATATTTCAAAAAATAGATTTATTTGAAAGAGAGAGAAGAATGAATTGGATTTAGTTATAGTGGGCCTTAAGATAGAAGGCTTTATGACAAAGAGGAAGAGTAGAGTGAATATAAATAGATACACTGTATATAAAAACCTTTGATGTTGTAAATAGGTCCATTCTTTCCTTGAAAACAATGAAAAACAAAAACAAAAGAAAAATGTTAATGTAGAGTAAAAAACTCTACATTTTTCATTTTTTGAGTCCAGTTATGCACTCCAAGTTTTGTCCATGCACATTTCAGTTTCGAGGGAGTGAAGTTTTTTTTGACACAGAGCGCAGGTGTAAGTTTCTTTTGCCTAAATTTTGTCTAAGTATCAAAGTTGCACGAAAGCTGCCAAGTGTCATCCGCCGAGGCACATTTCATAATTTCTATAAGTTGCTCGAAACGTGCCATGTGTCTCGTAGTAATACAGCGGAGTGCGACAAGTGTCGGCATCCGCGCTTCATGTTGGCATCCATATTTCAATTTTTTTTTGAGTTTCGAAAGGCTTTTTTCGATAGGCTTTTCTCAGGATAAAGCGGAAGCCGCCACGTGTCAATATCTGAAATATCTTTATTTTGTTTCATCGATAAGTAAAGACTGTGGTGGGCCCCGGGTTTTGTTTCTGAGGCAAGCAAAAGCCGCCAAGTGTCACCGTTTGTGTAAATATGAAATGAGGCCCAATTGTTTCTATAATATAAACAGAGTGATGCGGAGACCAACACATGTCACCTTCAGCAGGATACTCAAAAGGTAGCTAAAAGCAGTGGAGACCGCCACATGTCCCTTGTTAAAGATGCACGAAAAGCGCCACCTGTCTTTGCTCCCTTTTTGAAGTTGCTTAGGGGAAAAGTGCTGTGGGTCCTATTTTTTATAAGTTGTTAAAGTTTTGGAGAAGCGGACGGTGACAGATGTCAAAGATGAAACACTCCTAAGAGAAGACACAGTAAAGAGTATAGGTTACGCAGAAAGTGCCGTGTGTCTTCGATAAGTGCTGCGGAACATACCAAGTGTCATTTTCTGGTGCTTCATGAATAATAAGAAGGTTTTCAAGTAAGTTAAGCGAAGCAGCCAAATGTCCTCACCCGTTTCATAGTGGGAAGCGTCATGTGTATCTATTTCAGCCAATGAACTTGCAAGGAGTTGGAACATTGCAGATCCAAAAAATATCTTATGTTAGACACTTCCAGATCAGTTAGAGTTCAATTAGAACGTTGGATTGGGAACGTGCAGAAAAATTAGAGCTAGCTGGATGCTATAAATAGGGGTGCAGAGATCACCAGGAGGATCATCAGAAGATAGAGAGAATTTTCTACGAGAGATTATTGTCAAGAGTTTTTAGACTTTTTTTAGCTGTGATCAGGAATATCATTTTCCTTTGTTCTATTTTCTTGAGTTTGAAAGTTTATGTAACTGTGCCTTTTATGTGACTGGAGAATTAATAAGAACACTGAGTTCTGTGCCTTTTTTGATATTTTTCTGTGTCACTGCAAAAGTAGTCTAAGTTGTGAGCCTTTGTTTCTATTGTTTTTTTATCTTTACATTGATCATTCCTTGTTCGCTCTTGAATGTAATTGAATCTTACATATAGCTTCACTGTGCTCAGAATTAAGGGTCAAATTAAATTTAGGCGCATCACCATAGTTAGATTTTTCTTTCATTGCACTTGTGTTTCTCTTTGATTCCTATCCCTTTTCCCAGTATACACTTGATATAAAGAAGAGCCAGCTTCTTTAAAATCATGAGGTTGTTTTAGGTTGCAAGTCCCACATTCCTGAAACTTCCCATTGTTGGTGTTAGAAACAACGCAATTTTAATCATCAATAGTTTTTGGCACGCCCGGTGGGACACCATCTTGAAGTTTCTTTCAAGACCGTATGAACCAGAGAGTTACAAGGAGTCAAAGTTGTGGACCAGTAACAAGATCTCAATCTGTTGTAAATCCAAGTATTCTTTTTCCACCATTGATAACTAGTCCAAGAAGAAGGGTCAATCAGTTTATACCAATACCAAGAGTAAACATGGGAGCACCTATAGCCCCAAGAAATTATGCAAGTTGGAACACTGGCAGTCCTTTGATTCTCCCAATACCAACAGCCACCTAGGATCTTATCCCAGTAAATGCCTTGAAAGCTCTACCCAAATTCAGTGGGTAAGATTTCAAAACACCTAAAGAACATCTGGAAGATGTGTCTGATGTATGTGCTATACATGTTGTCACACAACAAAATGTGGCTATAAGATTATTAGCAGCTTCTTTTAAAGGAAAGGCTCTGGAATGGTACCGATCCTTGACTCCAAATACAATATCCACATGGGATCAGCTTGGAGATCTTTTCTTTGAAAGATTTGAAGAAAAGGGCGATAAATCTTCTTTGTTGCAACAATTGATTACTATCCAAAGAGCACCACAAGAAGCAATGACTGACTTCAATTCAAGATTTCAAAAGACTTGGGAAAGGATTCCTGCTACATCAAGACCATTACCAGGTATGGCTATAGTATTTTACCTTAAAGCTTTAAATTTAGATATATCTGTAATGATTCAGTCACTTGGAGGTCAAACTCTGCCAGAAGCTTATGACTATGCAGTTAGAGCTGAAAATAATTTAATAGATGCTGGAAAGTTGCCCCCAAGGCCTCCCATGCCCATGTTTCCAGAGATTACCTTACCTATGCCTAAAGAAGCCCCTAATCCCATAAC
The DNA here is from genome assembly GCA_037957365.1 of Torreya grandis. Taxonomy (NCBI): domain Eukaryota; kingdom Viridiplantae; phylum Streptophyta; class Pinopsida; order Cupressales; family Taxaceae; genus Torreya; species Torreya grandis. The sequence goes on from JARHVA010000055.1 coordinate 9,150,894, forward strand.
CCCACCTGTGTCTATGTATAAATATTCTCAACAACCTGCTAAAGAACTTGTCCCTGCCCATTCCTCTGAGATGGACGATATCAAGAACATCTTAAGGACATTTTCTAATGAGTTAATCAACATAAAAAGATAGCAGAATCCTTACCCTAAACCCAAATATCAAGGCTACCAAGGAAATATATTTTCATCACAACCAAACTAGTATCAGGGTCCTCAAAGACAAACTAACCCTCAGCCAGCAAACCAATTAGTTGCAGTCCCTACACCCTCACAAACTATTCCCCCTAATTCAAATAGGGAGATTGTTCAAGGGAAAAATAATTATGCAGATGGCACCAATGCCTTGTGTTTCCCTTGTAATAATGCTCATACTCTTAGAGATTGTCCCATGGGTAATCTACAACAAAAGGTAGCAGAGCAAAGAAAAATGGATGGACAATTTGCAAGTACTAGTGACAATCAAGCCTACCAATCTTCTGGTATGCAAAATTCAGTCCTAATGGCTCAGATGCAAGGGATGTATTTACAACAACAAGAAGAAATAGCCCTAGAACATGCTTTGTTTTCATGGGTTGAAGATGAAGAATTAGTATTCTTGAATGAAGCCTCTACTTCCAAGAAACCAGTGGTGCAATCAGACTACTATACCAGATCAAAGAGAAGAATGATGGAACAGCCTGAAGTTGCAAATAATGAAGTTATAGAGAATCCTCCATTTCAAGGTCATCGAAACACAACTGTTAGAAAATAAGTGCATCAGCCAGTGCAGAATCAAGTAGTTCCTAGACAAGTTTAAGAAAAAGCAAGATATCCTTATTTTCCAAGAACCCAAACTTTGGGACCAATGAATGTGGTGGATCAACTGAAGAGGACCCCAACACAAGTATCAATATGGGATATATTAGCTATTCCTAAACAAAAGACACTACTACAAAAACCTCTACAAGGTCAAACAATGCCTAAACATATTGGCACTAAAGAAGGACCTGCTGAAAAAGAAAAGTTAAAAAGTTCAGTTCCTCTGCAAACAACAACGCTTGTGAACAATGCACCAGAGGTAAACAAATCCAAACCAGAGCCTTTCTATTTAACTTTGATAGTTGGTAAGAAACTGCTGCATAATGCCATGATAGACTCAAGGGCTAGTATTAAAGTAATGCCTAAGCAAATAACAAATGCTTTAAAGATAAAGTACGAGCCACTTACTAAAGGAGTTATGCAGCTAGATGGCAAATCAATGCAAACAATAGGGAGAATTAAACAACTCCCATTGCAATTATATACTTGTCCCAATATAATTGTCAATCAAGATGTAGTAGTCATAGATATACATCCTATTTTTGGTTTATGTTTATCCAGAGACTTTACAGCCAAGATAGGAGGATATATGTCCCTTGATTGGTCTCATCTCATCCTAAGAACCAAATATGGTTCAAAGATAAAAATTCTATCTAAACCATTATCAAAGGATCACATCACTAATGAACCAATATCAAAATTAGAGGCAAATCATGCTATGTTAAATAAATAAGAAAGGGTTTTTGTTGAAGAGTTGGGTGACTGGACTGAACATGACCAAGAAGAGGAAAATAATAATTTGTTAGCTATGATGCATAGTGATTCATATAGAAATTATGACTCTACTAGTATGGGCACTTATGTTATTTTTGATGAAGACCATGAAATCCCAAATGTTTTAAAGGAAGAAATGCCAACTACTCAAGAATCTGAAAAAAATTCAGAAATATAGACTTTAAATTTTGATGGGGCTACAAGTAAAAATGGTGCTGGATCAGGAATTTGTCTTGCTGCTCCAAATGGTGAGAAAATCTTAAGAGCTATCCGTTTCCAGTTTTCCTGTACTAATAATGATGCTGAGTATGAATCCTTAGTACATGGGCTCCTGTTAGCCAAGAAAAAGGGAATAAACAATCTAATAGTAAAAGGAGATTCAGAACTAGTAGTAAAGCAAATTAGAGAAAAGACAATAGCTAAAAATGCAAGGATGAGATTCTATAGACACAGAATTTGGGAATTAATAGATTTTGAAGCTTTCAATATTGAAGTAGTCCCTAGGATTCAAAAATTTGAAACTAATAGGATGGTACAGATTGGCTCACAGTTTGATCCAACAACTGGCCTATTAATTAAAAATGAGTCAGTAAAAGTTATAGTAAGGCCAACTATTCCAGACAATGATGAGAATTGGCAAGTATTTGAAAATGATTCTCAGGTACTCTCATTCTTACAACAATCAAAGGAGTTTGCTGATCAATTGCAAACTAAAATTGAAGAGGCATATGGAGACCAAGTTATACAATTAAAGACTAATAAGCTTTCCAAAGACTTGATCACTTTAGAAAACCTATTTGATCTAGAAGATGTAAGCTTGGAGAAGAAAAGGTTCCAAGTAAATAAAGCAGATTATTCTGAAATAGAGGTGAGTGAAGGAAGAAAATTAAAAGTTTGAAATTCTGCAACTCAAGAGGAAAAGGAAAGACTAATTGACTTGTGTAAAAGATATGACAGAGTCATAGCCTGGAGTTATGAAGACCTTCATGGATATAATAGAGACATCATTCAGCACACAATAGAATTGACTGAAGGATCTAAGCCCATCAGACAGAAATAGAGGCCAGTGAATCCAAAGATTGAACCTCTAATGGTGGATGAGTTGCAAAAAAATTTAAATTCTAAAATAATTTTTCCAATCAAACACTCAATCTGGGTATCAAATCTAGTACCAGTTATGAAAAAGAATGGTGATATAAGACTTTGTGTAGATTTTAGAGACCTAAATAGAGAATCTTTGAAAGATAACTATCCCTTTCCCTCTATGGAACAAATTTTACAGACTGTGGCTGGATTAGAGAAATTTTCCTTGCTAGATGGTTTCTCTAGATACAATCAGATTTAATTGGCTGATGAAGACCAATACAAGACTACTTTTACTACCAAATGAGGAACATTTGCATATGCTAAGATGCCATTTGGCTTGTCAAATGCTGGAGCCACTTTTCAAAGAGCTATGGATGTAGCATTTGGGGAACTTATAAATAAAACTATCTTGATGATCTTACTATTTTTTCTAAAAATTTTGTTGATCATTTTGATCATTTAGAATCTATTTTTAAGAAATGTGAAGAATTTGGAATATCACTGAATCCCAAGAAATGTATCTTTGTTGTACCTCAAGGAAAATTATTGGGACATATAGTATCTAAAGAAGGAGTCTCCATAGATCCAGAGAGAGTTGTAGCTATACTGAACTTACCTCTTCCAGTAAATAAAAAAATAGTTCAGTCTTTTTTGGGGAAGATTAATTTTGTCAGTAGGTTCATATCCGACTTCGCAGGCTTAGTAAGACCAGTAACACTCTTGTTGAAGAAAGACCTGATTTTCAAGTGGACTACAGAAGGAAGGAAAGCCTTTGAAGAGGTCAAGAAAGCTATCTCAACAGCACCAGTACTTAGAAACCCAGACTTTTCTAAGCCTTTTGTAATGTATGTCTATGGAGGAGAGCTCAGTATTGCTGCTATCTTAACACAAAAAGATGATAGATAGGAGGGAGAGCACCCAATAGCCTTTTTTTCAAGGACTCTTAGGGAGTACAAAACTAGATACAATTTTGTAGAGAAACAAGCATATGCTATGGTAAAAGCCCTCAAGAAATTCAGACATATGGTATTAGGAATTAAGATTCTAATACTTGTGGCTCACCCAAGTGTCAGGGAATATATTATGGAGGGTGAAATTACTGAAAAAAGAGAAAATTGGATAACAAATATCCTTGAATATGACGTAGAGGTCAAACCCACTAAGTTAGTCAAAGGTAGGGGGTTGTGCCAATACATGACTCAAGAGCTTGAAAAGATGATACCTGAAGAAATAGATTCAAAAATGGAAAATGAAACTGTATTGAGGATACAAAAGGTTGATCAGAACTCCTGGGTCACAAACAGGATTCATTTTATGAAATATGGGATTTACCCAAGAGAACTTCCTCAAAACAAGAGGAGATACTATAGGATGCAAGGGGTCCATTTTGTTTTAATTGAACAAGTTATTTTTAGAAGAAATTCTGATGGCAAACTTTTAAGATGCATAGAAAAAGATGAGGCTAAGAAAATACTGCATGAAATGCATCAGGGAGTATCAGGTGGACATTTTTCTGCAAAGATCACAGCTATAAAGATAAGTGAGGCAAGTTATTTCTGGCCTACTTTATTTATAGACTGTTATCAACTGGTTAAAAGGTGTTAATCTTATCAATGCATTAATGCAGTAATGCCCCTTAGTCCTATAATTGTTGATGAACCCTTTGCTCAATGGGGTCTTGATTTCATTAGAATGATAAATCCAGTGTCAAGTATGGGTCACAAATGGATTCTAACTACCACAAATTATTTCACCAGATGGACTGAGATAGTGCCACTCAAAAAAGAAACAGAAAATGTGATCCTAAATTTTCTAAGAAGTATCACTACTCGCTTTGGGTCTCCTCGCACCATAATTTCAGATAATACTAAAGAATTTTTAGGATCTAAAGTATCTGAATTTGCACTGAAGCATAGAATATATCTGAAAACTTCTTCTAATTATTATCCTCAGGGTAATGGTTTGGCAGAATCAACTAACAAGAACATGATTAGATTCATCAAAAGAATAAGGGCTGATCATCACAAAGAGTGGCATAAAGTGCTTAACATAACATTGTGGGCTGATAGAATTACACCTAATCAGGTGACGAAAATGTCCTCATATAAATTGGTCTATGGCAAGCCTGCTGTAATACCCCTAAGCTTGGAGATTCCTGCTCTCCAACTATTAAAATAGATTGAAATTGAGGAAAATGGCCCCATGAAGGTTAGACTTGCTGAACTCTTGAAAGTTCAATAAAAGAGGGATCTAGCACATGATTCATTGATAAAGCATCAAAAAATAATTAAAGATTGCTTTGATAAAAGGACTTCAAATCCCCATTTCAAAGTAGGCTCAATTGTTTTGAAATGGAATGTAAGAGCTGCCAAGCCGGGTCAACACACTAAATTTGAAGCATTGTGGACTGGCCCCTATAAAATCTGTACATGTAAACAAAAAAATTCGTTTGAGCTAGAAACAATGAAAGGCGAACCTAAAGAGATTTCTGTGAATGGGATCTACTTGAAACATTTTAATTAAGCTGTGTCTCTAATGTATTATAGTTAGATAGTTTTCCTTTCCTAGTTGCTTTGTTTTCTCATTTTTTCTTTCCCACTCTTTCTTTTAAATAAGTGTTCTTTGAACACGTAGCCGCAGCTCAGAGTCTTTTTCAAAATTTTCAAAAACTCTTGACACATTAAATATCTCCCAAATTCTTAAATTCTCCAAGGTACCTTGCGCAACCACTTTCATGACGTGTCTAACTCGTTGTCCCATGAATATTTAGTAAGATTTGCTAACGGTTATCCGAGTTTAATGCCATTTTGAGACTTGATAAAAATACATCATAACAAGAGTTAAAGCTTACAATGTCTCAAACAGTCCTGGATCTGTGAGAATTTTTTTGCTACTTGCATTTTTAATTCATAGCAAGTCTGCTTAAGTGAAAGTGCCTTTTTCTATTGCAAAAGCTTCATACCCATTACCACAGTTCACTATTTTCAAGAATAGATATAGATATGGAGGGAGCACAGTGTTCACAACAAGGGTCTGGGATTTATGAATCCATTGACAAGTTTCTTACAAGTAAATCATATGCTTCAGCCCCTGCACAACCATTAAAGACCTACCCATGGACTAGAGTCCCTGAAGTTGGTCATGCAAATGACCTAGCAGAGGTAAAAGATTTTGCAGATGGAATCATGGACCCAATTCCTCAAAGAATTAGTAGCAAAACTCTCAAAGAAGGGGCACATCAAAGGTGTATTCAGAGGCCCAAGGTTGGACAATATGAGACATTTGCAATGAGGATATGGACTTCCCAACTGGCACAATTCATTGTCCTAGGTGTGCATCCATGCCCTGATTTGGTTGAAATATGCACCGAATTGTTTCATGCGCCCTCAAATACCATACAATAGGGTCCATTCATGGTGTAGATTACACCAAAGGCTATCAGAGAAATGTTGGCCATGTATCATGATAAGACAGTCACGTGTCCCACTATTGCCAAAATGCAAAAAATGTGGGCAAACGTCAATACTCAATTGAGGTTTTTGAAATCAGAATTGCAATTAGGTGATGATGATACCACTGTGCCGACATTGCCTGCAGCAAGAGCAAGAGCACTTTTCATGATGGCTTTCATTTTCAGAATGAAAAATGATATAACCGTCTATGAAGAACAAATGGCTATCCTTTTCAGATTGAAAACTGTTGACAAGACTCAGGAGTATTGGCTTGATTTTTATGAGCAGATTGCATATTCAATGGTGGAACAACTTGCCCAGTTCAAATCTAAAGGGATTTTTAGGTATTCTTCTTATCTATTTCACCTTATGTTATATCAAAACTCTGGCATCTTTTTCCAACACATGCATCTAAATATGTATGACCCAAGATTCGGTCTACATAGGACCATTCATGTGTCTGTATAGACACATATCTTGTCCAAAACCAGTGACCCATACAAATTTTGGGAACTTTTTGTTGCCCCCATTTTTTGTCATCTGAGCCCAGAGATGGTTGTAAATAGATTGATTCCAAGTGTCTCAGGCCTTATGACCAATTGCACTATTTCGTGTGATTACTTCTTTGGATCCCATCATACTATTATTAGAGTCCATGGTTTTAGTGTAGAACCAGTGTTGCTACCTAAGATTTTGACCTTTAGGTTAGCATTTTTAGAGGTCACCAGGCAAGTGTCTATGGTGGATAATGAATATGGCACTGAGAAAAAAAAGAAGAAAATGTATGATGTTCCATGGGTGACAAATAACATGGCCCTAGAGGTCAGAGATGCTGAGATCATGTTGTTGAGAAAGCTAGCTTTCCTGGGTTTCTCTCTAATTGAAGATAAATGGGTATATGACCCAAATGGTTTTATAACTTCATGGATCAGGACTAATAGGGTTACTGCCAGAATTGTGCATGAGGGCTATCCCTTTTGGGAAAACAAGAAAAAAATTAGAGAAGATATTCCTAATTTTTATGTTGAATTGAAAGATTTGCCCCTTCAACAAGACAGACAATGGGAAATTTTTTATGTTAAGCAAAGGTATTTTGACCCTAAAATCAGAATGACTTCTGGCTTAAGAAGAGCATTAAAGAATAAAGACTGGGATGCTGAGAAAATAGAAGCCTATTGGAAATATAGGCAAGAGATTTGTCAGACAACTCACTCTTTTGGAAATGTGGATTCAGATGAGAAATGGGAAGAACTCTGGGATGAGTGTCATCTGTCTCCTGTCTCTAGCCCTGATACAAGCAATTTGCAGACACAGGGTGGAGATCTAGAAGCTAGAGCAGAATCCAGTCAAACATCGCAGACCCTAGGGCAAACCTTAGCTTCAGTCCCTGTAACTGTTTGGCCCCAATCTCTCAGTAGCATTGAAAAATAAAAGAGTGTGGTATCTTCACCACCAAAAGCTTCTCGATCAGCATCAGTCCCTAGAGTTTCCATTTTTACACAAGCACCACTAGCAGCAGTGGTAGATGTTGAAGAGAAGGAATCACATCCAGAAGAAGAAACACCAAAGAAACATAAGAGGCTGAGGTTTCAACTTGATTCAGAGGAGAGGGTAAAACTCTCACAACACCAACCACAGAGTACTTCGGTTGCTCCTCAAGTAAGTATTGTTTCTCCTTCTTCTCAATCTTTCTATTCCCCTTTAGGGGTGATGATTCCATCTGGCCTGATGACATCCCCTGCCACCTTTGCTATGTCCATTTCTCATTTTGCCCCATCTATCCATACTCAGGCCATATCATTGCCTCATTTTCCCCCTCTATCCCTAAGAAAGTACCTCCTTAGATTTCCCCTAGCCAACATTTGGCTATTCCATACGGCTTGCCACAAGGTTATCCTTTTGTGGGTGGGAACATTGCCTCTCTTTCTACCTTCCAAACTCAAGCAAATGCTGCTAAGAAGGTAAGGGAAGCCCGAAGGAAGAAAAAGAGGATCAAAGATAATAAAGCCCTGGATACACCACATATGAGGTCATAATTTGATCCAATTCAGCAGCAACTAATGGTGACCCATTTGTCACCAAATATAGTCAAGTCAAATGAGCAAATGCAGCTCGAAGATTACACAATGAATGAAGTGGCTATAGTCATGTCCCTTTTAAGACTACAAGATAGGGTCGAGCTGCTAAAATAATCCACTTCTGTAGTAGCTAAAGATTATTTAAAAATATCAAAGAAGCTACAAAAAATGGAGGCTGACCTATCCCAAGAGAAGGCAAACTGTAGCAGTTTGACTACAGAGATTAATACTAAGAATAACAAAATAGAGATTCTAAATAAATAGTTGCAAGATATTGTTTCTCTTCAAACTCACCAGGATATTCAGGCCCAAAATGATTATTTAAAAGCAAGGATAATGTAGGTGAAAGATGCAGTGGCAACCTTAAGGCAGGAAAAAGCAGCATTACAAAAAAAATGTGAGGAAAGCTTGCTACAGGTCACTCAACTTCAATAAAAGCTGATAAATGAGCAGAACAATACCGATGCTATACAGGCCCAACTTCAAGCCGAGTGACAAAGGACAGAACAATTGACACTTAAGTTGGCTAATAGGCCAAAGAATGTAGGGGTGTTGAATTTGGTTAAGGAGCTTTATGAATCAATATGAAAAAGAATCTCTCAGGAGATTATTCAGCTCAGACCTTCTCTAACCTTTCTACTAAATGCACAAAAATTGTGCGAAAAGGTGGAGACTTCAGTAGAAGACACTCTGTCTACTGTCTCTATGAGAGTGTTTGACTCTCAAATGCTACTGTAAAAGCTATATGATGCAATTGATGGAATGTTGTCAGTAGTAGGGATTAATGACAGAATGATCGCTGCTAAAAGAGTGAATGAAGTTCTCAATTGCAACTCCGTAGTAATCAATTGCTAAGATCTTCTATATGTGATGAAAGAAGGAAATAATGAAATGAAACAACACATTAAAGACCTGGTGTAATTAGGTCTTCCTTCTCCTTTTCCTAATAACAACACTGTGTTGATGATTGATGAAATCAAACCTTTGTTGTTAGCCAGGCATAATGATCAAACAGTTTTTTAGGGTTTAAGGGATGATTCATCAGTGCCTGAAGTAGAAGCTATTTTGATTCCCATTTCCCAACTTGAATTTAAATTGAAGGCTACAATTCATATTTTGCAAAAAATTTCACACAAAGATATCAACCTTGATTTAGCCTTCAACGAATTGCAAAATAAGTAGAGATTATCTGACGATGAGTGGTCTGCTTATCAAACAACTTTATTGAAGTTGTGATTTTTTGTCACATTGATCAAGCGGGAGATTGTGGATTTTTCTTTCTAAGCAGGCTTAAAAGTTCTCAAGGTCTCCAAGAACTGTAGAGTAAAAAACTCTACATTTTTCATTTTTTGAGTCTAGTTATGCACTCCAAGTTTTGTCCCTGCGCATTTCAGTTTCGATGCAATGAAGTTTTTTTTGACACAGAGTGCAGGTGTAAGTTTCTTTTGCCTAAATTTTGTCTAAGTATCAAAGTTGCACGGAAGCTTCCAAGTGTCATCAGCTAGGGCACATTTCATAATTTATATAAGTTGCTTAGAACGTGCCACGTGTCTCGTAGTAATTCAGTGGAGCGCGACAAGTGTCAGCATCAGCATTTCATATCGGCATCCATGTTTCAAATTTATTTTGAGTTTCAAAGGCTTCTTTCGATAGGATTTTCTCAGGATAAAGTGGAAGCCACCACATGTCAATATTTGAAATATCTTCATTTTGTTTCATTGATAAGTAAAGACTGTGGTGGGCCCTGGGTTTTGTTTTTGAGGCAAGCAGAAGCTGCCAAGTGTCACCGTCCATGTAAATATGAAATGAGGCATGAGTATTTCTATAATATAGATAGAGTGACATGGAGACCAACACGTGTCACCTTCAACAGGATACTCAAAAGGTAGCTAAAAGCAGCGGAGACTACCACATGTCCCTTGTTAAAGATGCGCGAAAAGTGCCACCTGTCCCTGCTCCTTTTTTGTAGTTGCTCAAGCAAAAAGTGTTGTAGGTCCCATTTTTTATAAATTGTTAAAGTTTTGGAGAAGCAAATGGTGACAAATGTCAAAGATGAAACACTCCTAAACAAAGACACAGTAAAGAGTATAGGTTACGCGAAAAGTGCCATGTGTCTTCGATAAGTGTTGCAAAACATACCAAGTGTCATTTTCCAGTGCTTCATGAATAATAAGAAGGTTTTCAAGTAAATTAAGTGAAGCGGCCAAGTGTCCTCACCTGTTTCATAGTGGGAAGTGTCCTATGTATCTATTTCAGCCAATGAACTTGCAAGGAGTTGGAATGTTTCAGATCCAAGAAATATCTTGTGTTAGACACTTCCAGTTTAGTTAGAGTTCAGTTAAGACGTTGGATTGGGAATGTGCAGACAAATTAGAGTTAGTTCAATGCTATAAATAGGGTTGCAAAGATCACCAGGAGGATCATCAGAAGATAGAGAGAATTTTTTGTGAGAGATTATTGTCAAGAGTTTTTAGACTTTTTTTAGCAGTGATCAGGAATATCATTTGCCTTTATTCTATTTTATTGAGTTAGAAAGTTTATGTCACTGTGCATGTTTTTGTGCCTTTTATGTGAATAGAGAATTAATAAGAAGACTAAGTTTTGTGCCTTTGTTGATATTTTCCTGTGTCACTACAAAAGTAGTCTAGGTTGTGAGCCTCTATTTCTATTATTTTTTTCATCTTTTACATTGATCATGCCTTGTTCACTCTTTAATGTAATTGAATCTTACATATAGCTTCACTGTGCTCAGAATTAAGGGTCAAATTAAATTTAGGCGCATCGCCATAGTTAGATTTTTCTTTCATTGCACTTGTGTTTCTATTTGATTCCTATCCCTTTTTGCAATATACACTTGATATAAAGAAGAGCCAACTTCTTTAAAATTTGGAGGTTGTTTCAGGGTGCAAGTCCCACATTCCTGAAACTTCCCATTGTTGGTGTTAGAAACAACACGATTTTAATCATTAATATTTAGAAAATAGACAAGAAAAGATTAGATTCCACTAAATGAATGGAAGGAACATGTTCATAAAATAGACAAGCACTAACCTATACAAAAAAAGAAGATTAGATTCACTAAATGAATGGAAGAGAAGAGTAGTGATAGGTTCATTCTTTTCTGAAAACAACGAAGAAGAAAAGAGAATATAAAATGTTGAGAAAATATACAAACATCGACATATTCATAAATATTGATCATAAGTATACAAACTGTTCGATAAAATGTCTTATCAGAATGAGAAGGCTTTCTGATCATAGGTGAATTGTTTGACAAAATGTCTAATTGAATGAGAATGCATACTGAGTGCAGGATATGTTAGAGCTCAATCATCTCAAATCTTGAACACGTGTTGTAGTTAAATTTAGTCATTGAGTCGATAAGCAATCAGTATATGGGTTTGTTGAAGTGACTACTTAAAAGCTTGTTTCAGCTCTGGCTTTTCCTCTGATTTAGCAGGGGTTTAGTGTTTAAGCAAGGTTGAAGTCTAGCCTCATCACCCATGAGAGGTGGAAAGATTAAGGTATTCTTGTTAATCGCCATGTGCTTGTCAAAAAAATTATCTTCTCAGTCGTCTCCTCATTAGCGGACTATATGATGAATTGTCAAAATAACTCTCTCTTTTTTCAGTCCTCCTTTATGGATGGGCGTGCCCTTCATTCGAACTGGATTTAGATCTCAGTTTGGTGTATGTTTTTGTGGGATCATTTGACTAGTGGATTGGACAGGAATATAGAAGTTGTGTTAGCTAGTTTTGGTCCTCAAATGGTGTCTAGGTAGCAGTCTATTTGTGACTTAAGAATGATGTCAGGGGTTAGTCAAGTGGAAAGCATGGAAGATCCTTTTGATAACTCTCAGGATCCTTTTGATGAAAAATAGATATTTCCCAATGATACAGAATTAATTCAAAAGTGGCAAATGGAGCGCACCATGGATCGAATGGTCAACAAGCTAGTTGGTAATTGTTTTATCATTCAAGGAGTGGAGGATGTTTATTCTAACTTAGACCTAGAAATTCAGTCTCCTCATTGCAAGAGCTCATATGATGGGGACTCAGGGTTTGTTGGGGTTAGATCTCAAGAAATGGCCCACATTTGGGATCAGTTGAGGAACTTTGGGAAGGAAGTTGTGGAAGGGTTTGATGGGAAAATTCTTTCGAGAGTGGAGAGCTCTAGTCTGCCATTAGTTAGTCCTCCTTAGGATAAAATGGTTGCAATTGTTAAGAAGCAAAAAAGGTCATTAAGTTAAGATAAGGCATAACCAATTTGGTGTTAGGTGAAGATGTTCTTATTCACCAAGTTCTAGAGTTGGAAACTAAAACTTTGACAAGGAGATTCTATGGTAGAACTTGTTCTGTCAAGTCCTTGGGGGCTTGGATTAATACTTTTTAGAGCTCATTCCTAGGGTATAAGCCGAGATTTTTTATCTTGGCTAGGGGTTGGCTTGCCTTCTCCTTTAGGGCGATAGAGGATGCTACAAGGATCTGACATTGCAAATGATTTTGGAATTCTTCTTCCTTGGGATTGAAGAAAGGGTCTCCATGTTTTGACTTGATAAGAAAATCCAAATCAATTCAACCAATTTAGGTTAAATTGTCAGGTTTACCTCTGGGAAAGTGGTCAACTAGAATTCTTCAAGGTATTGGATACTCTATAGGGTCTTTTATGGGTTGGGATGAGGAGATTTTAAAGAGAAATTCTCACTCCTTAACTAGAATATTGGTGGAAGTTGATCTTAGTGCAGGGCTTCTAGAGGTCATTGAGATTGATATTGGCATAAGGAAATACACTCAGATTCTTGATTATTCTAAAGTGCCTTTTTGATGTGTAAGGTGTCATGCTTATGATTATCTTGTTGATGTGTGCTCTTTAAAATTTAATAGGCACTCTTGGAGGCCCAATCATATGGAACTCTCCATTCTGGAGATACCAAATAAAAGGACAGATGTTTCATCAATTGAAGGGGAGCATCATAAAAGGTAGCATAATTTATGTGTAGGTTGGAAAAAGCACAAGGAGTAGTAGGGCAAGATTTTGTTGAATCTGGGAAGCTATTCTCAATAATATGGATGTCCCCAAACAGTGATTTCCATGCTAGTTAACCTAGCCTTCACTGTGGTGGATGAGGTAGTGGAATTGTTTAAGGGGGCTCAGTTTGAAGTTTTGGATGACATCAGGAAAAGTTGAATGTGGAGCTAGTCAAATCTAAACTTTCTTCTCACAAAACTCAAATCACCAATCTCTTGGGATATCAAAATATTTTTTAGATCCTCCTAATGTTCATATGATTTCAAATAAGGGGTTGGTTGTTGTTACCTCTCCTCCCCTATCCACACGCTGTGTTCCTCTTAATCTAACTCCTGATAAGTGTTTAGGAGAATCTCCTCTTTTTTGTCCATAGTATTTGAATGTTAGTAGTGGGCCTCTCGAGTCCTCTTTTATGGAAGATAGTCAGCTTAAGGAGAATTCATATGTGTAACCATCTCCTAAGGATGCTATTCTTTTTCCCCTTCAATCCATTGGTCATTCCTCTTCATGTTTGGAGGATGGGGATTCACACATCGGTGGCAAGCATAACAATCATAAATCTAATAAGAAGGCTGGCGGTGGTATTGGGGAGGATTTTATGGAAGGTTTAGGTTTTGATCTCTTGAGGTCAAAAATGTTAGTGGTGGGCCTCTCGAGTCCTCTTTTATGGAAGATAGTCAGGTTAAGGAGAACTCATATGTGTAACCATCTCCTAAGGATGCTATTCTTTTTCCCCTTTAATCCATTGGTCATTCCTCTTCATGTTTGGAGGATGGGGATTCGCACATCGGTGGCAAGCATAACAATCATAAATCTAATAAAAAAGCTGGTGGTGGTATTGGGGAGGATTTGATGGAAGCTTTAGGTTTTGATCTCTTGAGGTCAAAAATCAATCCTAATGTAGGGAGAAAGCCCACCTTCAAACATGCACAAGAACAAGCTATATAAGGGATATTAATAGTGGTACACAACAAACTATTCTTGGGGTACTTAGAACATCCACTAACCCCAAAATTATTTCATAATGTTATTTCTCTCTTAATTCTAGGGCATTGGGCAATGACTACAAAAAATTGCCAATCCTAATATTTTGTTTTTACAAGAGACTATGATGGAGGGTCTTAAAGCAGAAGGTATATTACATTTTATGATGAAGGATCAGGATTTTATTTTTTAGGACTTAGTGGGATGTTTTGGAGGCCTTATCTTGGGGTGGAAAGAGAGATCCTTCAGGCACATTAATTCCTTCTTCCTTGAGTTTGGTTTAGGGGCTCAGCGACATTCTTTGGAAAAGGGGTCATTTTTTCATGTTGTTAATATCTATGGGCCTTACGATAATAAAATATCATTTTGGGATAAGCTTATGGGATTATACTTTCTTAAAGAAAATTAGGGAATTCTAGGTGGTGATTTAAATTTTGCTTTGAATAGTTCTAAGGTTTGGGGGTTTTCTAGGAGAGTGGACCCTCTAGTTGATTTTTTTGTTCACAAATTTGAGGAAGGCAAGTTGGTGGATGTTGAACCTATCAAAAAGGTTCCAAATTAGAGGAATAATAGATTAGAAGATGACTATATTGCAAAGAGACTTGACATGTTCTTAGTTTCCAATGCAGGATTTTTTAGGGGAAAAGTATCCATTACTGGGTCGAAATAGGCAAAGATTTAGATCACTTCCCAATTTTACTACAAATTGGTTTCGAGGTCGTTAAACCTCTTAGTCACTTCAATTTTAATCCATTTTGGTGGGAGGATGTGGACTTTCAGGCCCTTATCAAAGGAAGTTGGAAATTTTTTGATAGGAATTCAAGGGAAACTGCTTTTTTTCAATTTTCCATGAATTTATGAAACATTAAGATAGTTGTCTCTAAGTGGGATTACAACAAATATAGATTATAGGATCAAGTTCTTCAGTCAAAGAGAGATATTGTAGAGTTCTATGGCTCAAAATTCAATGGGGTTTTCAATGTTGAGGATAAGGTCAAGATCAGAGCCTTGGAAAAACTAAAAGGTGATATTTTACAAACACGTGAAGCTAATTGGAGAATGAAAAGTAGGGATATATGGTTGGAAGTAGGTGATAAAAAAACTAATTTTTTTCATAGCTTTCCAATCATCAAAAAAATATTAACACTGTATGGGAGATGCCTGAGGATGGATCCAAATCCAGATCTTTCTCTGATCTATCTGATTTAGGTGTCAACCACTTCAAGCAATTGTTTAAGGAGGATGATAGGGCCAATCTTCCAAAAATTATGAAACTTACTTCTTTCTTTCCCAATTTTTCTTTTGTTGAAAATAATGAGATGATGGTGGTAGTTATTTCTAAGGTCAAACTTAAAAACATCCTCTCAACATTATAGAAGAATAAAAGCCCTGGACCTGATGGTTGGACTGTAGAATTTTTTCTAGGATTTTATGAGCTGATTAAAGAGAACTTGCTTAGAGTGATAGAGGAAACTAAAATTCATGGAAGGATTCCTTTGGCCATCAATTCCACCCTCATTGCTTTAATTCCTAAAAAATATTGACCTAAATATTTTGATGATTTTAGTATTTCCCTTTGAAATCGCCTATATAAGATCATTACAAAGGTCAATGTTGTTAGAGTTAAGAAAGTTTTTTTTGATTTTATCTCCGAAGAACAATTTGGTTTTCTAAGTGGAAGACAAATTCATGATGTGGTGGGAGTTGCAAAAGAATGTTTACACTCTATCAAAATCAAGAAACAACTTGCTTTAGTCATCAAATTGGATCTTTCTAAAGCT
Organism: Torreya grandis; assembly: GCA_037957365.1. Lineage (NCBI taxonomy): Eukaryota > Viridiplantae > Streptophyta > Pinopsida > Cupressales > Taxaceae > Torreya > Torreya grandis. Next base: position 9,166,875 of record JARHVA010000055.1, read on the forward strand.
TTTGATAGAGTCAGCTGGTTGTATCTCAGAATAATGCTTCTTCATATTGGTTTTAACTTACAAATTGTTAATTGGATTATGGGCTCTATTTCATCGGTCACCTTTGTTGTCCTAATCAATGGATCAACATCCAAAATTTTCAAGTCTAAGAGAGGGCTTCGTCAAGGCTACCCCCTATCTCTGATTCTTTTCATTTTGGTTGCTGAAGGATTAAGCAAAGCTATCAAAGCAATAAAGAAGTTTGGTTCTCTCAAAGGGATCAAACTAGGAAGATCTAATTTTATCACCCATCTCTTATTTTTTGATGACATTATGATATTTGGTGATAGCTCCCTAAGAGATGTAGCGAAACTTGAAGAGATTTTGAAGACTTGTTGTTCAGCCACAAGGATGGAGGTCAATGTATTAAATTCCTCTTTGAATTGATCATTTTATTTCTAAGGGGGGAAGAGACAAATTTTGAAGATTCTTCCTTATCCCAAGATGGATTTTCACACTAGGATTAAATATATGGGGTTTGTGTTGAAGCCCAATGTTTATGGGAAAAAGAATTGGGAGTGGATGGTGAACAAGGTCAATGAGCATATCAACTTGTGGTGTAATATCTGGCTTTCTTTAGGCAGGAGATTGAATCTTTTGAAGTCAATTTTAGAAGCCATCCCTGTCTATTGGCATGGTCTAGCAAATCTTCTGGTTGTGGTCCTTGAAAATATCAGAAAGAGATGTTTCAAATTTCTTTGGAATGGAAAAAAAATCAGATATGGTATTGCTTTAACTAAATGGACTAGTATTGCTAAGACAAAGGAAGAAGGTGGGTGAGGGATGAAAAATATTCATTTTTTTGACAAAGCTTTGGTAGCAAGGAGTCTTTAGAGACTTATAACAAAGGATAGTTTATGGAGGAAGGTCAATGTGCATAAATATATGGAGCCTTAATCCTTGATGGAGTGTATTAGGAATCCTTCCAAAGCTACTTCTAACGTTTCTATTATATGGAAGGCTCTTGTTCATGGTTTCCCTCTGATTGGAAACATGCTAGCTTAGAAAATTGGTAACAATGGGCAAGTAAGGGTAGGGGTCGACCCTTGGGTGGGGAATGTTTATGATTACAAGCTTCTAGATAATATTATAGTTTAGCTATAGGAAGCTGGTTTTTCTACTTTGTCCCAGGTGGCAGTTCATACCAGTACCTCTTTATGGAATCAAGGATGGTTACAAGGACACCATCTAGGTCTGGTGAGAAAAGATAGTGTTTTTTGGGCTGATTATGTTGGACTCTTGATCTAAATCCATAATCAGCTAAGAGAAGGGATTAAGGATGAGCTTGTTTGGATTAAAAATCCAAATAGGGAGATTACACAGCTAAACTTGGTTACAAATATTTAGTCTCTCAAGACAAAATTGGTAGTAAACTTTGGTGGTGGAAACCTATCTGGAAGGTCAACTCTCCATTAAAAACAAGAACCTTCATGTGGTTGGCTCTTAATTACAAAATCTTAACTTGGGATAATTTGTTGAGAAGAGGCTGGTAGGGGTCAGATAGATGTACTTTATGCAAGGTTGCCTCATAAAACATTACTCACTTATTTGTAGATTTTCCCTACATGCTTGCTATATGGGATGATCTCGTTGTTTCAATTAGAAGACAAGGATTTTGGCTTGAGGATTCTCTCAAGGTGTGCTTAAAACATTGGTTTAACAATAGGTATTTAAAGCTCTTTAGAAATTTACCCTTTGTGGTGGTGTGGGGTATTTGGTTGGCAAGGAATGCAGATATCTTCAAAATATTGGTTATTCCCCCTTTTCAGACAGTGATTCAGATTTGTAATGTTTTTGAAGGCCTTAAGAAAGATTTGCATTACAAGGCTCCTAAGCAGATTTCTCCAATGACTTTAGATTGCTCTTTGCCTTTGGGATTTTTCGATGGGGCTAGTCAAGGAAATCTATTTAGATGTGGATCTAGAGGTATTCTTTTCATAAAAAACAACCATTTTTTATTTCAAAGTGAGCCTAGGGATGGGAACAAATAATTTTGTAGAATTACTTGCTCTCAAATTACTCCTCAACTTCCTTGGGATTAAGAATATCTATTGTAACAAAAGTGAATTCAACTTCCTCTAACCTCTTCTTCATATCTTAATATAAAGAAAAGGAGCATTGAAATCAAGGAGGATAACAAACAGTTCAAAAGAGATTCTAACATGCATTGATCACGCGGAATATCATAGATTGATAATGTAAAGAGTGGCTTGAAATTGAGTTGCAGTTAACTCCTTTGATCATTCTATCTGAGGTAGAGTTATGTGATCATTGATGGTCAGGGTCAACCATCAGTGGTCGAGGGTCGATCGTTGGTGGTTAGGGAGGAAAAAAAAAGTGGCTAAAATTAGCCATTTGTACTTATGGTTGGTAGTTGAAAAGTTAATAAATTGGTCTGAGGTAACTAAAAAGGGGGTCATGGGGTGTTTTGATGACTAGAAATGCATTGCATGATTTTTGAGTGTCTACACATCCACCACTATATAAACATAATCCTTCAACATATATTGAACCTCTTAAGGTAATTCATTCAATTTAGTGGTTGTTATAATAGTCCTTGGTTTAATCTTAACTCCAAAGCACAATTATTATTATTACATGGTGTATAAGAACTCTTTCTCACTTACCATCATGACACTTACATTGGTCTTTTGTCCATGGTCTTCTTCTTTGAGAGGAAATGATGTATGGATTACACCATCCTTCTTCAATGTATATATATTATTTATACCATCATGAGTAGTTTTCCTATCATATTTCCAAGGCCTATCTAGGAGCACATGACACACATCCATTGGCCTTATATCACATAATACCTTATCCTTGTATCCTCCAATTTGAAAGTCTAACCAACATTGCTCACTTACAATATCTTGCTACCCCTTTTGTAGCTATGAGACCTTATTGGGATTTGGGTGTGGTATCCTCTTCAAGCCAAGTTTCTCTACCATCTCTATTTACACTAGATTATATGTGTTATTGGAATCAATGACCAATTTTCAGAACTTACCTTAACATTTACATGTTGTCTTGAATACAGTATTCCTTTGGGAAGTCTCCTCCTCATTAGGTGGTTTGATCATCACTCTTCTCATCAATAAATATTCACCTACTTCTAGTTCCTCAACATGAGATGGAGAATACACACCCTCTTCATCTCCTTGAACTATTTGGTTTAGATTTTAGTTCTTGATACACTAGCTTGAGAATTTTTTGGACATTCTAAAAACCTATGACTAACAAATTTATTGCATTTAAAACATTTACCAGTGAATCTATTTAAGCCTTTACCTCATTGTGTGTATCCTCCTCTGAAGTATGGTCTCCTTCCTTTGAATCCACCTCTTGAATTGGATGCATGTTATTGATATATAATAGGTTCTAAATTAGTTCTTTTTGATGTGCTTCTTCCTCTTTTCTAACCTCTACCTTTATAATTTTTGCCCCTACCCCTATTTTGTTATGTTTGTCTTCTATTCAGCTTGTCTTCTACTTTCAAGGCATATTGGTAACACTCTTAAATTGTTCTTGGACTTGAAAAAATTAGTTCATCTTGAAGGTTCTATCTTATCCCATTGATAGACCTAGTTATCTCATCCATATCTTCTTCCAAATGACCTGATCTGATGGTTAACTTGTAGTATATTCCTTAACACCCATCTCCTTTTTCTTCAAATTATGCAACTTCTTGAATAAGTTAGTGTGATAATCACTAGGAATTTTTTTTCATTTAATTTAGATACCATCCTATTCCAAGATTTGATCTTTGCCTTACCTTTCTTTTTTCTTTCATCCTGCACATATTCCCACCAAAGGGATGCATTTCCTTTTATCTTGGTGTAAACAAACTTCACCTTGTTCTCATCTGATACACTCTCATAGTCAAAATACTTTTCCAATTTTATAATAAAATCAATAAGATATTTTACATCAAGTTTGCAAACATATGTAGGAAGTTATATTTTGGGTTTAGACATTTGTACCATGACTACCTTCAGTAGCCTATCTATTCCTTCTTCCTCTCACTCTACTGCTTGTTCCTCTTCAGGTGCCTATGGTTATTCTTCCCTGTCACTGACATCCCTTGTTACCACACATCTTATTTTATTTATCTCTAATGTTTTCAACCTTACATCAAAACTAACTCTTAGGTTTCTTGACTCCTCCATGATTTCATCTCCCATTTGGATACCTGCTCTTCCACCTCCTCTTGGGTTCCTCCTAGGTGGTATTTTGGATTCTTCACTATAACTGACCAAAAAAAATGTAGTTCAATATTATCCTCAAAGAGTTTAAAATTTATTTAAGCCTCTTTCAATTATCCAACCTACTCTAATACTAATCTGATGTAGAGGGAGAGAGATAATCAATCACTTGGTAACTTTCTTCGATTAGGACTAACTCCTTGTATCCATTCACAAAGACAAATCCAGTTGGTTTTAGAAATGTACAAGGGTTACAATAAATAAAATACCTATTATAAATACCCATTGTTCTCTTTTCACTCTCCCTAATGTTTCACACTCAAACTCTCAATTTAAGTACACCAACTCACAATTGTCTCTTCACAATTAGGTCTCTTTCTTGTAGCCCTCCTAAAGCATTTTTCCAAGTGGTTTGAAAAGTAAAAATAGGTTTAATACAAAAAAGGATATTTTTAGATGCCCATTAATGTATTTCAACTACATATAAAGTTTTATAAACCAAATCTTAAGGTAGATACACTTACTTAACTTGACATTAATCAAATTAGGCCATAATTAGGTCTCTTTGACTTCAAAACTGAGTTATGGATCCAAAATATCTCACACATGCCAAGACTCCAATAAATTATTTTAATAAATTTAAAGACATAAAAATCAAGCTCCAGATCAAATTAGAATGTATGAAACAATGTATAACTACCCAAACCAAGAAATGGTCAAATGCCCTAAAGTAGGGTTCTACACAACTAGAGAGGTGACAATTTGGAGATTTCAAGATCACAAGTGTGTTTTAATTAATAAAATATTTTTTTAAATGTTTTTTCACACCTAATATAACCTTTTTAATTGGAAGAACAAACACTTCAATTGTAAATAGACTCAAAACTGGAAATTTTCACCTTGACTGTACTCAGAATATAGGGTACAAGACAGTGTAGACAGAGTTGGAGTTTTTGATGAGTCTTGGTATTATAAAGAGATTATGAGGACTCAAAAAAGTTTCATTAAACTTATTAACACTCTAAAATGCCATTTAAATCATTATTATTTTAAAACAAACAAAAAAGACCTTCCACATTACTTGAAAACTCAATTGTGACACAAATTTCTCTTATGGCCTAGTTTAAACTTTTTCCACCTATAGATGAAAGTTTATAAATAAAAATAAATTAATAATTAAATAATATAAATTTATTCCACTTAACAAGAATCACAACGTGGTCCAATAACTATTCTCATCGATTTATATTCATATTCTTTGTAAACATGCATATAATTCTTGGCAAACAATCTTCTTCAAGCAATCTGAACCCTATTTCTTGTTATTTGAGCTCAAAAAATTATTCATACATTCCATAATTACTCATTTGAGCTTATTTATGTCATTTTAGTTCCTATAAAATCTCTAGCTACTTCTTGTTTGCCTCCAATGTAGGCTTATGCATGAACAAGTTATTTCTTTGGATGTTACAAGTAGTTTGAACATAGCATATAAGACCACAAACATGTAAAAACACTAAAATACATCCTAAGACCTTTAATACACCTAAAAAAACTAATATACAAATTTTTAACCTTCCAAAATCATGAACTAGTCCTCAAAACTATAGAAAGACATTCAAAATTTTGAATTTGGCATTTTGGCAGAAAATGCCTAGAAGGCTCAAAGTCATTTTTTATGAAAAAGACATATAAATGACTCCTGCATGATCTTATATACTAATAATACCCTCCTAAGACTCAAAAACAATGAAACCAAATCACAATTTAGCATTTGGAGTGATGCTCTTGCATTAGGAACAAAGAGAATTGATAGGGTATTTGAAGTGATTATTATAGGAATGAGGGAGAAACATATTTGAATAGGTGCTAGGGATGTTTCATGCACCCACACATCATGGAACCTATAAAAAGGATGGAACTACCTTATGGATGTAACATATGTGTGTCTGTTGAATGGTGCTGTTGGATACAACCATACATCTGTTGTGTCTGTAATGTTAATTTTTCTTGACACTATGGGAACGGTGGGCATGGTGTCATGTTTCACATTCATACATGTACCTATGTCCCATGTACCCAGGAGGTCAATAAAACTTGACATCTTAGGCATGTAGGGTACATGTATGTATCCTACAATGTTTTTTTTCTTTTTTACCTAAACCATTAAACTTGAACTTTTTTTCAAAATCACTCGAAATCCTTGACTTGAATTGAAATATTAGTTATTACCACACTTTTAAAAACTTTTAACTTGACTCAAAATTTTCATTGACACCAAAATTTTATGAATTTTAACCATGCAATGTTTTTGGATAACACATTGTAAGTGAATGATGACACAATGCATTTGAATCTGTTGATTACAAACTTGTCCCAGCTAACTCGCTGATAAGAAAATATGAAAATAAATAAAATTTTGAAAGTCATATATCAGAGGTAGAAACATAAAATATTCTTGGATAGGACCGTTTTAAGTGGATAATAGAATAATGCACTTGATTTCATTGACTTATGACTTGTCCCTATTGACTATGCATAAAATTTGATCACTGCACCTATTGTGCATATGTCTATTGAATAATATAAAATATTACACTCTAAATAATATCACATATAAATCACTATGTTGTTTCTCTTATCTTTGAAACATTAAGGGTACTTTGATATCTTGAAAGCCTAAAAAACAAATGGGAGTGTAATGGGTTGAGTTGACCTCAATCACCCCTTTGATGATTGAATGTTTCTTACATATATAATACTCCAAGGATGCTTTTCAATCCCATGTAGTTCTCCCACCTAGAGTGATTGCACACTTATGATTCTTTGACTATATGTATGCATTTATAAAATGGTTATAATAATTTACAATTATAGCTCTTTAATTGATTTAGAAGGCTCTTTTCTTAGCTTATGGCTAGTCTTTATGAATGATTTTGATTTTGGAAATAAAATGGAAAATTTTCTCAATGTGAAATAATGTGAATGTTTGAGAGAAATGAGTACCAAGTGGGAATAATGAATGACCTTAGATGTGTATTTTTAAGAGAAAATTTTAAAAATTTCCTTTAGATGATCATTCCAAACATGAAAAAAGACACAAAATTATGTTTTGAGTTTCAAAAATAGCTTTTATTTGGTGTGGGATGTTTTTGTTGTAAGTGGACATGAGCACACTACGGTTTTGTCCACCTAGTGCAGACTTGTCCATAAGGATCAAATACAACTATCCTCTACTGGATATAGTTTGAAGATGACTTTAAAAAGCTTGGTCATTTGACATTGAAAACTTTTTGTAGTATATTGGTAAATAAAGGGTCAAGCCTGCATATAGATAAATGGCTTAGAGGAATGGTGAATAAGAGTCATGTATTTGTGCACAAGTTATGTGGTTTAGGATGTGTCAAGAATTAACATTGTCAAGTACCTGTGGCCATATTTATGTGTCTATAGTTTTATTATCCCCCATTTTCTCCTAAAAATAAGATCACTAAAATCCCCTTTTGGGTGGGGTTATATATGCTACCAATAAATTTGGACAATGAGGAAATTTTAAGGTTGATTGTTGGATCTATGTAGGATTTTATTAGGTCAAATTTGGATGTTAGAATGTGATGCAAGTAGACATATTTAAACTAGTTTGTATCTTATATCAAAGGATCTTATGACTCTTCCATGATGTTTAATGCTTTAAATATATTATTCTTTCTTTAAATGATCTAGGCCTTTCCTTTCCTCTAATTTCTATCCACAAAACACAAACGATTGTTATCCCTTTGCAACTAGACCTATGCTTGTAACCATGACTTATCTAGCTATGATGATCTATTATCATCCAAGGTTTTCTCAACCATACCTTATTTATCTCTTGGCCTTGATGATGGTCTGAAATGTTCTATCTTTTCTTTTCAATTCTCTTGAAGTTGCTCTTCAATATAATGTTCTTCAACTAGTTCTGATCTTTAAGGATAACAAGTTATAATAATAAAGGAAAATTTATATCTTTTAGAATAATCACTTTAAAAAATACATAAAAGCTTAAAACTATTTGGAAAATTATGGAGAACAATAAAAAATTGAGAAATAATTTTTATCTTAAAGGTCTGATTTTATTTTATTTATTTTATGACAGAAAATGAGAGAAAAATACAACTGACTGTGATCTCTAGAATAACAATAGAAAAATGATGGAAATGAATTCTAGGGCATCTTTATGATGATAATAATCTTCAGATTCTAACTCTCCAAATGAATCCCATTGAAACCCTTCCAAATCACTACCTAAAATCTCTAGGTAGGTCACCCCACTTGTGGGAGACTCACAACTGCCTCAAAACTGAAAATAAATGGATACCCAGTTGATGGTGTGTTGTCCTCCTCTCTAAATATGAATTTATGATCAATGATACCAATAAATCTTTGATCCTTGATTTATATCTATAAATCTAAACCTAATTTAGAATCACATGAATAAAAAGCTAGGGGTATGGATTGGAAAGCCTCACCAAAGAATGCTCTACCAACTAGGAGTGGATCTCTCACCACCGAAGGTAGGGATCTTACAGAATTTGACCTCCACAAGAAAAAGGGTTTCTAATAGCAATAGATACAAAATTTTGAATGCGAGAATACCCTCAAAATGACCTTAAGGGTAAAATATATATCTAACTCCAAAAATATGAAATAATATCCACCATCCAAATTAGGGATATGAAATCCAATGCCCAAGATTAAATTACCTCCAAATAAGATCAATGGCCCAAAAGAAACCCTATATGCCTTTTGGAAAGAACCCATGTGCATAAATCTATAAAGTAAGTGATTTTATTGTGCATATGCTAAAAATATGACTTAAATTATCTCATTATGAAATTAAAAGCTCCATGGTGAAGAAGTACCACCTAGTCCCCATCACATAAGTCAGCGATGAAATATAGAATAAAGTAGAGGTGGTAATGGTAACCCATAACCAATAGCTTCTAACATCTCTAACATCTTGGGTATGACTGAGGCTAAGACTGAAATGAGCCTACTAGGCCTCCTACATAGGAATGGGGACATTACAATCTTCCTTTCCCAAAATCTACTTGCCCACTAGCAAATGCAAACTAGGATGCTACAAAATCTACTCTCCCTCATAAATAGCATCCTCAAGTGGAAAATCCTATCACCACACTAGATATTCTATAATAGTCATGTTTTTTATCTTTCTTTGCCTCACCTTGATAATAGTCTCTATTTTGAAAACCAACTTTCCCTCCTCATCCAATGGTGGCAAGTCTGTAGATGACACAATATGTTATCCAAGTGCCCTTTTGAGGCACAAAACATGGAAGACATTGTGGATCCTAATCTATTCTAAAATATCCAATTCATATGCAATTGCCTCGACCCTCTGTACTATCTTGTATAACCCATAAAATCATGGTTTCAAATTTTCATCACTACTCTTCTTAAGTGAGGATTGCCTATAGGGATACAATCATAGAAAGACCAAATACCCTACCTGAAAATATCTCTCAACCGTGTGCCTATTTGAATAAACCTTCTATTGATTCTATGATTTTTGTAAATTCTTCTTATGGGCCTTCAAAATATCTAGGTTCTCTTGTAACCAATCATGTACTTTTGGAGCTTGACTATATGATAATACCAGGTCCATGAACGATGAGGCATCATACCCATACAATATGTGAAAGGGAGACATGCCAATACTCATTTTATAGGTGGTATTGTAACAATACTAACCCAATTTTAGCCATATAATCTATGCCTTCTAATGTCCTACTACATAGCTACACAAATATCCCTCTATCCACTTATTGATTATCTCTGTCTACATATCTATCTATGGATGATATCTAATACGAGGTGTCAACTCCATACCTGCTAGTAAAAAAATATCCTACCAAAATGTCACTACCTTCTCCATATATTAGTAAGAATGTCCCTACCTTCCCCTTGATTACCAACCCAACCATGGCTCCTACCCAACCCACTATAACTTGTTAACAATTGCCTATTTCACCCAACCTAGGTTACATCCCTAACCCACAAGGGCATGTACCCAGTACCCAACCACCAGTAGCCACCTACCCTTACATACCTTCTACCCAACCACTCATATCCACTTATCAATATAAGATAGGCTCCCAATGTCCAACAACTTATTAATATGTAACCCAACCTCAACCATAGTATGTACCTTATAACCCTTTAGGTGCAACAACCCATAAGGATTTAATGAAAATGCTCATGGATAAGATAACAACTCTGGAGTCATCCATCTCTGGAGCTCACAACCTCTTATCCTATGACTAAATTTGTAATGAGCTTATCCACCCTTCCATCCCTATCATATCTTATCCTGCCCAGTGGGAGCTTCCAAAATTTACCAAATTTCACACTAAGGAAGACCCCCAATAGCACCTGAGAGAATTTAGGCATGCATGATACATGATTGCCTATGATGATGCCCTTCTTCTCAAAAATTTCTTGGTGTATCTATATGGACCGACACTAGACTAGTATAGTGCCATTACCAAACATTCACTTTTCTCCTTCACCCAATTAGCCCAGACCTTCTTGGATCACTTTTCAATCAACATATCTAAGAAAGTCTCCATCACTGATCTCTATTCTATCCATCAATTTGAGGATGAATTTGTTGCTGATTTTATGGCTCGTTAGAGAAGCCTAATCAATCAACTATCATTCTCTTTGCCTTAGCCTGAATTGAAATAAATTTTTTCTTGAGCTTGCACCAAGCACATTTCTTTCACACTACATGTACAGAGCTTTAGAACTTTTGATGAAGCTTTCAGTATGGCCCACAAATTGGAAAACAAAGATATAGATGAGGGTAAATTGAAATTGAGAAATAAGAACTCTACCTTCAAAACCAATGAGGTTTCTTCCTCCAAACCAGTGAATCAAACCAACACTGGTACCAAGGGCAAGGGCACCACAAATGTAGTTGTTATCAAGACCACTCCTCCACCCAATATCTACCAATAAAAATCTTCTAGATCCTCAAGCCAAAACATGAGAAACCAGAGCCGTAACACCCAAAAGTAATTCACTCCCATTAGAGAGTCTTACACCTCCATTTTGGAAAAGCTCTTGAAAGCCAAAATCATAAAACTTCCTCCTATCAAGCCTCCTTAAAGTTTGATTCTTCTCATCAAACACCTAGATGGTATAACAATAATGACCTCTGTACTTTTCATTGATTAATCAGACATGATGTAAGTAGGTGCAACACCTTCTAGAATGTTGTCCAAACCCTCTTGCCAAGGGGGAACTCATGTTTGAAAACCCAAATGCACCTCAAAACTAGGCCCTTGACATATTCAAGAATCCTTTTCTTAACCACACACCTTCCAAAGAAGAGAGAAACCAAGTTGAATGTTTTCATGACACTCATACAATCAACATGTTTCTTGATGCTTCCATTGCTGGAGAATTTACCACCTCATCTACCAATTCTTACCCCACTCCATTTATTGAGGTAATGGAGTTACCTTCCCCTCCTTTAGAGACCCAAACTGAGGAATTAACTTTTACCATAGCTTCATTTATTGAGGTGATGAAATCCTCTAGCTCCTCTTTAACTAACATATCAAAATAACTGACCATCACCTTACCTTCTTCTTAACTATCAGACCAACCACTCCTCTTATGGGCATCATTCCCAAGAAGGAAACTTTAGTATCAATACCTCTCACATAGGAACCACTTATCCCAACTTGGCATCCTTTGATTGATGAGAAGGATGAGGTTATCACTCCACCTTCTCAACCTATGAATATTTCTTTCAAATCTACTATCTAGGGGATGAAACCAGTATACAAGCCTTTCTCTAGATTAGTTTAGAGATTGGAATTCATCCCCAAAATTGATATGTATCAAGCCACATTTTGGAAATAATTGGGGTTCCCATACATCACCAAGTAAGAAACATCAACCACATTTTCAACACACCAACCTATCACTTCTATTAGCCAACCCATATCGATCAAAGCTTCTACCAAACCAATCATCGCTCAAGCACCCAAAAAAATCAAACCCCAAACAACCAAATCATTATTTACCATCTTGGATAAACCAAGTATAAATTTTGGCATCTTACCTACACCGAGTTTGGATCATCCATCTTTGAAAATGGAGTTACCTTTATCAAAACCTTCAATTAAATCACAAACCAAATCAACCAAAGAGGTAAAACCACCAAGAGGCTTAAAGGCCAAAATTATACCTCCTTCCACCTTGCCATACATTTTGGGACCTCATCCCTCTACTTTAATTGGCAAACCAACCCTTTTCACCAAAACCAAACCACTAATATTGGTTACGCCATGGCTCTTACTTTCAAACACACCCATCTTTACTGAGCAACCCATAACCAAATTACCCATCTTGAGAGCTTCAGCTTTCGACTTGTTAGCTCCCTTACCCAAACCAAAAGCACTAACTAAGGACACTACCTTGCCCAAATCATTCATGACCAAAACCATTTATGAAACAACTCCCAACATACCCACTACAACCAAAGAATCTAAACCCTCTCTACCTTTGACTGAATATTACTCAGCCATTTTTTAAAGGTTATTACAAGCTTCTTTCTTGACCTTGCCTCCCATTAGTTCATTTGACCATCTTGCTTTGAAGCCCACCTGATATAACAACCACCAATTGTGTTCCTATCATAGGACACTTAGACATGACATAGAGAAATATAAATCTCTCCAAAGTATTGTCCATTGGCTTTAAGAGGAAGATGATTTCTTATTAGATGAACTCCCCATGATCCCTCTGCCACTTTAGCAGACAATCAATGACTAGCACCTACCTACTCCTCCACTCTTACTTTAGAGTGCTAGAGAACAAACCCAACCATCTACTTTCCCTTCTATCCATACTATCAATGTGGTCACATGAATACAATAAAAGGATAAGGGGAAAGTTAAAATGTCCATCCTTTGGAGTTACCCATTTTATACCTCTCAAACCAATCAAATCTAGGCATCTTCACCTTCACCCAAACCCAAAGTTTTTATCTTGGGTACCTCTCAATCAAACCCCTTTGAGTCAATCAAAAGGGTGGTCCTTAAGCAACTCCATCAAACCTCAGCCAAAATGAGTCTATACGAACTCATTTCTACCTCACCTCATCATTGCAAGGCAATGATAGAATCTTTACAGTCAATAGAGGTCCAACCTGAGGATCCTTAACCCCTTACTACCTTTGTTGTCACTCTTCATATCTCCACCCTTGTTACCTTCAAGGACTCAAAGATACCTTCTATCCATCTGGAGGACCTAGATCCCCCTATTTTTATAACTACCTACATCAACCAAACCCACATTAAATGGGTTATGATTGATGGAGGAGCCAACATTAATATCATTTCTTCCCATGACTACAATCAGTTTGAGCTACCACCCAAATTCATGTCCAAGACCTCATCTATAATTCAATCTTTTAATGATACCATGGCCACTACCCTAGGAACTATTGTCCTTCACATCCATTTGTGACCTTGTACACTCCCAGAACACTTCTATGTAGTGGAAGGCAAATTTTAGTATAATGTTTTACTAGGACAACCTTGGATTTATTTTATGGCTTGTGTTCCCTCTACTCTTCATCATTGTATTAAGTTTGAGCATGAAGGCTAGGTTGTAACTATACAAGCTAACATGAGCCCCTTTTTGACTTACAACATGACCTATCAACCTAATGACGTCCTCTTACCTCTATCTAGAAAACCTTCATCAACAATAGACAAGTCTTCAAACACTAAAGAGGAAACCACTTATTCCTCTTCCAATGAGGCATCTACTAGCACATCCATCCCCTTGGATCAAATACCTACAACTAGCCTCTTGGAATCAACCTTCTAATGTCTTTCACTAAGGGAATACCACCTTTTGACCCTCGATCTTTTCCCTACTCATAAGCATGGGTAACTTAGTAACCAACCTGGGTATGACCACAACATCAGAGCAGTTGTTCCCCTTGGACCTTCATATTTACAAACACATTTCATATGGGGGACTTGAAAAATCTCTCAACACTGCTTCCACCCCTTCTTCACCTCACTTATATACCTCTAAATTTTCTTACTTTGAAAAACATTCTTTTGCCAAGACATACCTCCACAAGTGTGCCTAGAAGGGATTTGGCCTTGGATAATATGAGCATGGCCCACACAAGATAATCTCAATTGAGACTAGAAAGCCTCATGAGAAGCACGACCTTCATTTCATCCTACCCAAGTAGAAAACCGAACCACCTACTATTGCTATTGTGGAGGAAAACATCCCTTCCTCACTAACTTATTCTCCACCTGAATGTGAGGATGATGATATCATCCCACCTAACATTTTTTTCATCTCCATTATTAGCCTAGGACCCCTAACCTAATAAAAATATGGGATGACAATAACCATTCCTTTGACTCATCCTGAGATTATATGAACTTATTCTCCTACCATTAACATTGTTTAATGTCAAGATTACAAATCCAATCTAACCTACCTCAATGCAGAAGATCTTTCTATCCACAAATCTCTCCCTCATGAGACCTTAACCATGTTCAACTAATCCATAGTGGATATAAATTTAGGCACTAAGGAGAACCAACATATTTTCAAAATTAGGAAATATTTGGATTCTACAGAGAACCATAATTTATCTACCTTCCTCTAGGACCATAGCATAACATTCGCTTGGTCATATGCTGACATGCCTAGGATCAACCCAACCATTGCTATGCACAAAATTATTACCAATTGTGATGTTAAACCCATTTGATAGAAGCTTCATTGAATGCACCCTTGCATTGCTCTACTTTTCAAGGAAGAGCTTCAACATCTCCTTTTTGTCAATTTTGTCTAGCCTATCAACTATCCCCAATGGGTCTCTAATGTCATTCTTATCACCAAATTTATAGGGGACTTCGAATTAACATAGACTTTTGAGATCTTGACCTAGCTTTCCCAAAGGATGAATTTACTTTACCTAGCATCAACCAACATTTTTACGTCATAGTTGGCCATGATATGCTCTCACTTATGAATGGGTTCTTAGGCTATAATCAGAACTTGATTACCCTAGAAGATCAACACAAAACCACTTTCATCACCCCTTGGGGAACTTTATGTTACCAGGTTATGCCTTCCAGTCTACAGAATGTTGGTGCAACATACTAATGCACAATAACCTACATATTCCATGAACTCATTCAAAAGATAGTAGAGGACTATGTGGAAAATCTTCTCAGAAAATTGAAACTTCAAAAAGATCATTTAGCCATTCTTAAAGTCATCTTTGAGCATCTTATCATTACCACATCTACCTAAATCCTAAGAAATGTATCTTTGGGGTCTTGTCAGGCAAGCTTCTTGGCTTCATTATCTCTCTTCATGACATCGAAGTCAACCCCACCAAATTCAAGGTAATTTTGGAGATGCCTCCATCTTAATCAATTTCATAGCCTTCAGGGGAAGCTCCAGTTTATTCATCATTTTATCTCTTAGTTATCTGACCAATGCCAAACTTTTCATCACCTTATCAAGAAGGACATATCTTTTAAGTGGGTCCAAGACTACTTTTGATTCACTCAAAGAGTACCTTCTCTCCCCACCATTTCTCATCACTCTCTAAAGTCAATGTTTGTGCATCACAATGACAAACATAAAGATCAAGTTGTTTACTATATAAGTTAGATGCTTATATAGTATGAAACTCAGTATACCCATACCAAGAAACTTTTCCTCGCCCTCATCTTCGTAGCCACCAAGCTTCATCACTACCTTCTCAACCATAAAACTTTTGTCATCACCAAACTAACCCACTCAAGTACATGCACTCTCGGCCATACCAAAACTAACGAATGAAAAAGTGGCTCATGTTTTTAGCTGAGTTTGAATATGAGTTTATTCAACAAAAGTCAATCAAAGGGAAAGTAATTTTGACCAATTGGCTAAAGCCCCTTTATTTGGTAACCAACCTCCTCTTGAGTTTCTCGATGACAACATCACTACCTTCCCTCAAGTGGATTTTACCTACCAAATAACTATGTTATTTGATAGATCTAAGTGTTAGTGTGGTGGGGGAGTTAGTATCATCTTAGTCCCCCTTGATGGTGAACCCTTGCCTCTGTCCTTCAAGCTTGATTTTGAGTACACCAACAACATGGCTGAGTATGAAGCCCTAGTAATAGGTCTCCAAACTGCCTTAGCCTTGGGAGTCAAAATAATCAATATCTTTGGTGACTCCCAACTTATGGTTAACCAAATCAATGGTATCTACCAATGCAAAAATGATGTCTTGCAGTAATACAAATAACTAGTCAATGTAGTAATAATGTCATTTAAACACTACCTCATCCAAAATACCCCACGATCTACAAAAAAGTTTGCCAACATGATGGCCTCTCTTGCTTCCTAGATCTCATCTGCACCCTCTGACTCCAAGTTATTAGTCATTTTTCACTACCTTACCAAACCATCTTATATCAAATTGGACTCTCTTACCATTTTCAATGTGAAGGAAGCCTAACCCAACCTTTGGTACCAACAAACCTTTGACTACCTTAACCTTGCCATCATTCCCTTTGGTCTTTCTAAGAATGATCGAAGAGCATTTATTCAAAACACCTCCCATTATAACATAATTAGGGGCATCTTTTATAAATGTGGCTTTGATGGCCTTCTCTTCCACTGCCTACATAGTCATGAAGCATCTCATGCTATCAAGGAAACACATGACAAGATTTTTGGATGACATTTTAGTGGCTTATCTATCACTAAACGTATCCTTCACCTTGGCTATTGCTTCCCTACCCTCAACCAAGACTATTGTGATTATATGAAAATGTGTGTCAAGTGTCAATAGTATGTTAATCTTCATCACATACCCAACCATAGTCTTCAGGTATCCAAAGAGTTTTGGCCCTTTTCATAATGGGGTCTATATCTTATTGGTGAAATCAACCCCCATTTTTCACAATGGCACCAATCTATCATCACCACCATAGAATATTTCACCAAGTGGGTTGAGGTTTCCACTCTCATTTTAACCAAAGATAACAAAATTATTAACTTTATTAGCCATAATATCATATGTTGCTTTGATGTTTCTCACAAGATCATCACCGATACTAGAAAATCATTTAAAAATAAGCAAGTTCAAGCTCTTTGTGACTTATTTGGCATCAACCTCAATTTTTAAACACCCTATCATCCACAAACAAAAGGACAAGCTAAAGCTTTTAACAAAACCCTCAAAAACATGCTCACTAAAATGGTCAATTCCTCTATATGGGATTGACATTTACATTTTTGCTTTGCTTTATGGGAAAATCACACCAAAATTCAAACCCTTACGAGTAATACACCTTTCTCTCTTATTTTTGGAGGAGAGGTGGTCTTGCCTCTTGAATTCTAAATACCTTCTCTTTGCATATATTTGCAAGATCTCATCTCAGAAGATGATTACCATAAAAAATGTTTAACTCAACTTGAGCTACTTGATGAATGTTGTTTGGCTACCCTCACCCATCTTCATGTCTATCAAGAGCATTTCAAATGTTCTTATAAAAAACACCTCAAAGTGTAAGAATTCAACATTAGGGACCTCATCCTAAAGGAAATCCAACATATCACTAATATGGAGAAAAGAAAGCGGGGCAAGTTTGATTTTAATTGGATTGGATCCTACATCATAACCCATAAGTATGGATCAGGATCTTATCAATTATCTTCCCTTGAAGGCCACCTAGAGCCTGATCCTCTTAATGCTTTGTATTTACATCTGTTCTTTTGTGAAGAAGGATCAAAATTACCTCTTATCTAGCTTAAGATCATACCTTGCATACAAACCACATTCATCTCCCTAATTTAAGGGTAAATGGTTAAAAATAAATCATGTGATTATTCATTACAATCATAGCCTAAATATTGAATAATGGGTACCATGGATCTACCTTTGGCATGATTCTTATGATACTTTCCACCCTATCATAGGATAGATTCCCATGATTGTTGTCACCTAAATCTCTTTTCACCTAATCAACCTTCTCGTGTTTTTAGTTGTGCTTTAATAAAGGTAAACATTAAGCCTATATAAGCAAGTCTATGTCAACCAAAAGAAACAAATCAAAAGTCAAAATAAAAATAAAAAATAAAGTCATGGGTCATTTGGCATCTGTAGACTACTCCCTCGAAGGATAGCTATGCAAACATATAACAAATTGCTCAAAAGTAAGGTAGACTGCTCCCTTGAAGGACAACTATCAAAGGCATTAAAATAAAACACATAAACTTAGACCACTCCCTTGAAGGATGGTTGAGTAAAGCATTTGCCAAAACAAGTAATTTATTGGAAGCTTCTTGCATTGATTGGCTTCCCCAAAATCAAGGACCCATTTACAATAAAAAAAATGAGAACTGACCCATTATCAAGTAGCATCAAAATGATCTTGAAACCCATAATTAGATTCCATAAGCAATAATCTTGAAATCCATAATCAACTCTTAGGAGTAGACTTCCTACATTGATCAGTCTACATTATTTATGGCATAGACTTATTTATACTAACTCTTTGGTAACCCCTAAAAGAGGAATGATAGCCTCACAAAAGGTTCCATATTCATTTCACCCCCCATTTATACACTATAATCAAGGGATTTTTAGAGCTCACTTGACATTATGTGGTCAAGACACCTTTTTCACCAACTAACGAATGCTCATGCGAAGCATTCGAAGGGATTATGTTCATCAAACCAATCCAACTTCAATTTTTGTTTTAGTCCTTGTCAATGAAGAAGCATCATGTCCTCTTCTTACCCAGTCATGACTGGTTGATATTTTCATTAAGGCATTAGTCTCTTTATTATATTATTTGTTCTCCAAACTAGTGTTGCTCATTGAACTACCTCATGAGTCTTATCTTAAAACATCAACAACAAAACATAACCATAAGCACAACCATACCAAGCATGACATCATAACATCCATAAATGATTAAAATAATAAAGCATTTTATAGCACATGTCTAAGTCTAAAGTAATGTAGTATAGACTCATTAAAATTTGGTGTGTCATAATCATAACCATAAATCAAAGCCATCTCATGCCTAGCAAGTCTAAATCAGTGTCTAATATCCATGAACATAAGCATAATCCATAATCAATGTGAACATCACATCATAACCATTAAACATCAACATAGACAATAAAACATAAACCATAAACCATGAACATGAACATAAACATAAACAATGATCATATACATAACTCATGAGTCAAATAACATAATAAATGTGTACAAGTAGATAGCCATATCTCTCTTAAAATGTACATCTCACCAGATCGACTCATAGGCTGAAATCAAAATGATATAAAAAACATAAATATCAAGAGTCATATCTTGTCTATGCCCTAGGGGCACCACTATTTCTTAGAGCACCACTGGATCTTGGTGCTTTCCAACTTGTTGTACCTATTGATCCCCCAAATGTACCTATCTACCTAGCTACTAATGTTTCCCACTAACCTGGTGTCACCAAGCTGGCACTGCCTAACAAGCTAACTCTATACTCATCCCATTGGGGATCTTATGTCAAAACTATGGCTTCATAATACCATAGCTCCTCTACTATATCAAAGTATCATGCCATGGGGATCATGCTTGGTGGCCCTATTTGTGTTATATCTAATCCTCTTCTCTACCTTAGAGAGTCCCTCTTTTGTGTAACCAAGGAAACCTAACCCTATAAGGTAGAAATTTGACCCTCTAAGGTTGCCACCTACCCCTATAACACTACAACCTATACTTGTATAGTGGCTGGTACCACTCATTCCTACCCATTGGGGCTAGCCCCCTGTACTTGTGCCCTCTGAAATCTTCTCCCTATGGGATCCACATCCATCAGCCTAGCACCTTCATCATCCCCACCAATATTTTTCACCACATATAATGGTTGGTACTATGCTATAAACCCATATGTATACCTAGAATCATCTATCTATGCCCTAGTTAAAAATTCCTCATGTTCTAACAAAGTTAGCATAGGATGTGGCTCTGACAACAAATTATATTAATCATATCACTTGCACCTAGGGAATGGAATTGAAATGCCCTATACTAGGCCAAACTATCGACACACCTTATCAAATTAAATGATCAACACCTCTCCATCCCTCCTACCAAAAATCCACCTGTAGTTCTTCAAAGAGAAAGTCTATCTCTTATACCTAGGCCATCTCAAAAACTGTACATAAGGTCTCCAAATGATATCTCCAATTACTAGTGAACCCAATGCACCCCTATACCACTCTACATTAATGGCTCCTCCCTCTACACCTGAGGCTACATAATCACCCCTCCATCACATAAAACCAATGGTGAACTCTATCTATGTGTATCTTACCCATGGCAATCCCACTAGCCTTAGCATCTTGATGTGCTCATAGGTCCAACAATGTAGAATCAAGTCGACATTGATGCCATACCTCTTATGGGTCCTGAACCCCCATAGCTCCTTGTATATCTATATAAGAAAAATTGGTACCCAACCAGATATAGTCTTTCCTAGTAATAGCTTGACCAACACCCCCAATAACAAATAAGGGAACCTGCCACTGCTCGAGTCAGGGAGTGCAAAAAATGAAACAAAAATCATCAACATGGTCATGAGTCTCCTCTCACTTGGATCCCTTTGATACAAAGCATTGTACCTAAACCCCCAATATGCCACCTAACCTGATCACTATCATCTCCAAATAGAATCTCCATGAACTCCTCCTATTCCTCTTGATCTATGTGATAGATCAAGTTACCTAAGAGTGGAAGTTGAGTGATCCTATATATTTCCTCAAGCAAGATAGTTATTTCGTTATTTGGAAATAAGAAGGTGTTCATAGTGGGATCCCATCTCTAGATGAGTGATATGACCATAGATGCATTGCAAGGTACATGTTGATAATGTCTCATCACTCCCAACCCTACCTCCTCTATGTGGGCCCAGTCAGCTGGGGTCATCCCCTACTGGATCTCTACAAAGATAAATGATACTCAGTCACACATCTGTATCTACTCCCTAGATTTTACCAATTTGAAAACATGGCTTAGTTTCCTACACCATTTTTTACACAGCTGACCTATTTATCTAACCCCTTCTACCTATCTACCCAATGCCCACTAAGATTTCCCTATAAACCTAAAATGCCAACCTATACCTATCAATAATCATCTAAATTTTCCTTAGAATTTAAAATACTTTCCAAGCCTATCTTATACCCTAGGTGACCACTGACGGTTGTAAAGATCACCAATAGTCAAGCACCCTTTTTTCTAAGGATTTCAACTGTTGACAATCATTATGAGTGTTTTATAAATTAAACACCCAAACGCTATCTAACATTAATACTACCCAAACTATGAAACAAACAACCTAATTTTTTGACCTAATTCCTACCCACCCCAAACACACCTACCCACCCTATCAATTTCTCTTTTTACTCATAATTTTGCCCAAACCACACTAAAAACCCTACCTAGGGCATAACCCAAGTAGCTCAATAAAACACCCTTAAACCCAATAAAATTACCAAACTAAGTTACTAATTTTAAAGGCATCACATACCTCATTTCATGACCTCCATCATGGAGTCAATCAAAGACCCACCCATCTTTGTTTGTGCTTGCGTACTCCCTATATCCTCACTGATCTACTAGGTCAACTCTCTACCTCAACTAGCAACCCACCACCTTAACAATCATCGTTAGCTCAATTTTCACCTAAATCACTAGATGCTAGATCTCTTTAGTCAATAGTAAAAGTGAATAAAAAGATTTTCACTTTTTATTTTTATCTTTCAGACTTTATAGGGTTTTTACCTTGATTGTCGATGATTAGGGTGACCATCGATAGTCACCCTTAGAGACCCCAACCATCGATGGTCAGGTGCCTTACATTTTTACTCATACCCAGTTTACCCACTTTTGGAGGCTACCTTTTCTAACCCAGCTAACCACCTTGTCACCTCACCATTGGTCCATTTAGGCCCAACTAGCATGCATTTTATGATGACTTTTCCCTAGTCCTTTGACTTCAATGACACCATTTCCATGTTGAACACATTTTAAACTTATGCCACCTCATGCTTGCCATACCCACTTATGTATTTTGTGAGCACTTCCTACCTTAGATACCCATAACCCTTGACCAGTTTGTGTTTTTATTGGGAGCACTTATTACCTTGGATACCCATCAAATCACACACATCGCTTAAGAGACTTGCATTCACGAGTGTTCCTAGCTACCACACCTAAATACAGTCATGTAGTTCACTTATCACTTATCTTTCTAGCACCTATCTTTATTTTTACTAGCTATGAAAAACTCATCAATACATGATCTTGACTATTACACTTTTGTCCCACTTTTTATGCATGTTTATGCCCCTATACCCAACTTCTCATTCACCCATTTTGGTATCCACCTTCATTCACCTTGTCAAAGTTGAAATTGATTCTAATTTACCTCATCACTTCTCATTTTTAAGGGGAACACTTCCTCCCATACTCAAGGCAACTGAACCTTTGACCTGTAACTAGTTTTTGTTTTGCAGCTCATTGATTTAAGATGCATAACAAAAAAGGGGTAAATGTAGACATCAAAAATATGCACACCATGATTCTACATGTCAAAACACTCCTAAAATACTGTAGGACCCCCTTGGGGACTTATTTAACTCCTCAACCATAAACTAATCCCAACCTTAGTCAGTTTGACTAAACTAGCTTAAACCTAGCTTTTACCCAAATTGGCCCTTCACCATCAACTATCGATGGTCAAGCTGATCACCGATAGTCAAGGTACACCTCATCAATCACCAATATTCAAAAAACCCACCTTGATTTTATAAATATAAACTCATCTAAATATATGTGTGAGCCATTACATGAGTGAGTTAAAATTAATAAGCCCAGTTCATGTCTTGTTGCAACTCTCTTGCCTTATCTATAAGAAGAGAGGAATAGGGAGGTGAAATTCATATATAATTATTATCAAGATATTGTGAATCTAGAGTTTGTTTTATAATTCAATCATCATCAGCATCCTAGTGATCTAGCCATCATGTTACAGAACCAACTTGCCACCATGGCTCCCCTGAAGCACCAAGTACCGTTATTCAAACTCCACCAATGAGTCAACTGCCTCAACCAATCACCTGATCAACTTTCTACAAGATGAGTACTTGATTTATAACATTTAATTAATTTACTTTCCTTTCTCACTTAGCCTAGCACCAACCCATCTCTCAAAATCACACTTTGTGATCCTATCAATCAATCATTTATCAACCTAGATCTACACACAGTAACTGTCAATGGTTGTCTCAATCATTGATAGTCTGTCCAACCACCAATGGTCACCCTGACTATAAATGATTTCCTTAATCACTCATAATCACTATGGTAGTAAATTATATCAAGCTAACTCCACATACCTACCCCCAACCAAATTCCATTCTCTATATCTCTACCTATTCATAGAACCTTGCCTAATTTTTTGAACCTAACCTAGATTGCTTAGCATAGGTATTGACCTATGTACTGCTATAGTTAGTCATTTTATGCCTATTTCTTTATCAAGTAATTATTGTATTTGTTTTAGTAATCTTATGTTAATTTATGAAAGTACTTTCTATTCTACTTTAGAAACTTAATTGTTTAAAACATGTGGATTGACAGTCCCTAAGATTTTTTTTGCTTTTGGGATTTAGCTAGTGCTAGGCAATCCACCTAGCTATCTATCTAACAAATAAATATTCTTAGTGTTGTCTTATATGTAGGTCATTCTTCCCAAGCCAAAGAAGATCTCTTCGTAGTCTTCTAATACAATCCAAATGTAAATAAATAAGTTTTTCAATCACACTCACATCTAATTTATTTTCTCTTCCCCTTTCGATAATAAGCTAAAACTCTATGAAACACATATCATGGATTCACCATTGGTTACCACCACATTTAAGCCCTCAAAATCTTATGTCTATAGTCCCTGTCTCTCTACCAAAGTAGCATCAATGAAATTATGTTAGGCCCCACTATCAATAAGCACCACCACATGATGTCCCTTCATAACCCCATGTACCTTGAATGCCTCGTACCTGGGGGTACTAAAAAATTTATCTATGGTCTCGGTGGGAAAAATATCCTCTGAAGTCTCAACATCAACACTATCCAATGGATCACCATAATGAAGCTTATGAGGTTTTAATACCTCCTCTTCCTCATCATCACTATCCTCATAGACCTTAATATATTGAGCCTTGATCTTCATAGAATAATTGTGTCTATGGTTGATGGCAATCGAAACATAGTTTTTATCACCTCAACTCCTCCCTAATTTTTGGTGAAATAAATGGCTTCCTAGCTAAGTCCTGTCTCCTATCATCCTGCCTAGGTGGAAGCACTTTATGATGAACCCTGGGTGGAAATCTAGACTTTGGAGTAGACAAATCCAAATCTCATGCTCTCCTAGTGGCCTCATGTAATGAAGGAGGCTCAAATACCTTCATGAATCCAACCAAATTATCTATCAATCCTACTATGAACAATGAAGTCAACCTCATATTTGAAATATTAAGAACCATCACTAAGAGTCTCTAAATTTTTCAATGTAGACATCTAATGAACCTGTCTCTCTTAAGTGAGTCAACTCCCTGAAGAACCTATTAGGGTCTCTCCTATCAAATCTATCCTTGAACCTCTGTGAACTTTGTGTATGTGGTAATGTGCATGTACCCCTGTATCACTAGTCTATGATGCCACCAATCTTGTGCATGTCCCTCAAGGTGTAAGATCACAAATTTAATTGCATCTTCCTCATGCATGGGGTTCAAATCAAAATAGGTCATTATCATTTGTATCCATGAACGTGTGGTATGCATTTTTGAGCCATCAAAGTGCAAAATAAAAATCTATCCCAAAACCTTTATAGTTCAGGTACTAGCATGTGATGATCTCTCTTGGGCTTTCTTCTAATCTTCATCCTACAATAATATGGAAGTAACATATTATCCCTAAAACCCTCACTTAAATTTTGGTATTTTTTACAATAATAATCCTCATCAAGTATATTTTTTGGCTATCCCATATGTGATGCTTCAAAAAAAATTAAGAAAGAAGGCTCATGAAGACTCATAGGCTTGTTAGAAGAATGGGGGGATTGTTGTCCTGAATTTTTGTTCTCACCCTTTTCCCTATTATTCCTATATTTGGTCTAATTCACATTTTGAGCGAGTTGGTTCAAACAGATATTGGTTGTCTCCTATTGTTTCACCATGTTGATGAACATTTTCTTTGTAAACTCCTCATTCAGATCTTTTGCTTCTTTATCTGCCATGTTTTTACCTTCTTTTCAAAGTGTATTCCTCTTGGAATATACCTTCATGCACTACCTAAAAGGCTACAAGAAAGGTGGCTATGATACCACCAAGATATCCATTTTAAGATATCACTTAAAACTCATAAATTTTCAAAAAGAACATAATCATTAGTTCTAATTTTTTAGGATAACAAGTTATAGAAATAAAGGAAAAATTATATCTTTCAGAATAATCACTTTCAACAATACCCGGAAGCTTCAAAAGATGTGGAAAATTATGGAGAAAAATAAACAACTAAGAAATAATATTTATCTCAAAGGTCTAATTTTATATTATTTATTTTATGAGAGAAAATGAGAGAAAAATATAGCTAACTGTAATCTCCAAAATAACAATAAAAAATGATGGAAATGAATTCTAGGGCATCTTTATGATGATAAAAATCTCCTGATCTAAATTCTCTAGAAAAGGCCCACTGAAACCCTTCCAAATCACTGCCTAAAATCTCCAAGTAGGCCACCCCACTTGTGGGAGACTCAAAACTACCTCAAAACTAAAAATAAATGGATACCCAATTGATGGTGGGTTGTCCTCTTCTCTAAATTTGAATTTTTAATCAATGCTGCCAATAAATCTCTGATCCTTGATCTATATTTGCAAATCTAAACCCAATTTAGAATCAAATGAACAACAAACTAGGGATATGGATTAGAAAACTCACCAAAGAATGCTCTACCATCTAGGAGTGGATCTCTCACAACCTAAGCTAGGGATCTTACAGAATTTGACCTCCATAAGTTGCTAATAGAAATAGCTCCAAAAGTCTGAATGTGTGAATACCCCCCAAATGACCTCAAGGGGAAAATATATATCTAACTCCAAAAAGATGAAATAATCTCCACCATCCAAATTAGGGATAGGAAATCTAATGCCCAAGATTAAATCACCTCCAAACAAGATGAATGGCCCAAAGTAAACCCTATGCCCCTTTTGGGAAGAACCCATGTGCATAAATCTATAACTCAAGTGACTTTATTGTGCACATGATAAATATATGACTTAAGTTATCTCAACATGAAATTAGAAACTCCATGGTGAAAAATTACTACCTAGTCCCCATCACTTAAGTCAACAATGAAATATAACATAAAGTGAAGGTGGTAATGGTAACCCTTACCCAATAGTTTCTAATGTCTCTAACCTCTTGGGTATGACTAAGGCTAAGACTGAAATAAGCCTACTAGGTCTCCTGCATAGGAATGGGGACATTATAGTATGAATGTTGGCTTGATTTATTTGAATGTAATTGAGACTAGAAACATGAGTAATCTGATCTTAGTAATGTTATAGATAATTATATGCATAAGTAGTGGAGAATAGGGATTGATAACCTTGATTGTGCACAACTTATTCTGAGTTTGATTATATGTAATTTGCACCTAATTTCCATCTAGTGGTTAGAGGGATAAAATTCATGTAAATATATTATTTTGGTGTTTGTGTGGGTCTTAAAAGAGGTCTAGGTTGACCCTAGGTGGTCTTTGATTTGAAAATATATTTATTGGTAACAAAAGGAAGGAAAATGATAATAACACCAACATTGGGACACTAGTGCCATAGGGTACTACTATCCCTATTATGGCACTAGTGTCTAGGTGGTAGAACCTAAGGCACTAAGGGCTAAGATGTCAAAGTGACGGTTTGAGACTACTTTAGGGATGTTTAGGGACATGTGTGGCGTACACAAAGGCTATATAAGTGTCTAAATAGGCCCTAAAATAGGTCTAGGGATAAGCTAGGCATGGGTGGTCTCAAGTAACACTCTTAACACTCAAGTATCATTTTTAGGTGATTAAAACATGAAACCTTTGAGCAAAAGTGACTTTGATCAGGATGATAAAAAAAATATTGGTACAGAGCTTGTTGGTACTCAAAAGAGGGAGCTTGAGCTATGGACACTTGTTGGTACTAATTAACAAAGGCTTGGATCATATCTAGATTTTTAGTATAGTGATGGCCAACTTTTAGAATGGTTTTAATATGTTGGGATGAAGACTTAGCCTTGAGCATATGAAAGAACTCCTTAGAGACTCTATTCCCCACTTTGAGCCAGTGTAGGAGAGCATGGAGTTGGACTCTATGGGCATTGTACATATCTATAATTTGGATTCTTTGTCATAATCTAACCACCTATAATTATAAAGTGTCATTTAAGTGGTGTTTTTAAAGATTTACCATTACATGGCCCAATTATGAGGAGGTGGCCAAATAATATCATCGTTGAATCTTGGCTAGCTAGTAGCCATAGATCTAAATAAATTTAGTTGTTTGACTTGGAGAATCCACCCACCATTAGATCCATCTCAACTATCGAGTTGGCTGAGGCACAAGGTTCCAAACCCACTTGATGCGGTCCATGGCAGGGATATGATCCAACAATGCCATGTTTTAAAAAAATGGATTTTTTGAATTTTGGGTTTTTTGAATTGATAAATAATACAAAGTGGATCGACAAGTGGTCAAAGAGAATAAAATCTAGCATAAATTCCACTGGGAGGGAGAAGGTATCATCAAAAGAGTACTACTGCATGTAAATCATTTCCTAATCAAACCATTTTATCACACAATAGTACCACTTCAAATATTGGTCAAGGTGTACCAAACTTTAGATGTGGGATGATGGTTGATATTAGGGTCATAAAACCCAAATTTTTTTCTCATAAAAATCCATATTTCTATTTCGAAAATGGTCCCATGTATGGGAAGAGTGCCTATCTTGTCAATAATCTATTCCACCATATTAAGGTCACCATAAATAGTATAGTGGGAATCAAGTAGTGAGTTTTGGTAATCCATCACCATAAATCCAACCTTTCATGCACATCATTAGGAGCATAAACATTAATGATGCCAAAAGAATGATTCTTGATATTGAAGAGTACCCAAATGACATGATGTAAAGGGTCATTTTTAGAAGCCACCAAGTGTGGCCAACACTTTAGGGAAATAAAGGTCATAAGGCCTCCACAACCTGCATCATGATTACTAGTCAAAATTATGCTATCAAACCAAATAACTATGTTGATACTGCAAAGGAAAAAATTTGCCACCTTAATTTCTTAAATGTAGAGAATATCCATGTTTGCAAACCTTTTTTCTAAAATCTCTCAACACATACTTATGAGCTGGATCTGTGAGACATCAAACATTTCATGAATAATAATTCATAGATTATGATTTTCAAGAGACATATCTTTGATATCAAGCCCTTGAAGGGCTTCATATCTATTCTTCAAAAATTGCTTCATGTTAGAAAGAATAAATTTCAGACACTGGGAAAATTCAACCACACACTTCACCTCCTCAAAAGAGACTCGAAGAGAAGGAAGATGATAGTACAAGAATGTTCTCAAGATGACATACAAGAGGGAGTTTGTTTTCAATAGCTTGAGGTGGGAGAAAATAATCTCACAAGGGCAAATGAAATAGATTGGAAATAATAAAAATACCTTCCCAATTGGATAGAGATGGATAGAAAAGGATATGTATCAAATATCAATATTGAGAGATAGATAGAGAGTGGAATAGTGGAAGATAAAGCTCAAAAATTGGCGATATAGGCTAGTCCAAAGATCACTTGGATAAGGCAAGATGAAGAATGTCACTCATGTGGTATAGAGGCAAACAAGGAGGTAGAGATGTTGGACATGTTTCTAGCAAGAACCCTGAAGGATGCAAGTGATGTTGAACATGTGGGGATATCCCACATAGGTATTGGAAAAAAGGCTCTTATGAATCAAGGTATCCATTTTTCATATATGGACAAGGAGAGTGAAAGGTTATTTGAACATGGCATGGATGAGGTGAAAAAAGAATACAATGATGAGATGGGGAAGTTCAGTTTGTTATCAACCCAAAAAAGTGATGAAAAGTATGAGGTTGCAGAAGATATACAAGTTGAGGATGGTGGGATGGAGATGCTTTTACAAGCATTGGAAGCACATGGTAAATAAGATGGAGAAGATGTTGAGAGGACAGTTGGGACAATGTTTCAATAGAGAGATGGATGAGGATTTTGAAGACATATTGAAGGCTATAAATGATGAAGAAGATGATGTTTCCATAGAGTTAGTAGATTTGTTTTACATGGAAATGAGGGTAACAAGTGAAGAAGATACGAGTATGATCTTAGAGATAGTATAAGAGAATATGGGTGATCATTTTGATTCCAAAAATTATGTGGAGTTATTTTACAAGCAAGCTTGGGAGTAAGAGGTGGTAGCCATGAGAAAAGTGACACGTGGAGTTATTTTACAAGTAGAGAAAAGTGAGATTTGGAAGGAGCCAATAACAAGTTTTATAGCGATTGAACAAAGCCTGCAAGGCTTTAGGAGGAGGTGGTTGGATGATAGTGTGTATAAGCCCTCAAGAAGATTTAATATGCATGAAAGAGCATCTTAGTGGATGAGGTCAGACAGAGATGGGTTTTGACCCAAAAATGAGGAAATGAGTGGAGGAGGTCAGACAAAGGTGGGTTTTAACCCACAAATGAGGTATGGAAATGAGAATGTTGATTAGAGTTAGGTGGATAAGGATGGTCTATGGTCTAACAAGGGGATATAAATGGAGAAGAAAGAGAGACAACCAACTGAAGTATTTGGTGTGTTGTAAGGGGACACCATGAACATTATGCTTTGTGGCCAAAAGAGTGATTTTGCCACTTATTTTGTCTATGTGAGCAAGAGCTCACATTTTAAATTTTGGGTGTCTGATGTAGGAGCATCGATTGAAGCAATCATTGCATGGAATTGTAATTTTGCACAACTATCAAGGTTTGTGAGATTGGATAGGAATTGTCTTCTTGCATAATTTTCAACCCAGATAACTATGAGTTAGTTGTTCTTTGTTTTACTAAAAATAGAAATTTGTTATAACTGCCTGGTTTTATAGTTTTTTTTATTAATTTGCATGTTTGTTTAATGGGAATTTGAATATTGTATAAGTTTGGGGGATTTGATAAATAGTGTTTGATTTTTATTTTAAAAAAAGGGATGAGATGGTAGGAAAAAGACACAAAGAGGAGCACAACTTTGGAGGGGGAAGAAATCTATGTAAAAGTGGACCTAACTGTCCTCGTTGGGAATAACTCCTCTATTTGTAAATCTTGTTCAATAATACATGCTCCATAGTTAGTTAGAAAAATATTGTGGTTTTATTTGATCCCTACCTCACTTCAATTACTGTGATATGCATGATATTGTAGGGTTCTAAGGTGTTGATAATAGTTTTGTTTAAGTGTATGATCTTTTGTCAGGCATAAAAAAGTTCCAGGTGGGTGTTGGATGCTCCACATATTCATAAGGGAATATCAGCTTGGATATAGAATATCTAATTAAAGATCAAGATAAGACATGCTAACAAGACTGTTGATGATTTTGACATAGGAAGTATACAAATGTTCAAAATCAATGCAAATGGCTCATCTCAATTGTAATGAACAAAAGTTCATAATGCTCAAACA
The DNA here is from genome assembly GCA_037957365.1 of Torreya grandis. NCBI lineage: Eukaryota > Viridiplantae > Streptophyta > Pinopsida > Cupressales > Taxaceae > Torreya > Torreya grandis. The sequence goes on from JARHVA010000055.1 coordinate 9,198,048, forward strand.
ATGAAAATTCTTGAACCCAAAATAGAAATACTAGATTCATAATAAAGATGAGAAAATTAGTAATCATCTTATTGAATTAGTTATAAATATATGCATAAAAGTCACAAAGTTTTTTGTGAGACATTTGATTTTATAAAATGAAATCGAAAATGCATTTGAAATATTTTGATGTTTAAGTCGATAAATCATTTCATTTCAAAGCCTCCATTTAAATTTAACACATTATAGGGTGTGATTGTGTGATGGAAAAACTTCTTTTCATTTAAAGATATACTTATCCTTAATCTAAACAAAAATAAAATAAAAAATTATGGTTGCCAATATCTAGCAGTAATGTTGATTAACAAATTCAAATAACTAAAAGTTGATTAACAAATTCAAATAACTACAAACCATTCAATAAGTCCCAAAGAACCTATTTGAGTAATTGGATATCCCCAAATAATCCATTTGAAACACTAAATTGGTGTATAGGACTGCCCTCGTGGAAGCCTACAAGGGGATTGTTTAACCCATTTGTCCTTATATATTGTTGCCCAACTTGTAGCCAACTTGAGTCTTTTAAGCACACCTTTCAGACATATCTCAAAACTTGATTTTCTTGACAATGGATACATAGTCTCTTTCACCATACCATCGTGAACCTTTTTCATGGCTCTTGGCCCTCCTTGTATATTTTATTAACTGGCCAGCTTCAATAATGTTTCTATGTAATTTCTTCAGAGTTGTTATTCTCTTTCAATTGTGGAAAGTTGTAAATTTTTATTTATTTAACAATGAAGATTTTTCTTGTCAATTTTATATCAATGACAAGGTTTCTGTATTATCTTCACCCTATATGCATATTCAAGTTCAAGTAGAGAAAGTATCCATGGAGGTTAGACATTGACAAGCGCTGCTTGAGCACTAGGGGAGTGTTCCTTACACTGTGAGCCGCATCCCGATAGATGGTCTACCACATAGCCTACCACCTCCAACTCATAGATGACATAGGAGGAAATCTTGTAGCCACAACCACTTCTCCCATCACATTCACCAATGCGTGTGGATTGGATGTCACTACCGCTAAATGGAAAATTTGATGTTGGTCCTTATCAATAGGGTTTTTTAGTTGGCTCTTCTATTATGGTGGTGAAGCCTCTTAATGTAAGGGATATGCCTATTTCTCTAGCTCCTTTAAACCCCATGGATGGTTGGGTGGCTTCGAGTCCTTATTCTTTGATTGATCTACCTCCCAAGGATGATTCTTCACCTCCTCCTTTGGCTACGATGGCATGTGCTTAAATTTATTTTATGTTCATGAGATAGTTTTAATGTTACGATGCTATTTTAAATTATTTAGTGTTGTTTCTTGATTTTGGTATTTTGTTTCCATGTTATGATCCAACATTTTCTTCCATCAAGGATTCTAAATTTTGCATAGCAACTAACTGATTTATGATGCAACCTTTTTTATATTGTTATTTTGATTAATAATAGCCCTATTGAAGAGTTTCAATAATACAATTCATGAATAATTGTATGAATGGTAAGAATGACTTGAAATGGACTCAATTAGTCATCACCAATTAAAAATAAAAGTTATAATGCTTGACTTAAACAAAACATCTAAAATTTTCCACAAATATAAAAAAGGCCCTTACCAAATGCAAAGTGTTGGTAAATATAAAAATACAAGTGAAATCAATGAGTTCAAATAAGATACATATCAAGAGACATACAAAAACAATTTTAAATATTAGTTTTTAAGATAATTTCAAATATTAACCATCACATTGAGAACTCACAATATTAATGAAGTTAAAATTGCAAACACATTCTGTAGCATTGGAGATGTAATTTTCTTCTTTAGTAAGATTGAGGAGGGGATCATTGGCAAAGTGCCCATTTACCATTTTCTTAGAAGAGTGAGAAAGAGAGATATATTCCATCAAACCTCTAGAAGTATAGTTAGCAAGAAGATAATTGAATACTTCTACAAAAAATAATTATAAGGGGCAAGTGGACATCCTTGACAAATAGAGTGAAAGACGCAAAATTATTCATATTGAACACCATTGATGGTGTTAAATTTACAGTATCTTGCAAAAAAATTTAATAGTGCTAAAAAATTTAGATTCAAAACCTAAACCTTAAATGGATTCTTAAATATAAGTGGCTTTGGATTCAACCAGGTGAACAATTCAAGTTTCTAGGCAACTCATTTTCTTTCCAAGCCATTTCCTTGGATCTATGGGGATATGTGGCTCAATAAATCAATAAAATGTTGGATTTTAGATTTATAAACCTCTCTCTCTCTTGGAATAAAATGTAAAATGTGATCTAAAGTGTTGGCTACTACACATTTTTACTACTCTTCTTGTCGAAAACCCTCTAAAACTACTTATGCAAAACTTGATCTAATATTGAGGAATTTTTTATTGGCCAATTTGGAAGGCACCAAAGGTTTCCACCAAGTTGCATTGGATATTTGTTGCAAAACAATATTCTTTAGTGTTCTTGGTCTTCTTAACATCAAAATCCAAGGCCATGCTTTGTGTGCAACATAAATCATCTGAGCCTTGGAATAAGATTTAAATGAAAAATATTGCTTTGTAACTACATCTCTCAAGGCAAGTTTATGGGGAAGGTGACCTGGAAAGGATCAAATATTCATACCCTTTTAATCACTCAAGTTTTTGTAGCTATTAAGGGCATGTTTGTTGCTAAGAGTATTTTGAAGATTTTGGGGCTAGTCAAAAAGCATTTAAGAAGGGATGATGATAGTTTTAGGTTTGGTCTCTCTCTAAACTTCTGCTCGCCATGGTGGTCTCTTTTACTTATTTTTATAAATTTCCATTTTTTATGGTAATGTGAATGAAGAGCCTCTAGATTTTTAGGAAAGGATCAATGTCAGCTCTAACCTATTTTTTACGCAAACAAGGGACTGGATTCCTTGGCATGTTCTAAGGGATCAATTTAACCTGCAAGCCTCTGACCAAAAGTCTATCTTGGAAATTTAGAACTTTATATCTGATGTGCACCTTCACAAAAGTGGTGTTGAATATCATTCTAGGTGGTGGATTGGTTGGAAATGCCCTATTGAGACACCTTTCCTCTATTACCATCCCTGATTAGGTTATCAACTTTTTTCCCCTTGGAACATCCAAATTGATACTTTTAGTGCCAAGTGAAAAGTTAATTCCATTGAGAAAGATTATAAAAGAAGGTTTGAGTAGGTGTCATTGACCATCATTAATCCCAAACATGCCTACTTCCTTTGGTGTATTTTACACCAATTGGCACTCGATTAGTTCACATGGGCTTGGCTCATCCTATTTGCTTAGTCTGTAACCACCAAGAAACACTCAAGTGTGCGTTTACATTCTGCAAACATGCCCAATCAGCATGGATTTAGACTCACTTTTTTTTATAGTCCTTCCATTTAGAAATGTTCACCTGAAAGATGGTGCTATTAGGGGACTCAGTCATGATTCATGCAAAATTCACATAAATTTGATATATGTTTTGAGCTTAGATTCTTTTTCAATTGTAGAAAAATAGAAATGATATTATTTTTCTTAGGCTACTCGAGAAGACTAATTCTCTACTATTAATAGAGTTTATGTTATATTTAATGTCATGCTTCAAATTCATGTGCAAGCGAAGAAAGTGTCTCTTGAGGGGGAGCACTGCAAACCATATTCCAAAGAGAATGTTTTATTTAAATGAATGTTAGGATGTGGTCCCATGACTGGTTACAACTAATTTTAATTCTCTCCAACCTAATTTAAAGTTTTTAAATGTGAAACAACAAATTCAGGGAATGCCATATTTTGAGAGAGTTTTTCTACTTGTAGCATGGTTAACTACAAATTGCTCAATAGTATGAGTTTAGGTTACACTCAATGGCATCATGGTTTTAAATATGATTTTCTTAAATACTCTTTTAGAATCAAAATGACATCTATAAAAGCATAGCTCAAAGAAAGCCCGAGAGGCACTTTGTGCATTTCTCGCCTGATTCTTGTTTGTTTGAGTTGAATGTATACGAAGTTTCATTGCGTGCAAAATACCTTGTCAAATTTACTGCTACACATTCCGATTGAGTGGTTGATCAAAGCTCTAGTGTAGTTTAGCATGCATGTGCAATTGTTTCTAGTTGTTTGTGGTGCATTGAGATAGAGTAGCTTAAGTATGTGTTTGATTCATTAAGGTAACATAATTCAACTCATTTTTTGGTGCGTTAAGGTATCTTAGCCACATTATTGAGTGACTGTGAGGAAACCCAAACTTGACGCATTTCACACTTTGGTTGATCACCTCAAATTCAAATTGAGTGGTTGATCAAAGCTCTAGTGTTGTTTAGCATGCACATGCAATTATTTCTAATTGTTTGTGGTGCATTAAGGTAGAGTAGCTCAAGTCTATTTTTGATACATTAAGGTATCCCAACTCAAGTCTATTTTTGGTGCATTAAAATATCGTAATCACATTAATAAGTGATTGTGAGGAAATCCAAACTCAACACATTTCACACTTTGATTGATCACCTCAAATTCAAAAGAAAGTTCATAATCATGCTACAAACATGATATTTCCCTATTTTAACTTTTATTTTGTTGTTCACGTAAGTTTTCAATATTGCAAGTGACCTCATATAATATCTAATATTATAGTGATCACTTATTTTGGTGTTCACGTAGAGGAGCAGGAGGCCCACATACGCATTTGCAATCTGTACATATGTCCACATCATAACATACTGACCGACTGCATTTGCTTCTCTTAACAGTATGCTGCTGCTGCTCCCTGCACATGTAATATGCATGAGATACTAATAATTAATCTACTCTGGGAAGTTTATTTATAATTATTTCGTACCTGTAGAAGATATGATCACCGCAGTTAAGCAAAGAAGAATTAGCGAACGCATGAAGGAAACATAAAATCCTGCCATCGCCAAATTCTATGAAGCTTTATTCACAGATGAAGGTCTGTGTGTGTCTCGTTGAGTTCAAGGGCCTTTTATAGTCATTATTACTGGGATTTGCATGGTTTTGATTCCTAGATTCCCGGGATTTACTTTCATCTTTAGGTTGGGGTCCTTTAGCTGGGAAATCAAGTTATAAATGAGAATGCATTTCATCTATTCAATATTAAAATAATTTTAAATCAGAATTGCCATTAACAATATTTTCACCCGAAGAAGAAGAAGAAGAAGAACAATCATCGTAACATAATGCATCAAACGGTTTTTAAAAATTGTGGTACACTTAATTTTAAAACAATGTTTAAAGCAATGTGGCCTCTATTGTTAGGCACTACGACCACCTCGTTTTTTGGTTCGACATCACATTCTACAATAAAACCCTATTTCAAAAGGATATATTTATGGCCCCCAGATGGCTGCTCCATGTGGGTAAGAAAATGAATGCAATAGAAAAAGTTTATCACATGACAAGAGCACATTACATCATTTTCCTGTATTCTATGTCCCTATATTCTAAAATAATGTAGGCCAGGGTTTTCTTTCTCAGGGATGACAATAGAGCCTTCCACACCCTGATAAGTGTCAACTGTATTAAGAATTGTAGTGTTAAGTGTAATAGAGCCCTCAAAGTTAAGACACTTTGTCCAATTGGAGAAATATGAAGCTAAGAGATTATTGGAAGTTAAGTTGGCAGTCAACAAAACAAGACGTTCTTTGTTAGCTATGGTAACATTACCTCTTTGAATTTTATTGTATAATATTTTTACATTAAGATGAACAAAATAAAAAATACATAAACAAATATAAACATGTATAGTTGTGACGTATAGTGGTTTAAAAAGAAATACATAGAAATCAATATATATGAAAACCTATAAATAGTTAAAAAATAAAAATAATAAAATTTTAGAAAGAGGAGTGTGTGTTTGACATTGTAGTAATAGTTTTAGAAAATTTATCAATGAAATTCATAGTTTTTATTAAGGAAAAAGTTGGATTTTGTTATTTTCAGTAAAAAACATAAATTCGACTATGTGTATGCAACTCCAGGGCTTAGACTCAGGAATCCAAGTCATTGTTAAGCTTATAGGTATGTGTTTGAAATTATACCAAAAACAATGTATACACGCTTCTATTTATATTGACTTCATATGATTTGCAGCCACTAAGAACCCAAAACATTCATACATAGAGATACAATGTTTTCATAGTCCATATGGTAACTAGCTAGTCCCTAAAACCAAACCATACACGATGGGGGATGTAAAATTGAAGAGTTATTTTTTTTCTTATAAAAGTGGTGTGTGTCAATATATACACTGCCATGTGGAGGACATAGTTGATGAGGTCTTGTTCACTATAAAAATGCCTCTGCCTTATGGAGCAACTTCAATTAAAAATTGTGTAAGAAGTTTTTTATCATCTCATGTCACATTTTAGTGATCCATCCTCAATGAAAATAAGGATAATGGATTGTATATTTAATTTATTTTAAAGGATGATACCATTGACGAAACAAGATACCGAATTGATTGATCATAGGAAAAAGTAAAATAAGTAGTTAATTGTTGGAACCCTAAAATGATACACTATATAAAGAATTATATAAGCACATCAAGTTTAAATACTAACCATTATGTTTATTTGCATTGTATTGTTAATTTTGATTAGATGTTACTTTATTTTCTAATCTTTCATTTTGGATGAAGGTATACTAAGAATTAAAAACCATTAAGATGCACATCTAGCCCATAGGTCGTTATAGGTTGAGCAGTTTATGGTGTAAATAACACTATATTGCAACTATATGATGTGATTTATGATTAAATTAACACCAATTTCATCACAAATAGATTCAAATAGCTAATCAGTACAATCAATGATGCAATTTAGTCTAAATTAAGCATGTGAACCTAATTTTGAATGTATAAGATGTGTTCTTAGATTTAATCAACCCCAATTTCATCACATAATGAACCAAAGAGTCTATTGTTTTAATAATAGAGGTAATTAGGGCTAATTTGATCCCTTTTTAAACTTAAATACAACTATAAGATGTGATTTAGGGTTAAATTAGCTCAATCTTCATGACATATTAAGCCAATTAGTCAATCAGTGCAATCAATGATACAATTTAAGTAAAATTGAGCTTTGTGAACCTATTTTTGACTATATAGGATGTGATTTGGGATTCAATCGACCCCAATGTTATCATATAATGAATCAAATAGTTGATTGGTTCAATCATGGAGGTAGTTTCGGGCCAATTTGAGACCCTTCAACATAAATTCGACTATAAAATGTGATTGGAGGCTCAATTAACATTAAATTTATCACAGATTGAGTCAATTAATGATTTGGAGAATTTTCACTCTTTATATAGTTTGAGATAATTAATTAATATCCTATTTAATGGTATTTTTTATTTTACCATGGGATATACATTTAATTAATTAATATCCTATTTAATAATTTTTTAAATTTTACCATGGGATATATTTAATTAATTAAATATCCTATTCAATGGTATCTTTTATTTTACCATGGAATATATGTTTAATTAATTTATATATTTAATTAATTACATATATTATTTAATAAATTTTAATCTATCATTGGATATTTTATTTATCCAAGTCCCAAAAATATACTATTCCCATTCTTACATAGATAGTTATTTAAAATAATACCAGTCTTATATTATTAAAAAGAAGATTTTTTTAAAGAATTGATGTGGCAGTTTAATCATGGGTTATTTAAGATAAGTATGGTTGCATGTTTTCTTTTAAATCCAAGTCTTTATTCCACTAAAGAAATGTGCCGTTGAGTTCTTGGAGGCTTATTAAAGAAAGTCATGGGAATATTTTAATTTTGTAATCTCATAAGTTAAACTCCACTTTATCCCAAGTTGACTCACAAAGATCATGCTATTGGTGGAAATATAGTTAATTTTTAATTTATTTTAGTGGAGAGATTATGTTTTTTTCCTTATTTGGCGGAGATTTACATGCATATTAATCTTTTGTTAAAAGATTATCCCAAGTCTTTGACTCCAAGATTATTCAAAGATAATGTGGTGTTTGATTTGGATAAGTTTATTTGCATGGTAATCTTGTGGTAAAAGCTACATGGTATATATGGCATGAAATAGTGGACTATATTAAATTGTCCACCAAGCCAATAATCTTGGCATCAGTACATATCTTATTATGGCATGGTTATTTATCTATTGTATGGCACTAAATAATAACATCCAGTTGGTAATGTAAATAATTATATGGGGAAGTTTAATTATTTCATGAAAATGCGTTGGATTTGGCATTGTTATTTTTGCCTGGTAATTACTATCTTGGCACATGAAAGAGTAAAACTTTTGAAAAGCCATCAAATGTGGAAGTATTGAAAATAGCCTATTTTGATGGGATGTTGACCCAAGATAGTGGGAAACTCATTATGGATAAACAATATTGATTCTCAACCAATATGTGAACGCTGCCATGCTGTTGAAATAAGAAAAACCCAATTCAAGGAAATCATTAGTGCCCCACCATGGAAATTTGTTAATTCTCAACCAATGCCAAGTAGTGTTGATATATATATATATATATATATATATATATATATATATATATATATATATATATATATATATATATATATATATATATATATATATATATATATATATATTACAGAGGTAGTGACAGAGGCAGCAAAAAAATTTGCACAGAGATTTTACAGACAAAGATATATCTAGATTATAGAGGCAACAAGAACCTCAGGGAAATTAAAGAGATTAATTTTTATTTATTGCACAGACAAATTGTCTAGTATAGAAATATTCTAGTTTACTCACAGAGGTTTTGTAATTATTCTCAAAGAGTTTTTAATAGATCAGAACACTCATAGAGTGGATCCAGGGACGTAACCATTTAGTGAACTCCGTAAACAAATATTCTGTCATTTTTTTATTTCTTATTTGTGATCTAAAATTATTTCAATTTACTTAATTAAATCATAGAATGATTATAAAGTAATTTTTAGATTTACTTAAAGGGAAATTAGAAATTAATATTCAGTTTTAAGAGAAATTGAAAATTTTCATCTAATCTAAGCAGACTGTAATTTTTTTTATAAACTTAGATTGTAGGATCAATTTTAATTATATTTATAAAATAATTAAGAGATTATTTTACAGACATAAAATATTTATGAAAAGTTTTAAAATGAACATCAAAGTTATATGATTTTACCAAATCACTTATATTCAGAATTGTTCAGATTTGCATTTCGATTAAAAAAATCAATTTTTTAAAATAAATTTTGGAAATTGAAATATTTTTAAAAACCTATTTCTTATTTTATTTTATCATAAAAATAATTTTTTTACAACTAGTTCTATTTTAATTATGGAATTGAGAGTTTTAGTATCCGTTTAAAAAATTGTGTGATTTATCTAAGGGAGTAAATTTGATTTACAGATCATTTTGGTATCAAAGCAATTAGAATGTAAGGATTAGCTTTTGATTATGTGAAAATTTGAATTCATTTTCAGTATGAGTTGGATTCTTTGTAAATTATTATTTACTCTATTTACAGTGTTGGAAGTACAGGTTATTTACAGAAACAAAAAACTATGGGAAACTTGTCCAAACAAGAGAAAATTGATAAGCTCGAAGCATTTAATATGTAGATTCAAAGAGAGAACTCTTTCTTGAGAGCAAAGTTTTACTCCTTAGAAGAGGAGATTAAAAGGTTAAAAAAAGAGTGTAAGCCAAAGATAAGCTCTTGTCGAGTTTGCAAAATGATGATGACACGAAAGGAAAAATAAGTCCATTATGCATACAAGACCTTCTTCTCCTACAAGTGTACAAATAGATTCATTAAGAATTGTAAGTGAATGTGAGTCACCAGTTACTTTTCCTTTCAATCATGAATTTGATATATATATATATATATATATATATTTTGTAAATTTGAACAACATACTAGAGGTATAGTTCAAAATTACTTTTTAATATGAAATTTAATAGAAAAATCCTTGGAAAAAATGGCCAAGACATTGCTAACCCCATTTAGGTAGAGGATAAGACTTATCGTGCAAATTTAGGATACATATTTGATATTTAAAATAAAATAGGTGAATTCTCTAAGAAAGCAAAAGGAAGAGGTGCTATAGAGAAGTGTAAACCATCTCGAATGGAAGGTAAAACACATTTTTTTCATCACACTTGTAATAATGTTGATTCTAGTTATATTGAACAACGTAAATATTCCAACGTTCTTTTTTATTATGGTACACAAAATATGTGGTATGTTTATCCATACATTTTTTTGGATTGTCTAACCATTGTGTAGCCAAATGTTGGAAACATAAATCTTTGTTAGGAAAGATTTTGAAAGATCACTCTCCTAGACAATGTTCTGAGAATGGTAGTAAGAGTATGTTTTCCAAAAAAATAGACAAACATTTTTGTACTCATTATAACAAGAAAGAACATGAGGTTAATATGTGTTGGAAGCTTCATTGAAAACAACATTTGAAAGTTGTGAAAAAGGAAAACATTGTTAAACCAACATTTTTAGCTATGACCCACGTAGTGACTCAGGTATTCATTGAGGAAATTGAACCACGTAAATAGGAAAATGTGATTAAGTGGTTTAGTAAACAATTTATTAGTTTTATGTTTACATAATTGTGTTACTTTATTAGCATGAAAATGTTCAAAGCAATTTTAAAATTCTAGTAAAGGAATATATTTTAATTTTGAACAAATTTCAGAGCTACTAGTTGTGAGAAAATATGAGTGACAGGGTTATCATACTTGGATTATTTTCTCATGTTTATGGTTTTGCTAAGCGCTATTTATTCTCCTAAAAGGAATATATTTTAGTTTTGAATAAATGTTGGAGCTACCAATTATGAGAAAATCTGAGTGACAGGATTATCATACTAGATTATTTCTTCATGTTTATGGTTTTACTAAGCTCTATTTGTTCTCCCAAATAATTTTTTGAGTTATTGATGCCTTGAAAAATGAATTAACTTATATTTAAAAACTTGGGGATATTGCCAAATGATTTAAGTTTGGAATTTAGTTTATTGGAGTAACCTATAGAGAAAAACTAAGGGACAAATTTATCATATTTGGATTATTTTTTTCACATTTAGGTTTTGAAAAAAAATAATTTTTAAACCTTGATAGTAGTATATGCAGATTATATGGGGCATGATCAATATGTATATTTTAAGAAAATTTGCATTTTGGTATATATATTGAGCATGTAGTTTACATTTGGTATTGGGTAGATATTTATTTCACTAGTATTTCAAGGATTCAGTTTGATTTTTGAATCGTTATCATGATATTTTGTAGTGATATTTTGCATAAGAATTGCTTGTAGTGTTAAAGAGTGATTTAACCTTTTAGAGATCAAAAAGGTCTTGTTAGAGAGGTTTGATCTGGAGAATTTTCACTCTTCATATGTTTTGGATTAATTAATTAATTAATATCTTATTTAATGATATTTTTAATTTTACCATGGGATATATATTTAATTAATTAATATCCTATTTAATAGTTTTTTAAATTTTACCATGGGATATATTTAATTAATTAAATATCCTATTTAATGATTTTTTATTTACCATTAGATATTTTATTTATCCAAGTCTCAACAATATACTATTTCCACTCCCACATGGATAATTATTTAAAATAGTCATGGGATATATTTTTAAATCTTTATCTCATAAATCAAGAATTCGTACCACTCTTATATTATCAAAAATACAAAGATTCTTTTAAATAATTTGTGGTAGTTTAATCATGGGTTATTTACGATAAGCATGGTTGCATATTTTCTTATAAATCCAAGTCTTTATTCCACCAAAGAAACGTGGCGTTGACTTCTTGGAGGCTTGTTAAAGAAAGTTATGAGAATATTTTAATTCTTTAATCTCATAAGTCAAACTCCACTTTATTTCCCCCACTTGTAAAGAATCATTAAGTTAGTGAAAAGGTATTTAGTTCTTGATTTATTTTAATGGGGAGATTATATATATATATATATATATATATATATATATATATATATATATATTTGGTGGAGATTTACATTCATATTAATTTTTTGTTAAAACATTATCCCAAGTCTTTAACTCCAATATTATTCAAAGATAACGTGGCATTTGATTTGGACAAATTTATTTGCATGGCAATCTTGTAGTAAAAGCTATGTGGTATATATGGTGTAGAAATAGTGGATTATATTGAATTATCCATCAAGCCAATAATCTTGGTGTCAATACATATCTTCTTATGGTGTGGTTATTTATCTATTGCATGGCAATAAAGAATAGCATTATGGTTGCTATGTAAATAAGCATGTGGGGAGGTTTAATTATTTGGCAAAAATGCATTGGATTTGGCATTGTTATTTTTACTTAGTAATTACTATCTTAGTAAATAGAACTGTTGAGAGAATATGGGAGTAAAACTCTGGATAAGCTAGTGAAGGTGGAAATATTGAAAATAACCTATTTTGATGCGATGTTGATCCAAGATAGTGGAAACTCATTATGAATAAACAATATTGATTCTCAGATAATATGTGAAGGTTGTCATGCTGTTGAAAAAAAAAAAAACTCAATTCAAGGAAATTGTTAGTGCCTCGTTAGGGAAATTTGTTAATGCCTAGCAAACCCCAAGTAACATTGAGAAATATATATAACTTTAGGTTATTTTACATAGGTAGTGACACAAGCAACAAGAGATTTTACAGATAGAGATATATCTAGATTACAAAGACAACAAAAACCTTGGGTAAATTAAAGAGACTTATTTTTATTTGTTGCATAGATAGATTATCTGGCATAGAAATTTTTTATTTTACTCACAAAGTTTTCGTAATTATTCTTGAAGAGTTTTTAATAGATTGGAGCACTCATAGAGTGGACTCGAGGATGTAGCTATTTGGTGAACCTCGTAAACAAATCTTTTGTATCATTTTTTAATTTCTTCTCTGTGATATGGAATTCTTTCAATTTCTTTAATTAAATTATGGAATGATTATAAAGTAATTTTTGGATTTATTTAAAGCGAAATTGAATTTTTTTATCTAATCTAAACAAACTATAAAAGTTTTTAAAAGCTTGGATTGTTGGATTAGTTTTAATTATTTTTGTAAAATAATTAAGAAATTATTTTTCAAACATAAAATATTTATGGAATGTTTTAAAATGACCATCAAAGTTATATGAGTTTATTAAATCACTCATATTTAGAATTGTTCAGATTTCCATTCTGATTAAAAAAATCAATTTATTTTAAATAAATTTTGAAAATTGAAATATTTTTAAAATTTCATTTCCTATTTTATTTAATTAAAAAAATGAGAATTTTGCAACCAATTCTATTTTAATTATGGAATTGAGAGTTTCAGTATCCATTTGAAAAACTCTGTGATTTATCTAAAGGGGTAAATCTGGTTTATAGATCAATTAAATAATTGGTGAAATTGGGGATGCAATTTTTAGAAAAATTGAGGCCTTTTCAAACCTAATTCTAACTCTATATGATGTGATTTGGGGCTCAATCGGCCCCAATTTCATCACATGATGAACCAAAAAATCAATTGGTTCAATCACAAATACAATTGACACCAATTTTAGCCACTTGAACCTAACAAAAATAATAGGATATAATTTTGGGATAAATTAGATCTAATTTTATCCCAAATTGATCTAATTGGTCAAGTGGTGTAGTCAATGATGCAATTTGGACTAAATCATGAGCCTAATTTTAACTTTATAGGATGTGATTTGGCCCTATTTTATCATAATTTAAAATTAACTTGGTGATTAACTCTAATTAAGATAAAATGAATAGAAAGATAAAAAATTATGCAAAACAACTTAGAACTAACAAAATGAATGTAAATAATTGAAATAGATGAAACATGAACTAATGAAAGAAGGATAAATATGAATTACACAAAGACTTAAATATTTTATGCCTATATGTTGACTATGTGTGATTGAAAGATGATTATAAATGATCAACTTAGACGGATACTTTATGTGCAATAATAATTGTGACTGTAACTAATTAGGGTCAAAATCAACCAAAAGGGGATAGGATCGACTACCACTATAGTCCTTTATGGGTTGATCTTGACTTTTATAGAAAATCAGGGAATTAATGACACAAGCACAAGTGCCTACTTGAATAACATTTGTCTTTAAAAATTTAACCTTTGAATCTATGTGGATGACCTACAAATGAACCCACCAAATTTGAAACCTAATATGACTTGCATAGCTAAAAACTTGAAAAGGTAAAATGGGGAACTGTATTAGGTTGATCTAGATCTAATCACCCCTATGATGATTGATCGATCCATACTTATCTAATAATCTAAAGAGATAAATCAAGCCCACGTAATTCTCCCACTTAGACTAATTCATGTGATTGTGTTCCTTTGACTACATGTATACAATTAAAGATAGATTGAATACTTGATAATGCTTCGTTTGACTTGGATAAAATATTCTCTTGACTTGGATAATGATTTTTTCAAGCAATAAGAATTATATTTGAAAATAAAAGTGAAGTTTTACTTAATGTGCAATAATATAAGTGTGCATCAATAATTAAATTTCAAGGTATTAGAGTATGTAACTTATATGTTCCTTTATATCAATCTAAAATGGAAAAACCTCACCCTACTTATCCTAAAAATATGGGCTGACCTATAATGGAGAGTCTAAATTTAAAAAATATCTATTATTAAGTGACAAACAAGATCAACCCATAGGGGTCAAGACCGACTTCCACTACAACCCATATTGGTTGATTCTATCCTACGCAACAGAGTTTAAAATTAAGGATCTTGGACATCTATACAAAAGCTTAAGGAAGTTTTTAGTGATTAAGAATGGTTTTGGTAGGTGTAAAAAGTAGCTTAGAAAGGAACAAGTTTGTATACGTACTTTGAATAGAGTGAGGTGGAAAAATAGGTCCAAATTAATTGCTAAAATCAATTAAAGTAAAAGTGGCACAAAACTAACATTAGCAAGTGTTCATGACTAAATTTGAGTGACTGCATTTGCCCCCTTTTGTAAATAAATTAAATTACTAAAGTAAAAGTAAATAAATATTTAAATGTGTACAACACACTTTGCCTTTAAGCAGATACCTCAACTGCACAAGTCCCTCTAAATTAGCCAACCTTGCAAAAAATCATGAAGTATTTATTCTGGTCATTTGAAATTTGAAAAAGATTTAACTTTGAAAATTGATTTTTTTTAAAAATAAATCAAGGTAGGAATACACATATATATGTGAAACTGATGTTACTTTTATAATTTTATTGAAGATAATGCTTCTTAGAAGCATTGGAGAATTGGCACTTCCCATAAATCATTTGGAGAGATTGGTTCCTTGGTTTAAGCCAATCTCCTAATGGCTTTAGATTAACACTTTTTTTATAGCCATTCCATCTATAAATTTTCACTTGAAAGATGGTGTTATTAAGGGACTCAGTCATGATTTATTAAAAATTCACACAAATTTGGTATATGTTCTGATATTAGATTATTTTTCAATTATAGAAAAATAGAAATTATATTATTTTTTCTCAAGATAATCATGAAGACTAATTCTATACTACTAATAGAGTTTATGTTATATTTAATGTCATACTTCAATTTCATGTGCGAGTGAAGAAAGTGTCTCTTGAGGGAGAGTACTGCAATCTAGATTCCAAAGAGAATGTTTTATTTAAATGAATGTTAAGGATGTGGTCCCATGATTGGGTTACAACTAATTTTAGTTCTCTCCAACCTGATTTAAAGTTTTCAAATGTGAAACAACCAAATCGAGTGATGCTATATTTTGATGGAGTTTTTCTACTTACAACATGGTTAACTACAAATTGCTCAATAGTATGATTTTGGGTTACACTCAATGGTATCATGTTTTTAAAATATGATTTTCTTAAAAACACTTTTAGATTAAAAATGGCATCTATAAAATCATAACTCAAAGAAACATTGAGAGGAATGATGTCCATTTCTCGCTTGATTCCTGTTTTTTCGAGCCGAATGTATATGAAGCTTCATTACATGCAGAATACCTTAACTCATTAGATTATTATTTATTTGAGGTAAATGTATAAAAATATTAATTGAATGCATAATACCTCATCCAATTTACTACCTTACATTCTGATTAAGTGGTTCACCAAAGCTCTAGTGTTGTTTAGCATACACATGCAATTATTTCTAGTTGTTTGTGGTGCATTAAGTTAGAGTAGCTCAAGTATATTTTTGATTCATTAAGGTATCATAACTCAAGTCTATATTTGGTGCATTAAAGTATGGTATAAATATTAATAAGTAATTGTGATGAAATCCAAACTCGACACATTTCACACTTTGATTGATCACCTCAAACTCAAAGGAATGTTCATAATCATGCTACAAACATGATATTTCCCTATTTAAACATTTATTTTGATGTTCACATAAGTTTTCAATATTTCAAGTGACCTCATATAATATCTAATATTATAGTGATAACTTTTTTTTCCCACCAATGGGTTCATAATCTTAACAAAGTCACAAAAAAAACAAATATAACTAGATTGTTGTTTGTGCATTTCATGAACACACCAGGTGGACAACCATCCACAATACTAACTATACTTATGTTGGTTTAAATAGTTATAATATTATATAGGTTATAGTATTATTGAAGGCAATACATCTTAGATAAATAAAATAATGTAAAACTTGTCTCTTAGATTATGAGATGCAACAACATGGCCTCATCTATTCAATATTAAAATAATTTTAAATCATATATTTTCATCAGAACAACAATAACAAAAATCATCATAATAAAAGTAACAATTTTTAAAAATTATTGCACACTTATTTTTAAATTAATATTTAAATAAATGTGGCCTCTATTGTTAGGCACCACGACCGCCTGGTTTTTATTCAACATCACATTCTACAACAAAACCCTATTTCAAAAGGATATATTTATGGCCCACAAATGGCTCCATGTGGGTAAGAAAATGAATGCAATCAAAAAAATTTATCACATGACAAGAGCACATTACATCATTTCCCTATATTCTATATCCCTATATCCCAATCGAATAAATATGAAGATAAAAGGTTATTGGAAGTTAAGTTGGTGGTCAACAAAACAAGACATTCATTGTTAGTTATGGTAAAACTACGTCTTTGAATTTTATTGTATAATATTTTTTCATTAGGATGAACGAAACAAAAAATACATAAACAAATATAAGCATGTAAGTTGTGACATATAGTGGTTTAAAAAGACATACTCAAAAATCAATATAGATGAAAACATTGAAGTAGCCAAAAAAATAATAAAATTATATTTTATAAAAAGGAGTGTGTGTCCAACGTTGTAGTAATAGTTTTAAAAAATTTATCAATGAATTCATAGTTCTTATCAAGGAAAAAGTTGGATTATTTTTTTCATCAAAAACACAAATTTGGTTATGTGTGCATAGGTCCAAGCTTTAAGCTTAAGAATACAAGTCATTTTCAGGCTTATAGGCATGTGTTTGAAATTATACCAAAAAACAAATGTGCATGCACTTCTATTTATATTTAATTCATATGATTTACAACCACTAAGAATAAAAAACATTCATACATAGAGATAAAATGTTTTCATAGTCTATATAGGTAACTAGTTGTTGTCCCTAAAACTGAATGATATAAACGTGAAGAGTTATTTTTTTTTTAGTTATATATATTTTAGTATAAAGGTGGTGTGTGTCAATATATGCATTGTCATGTGGAGGACATAGTTGAGAGGGTCTTATTCACTATAGAATGCCTCCACCTTGTGAAGCAACTTAAATTAAAAATTGTGTAAGAAGTTTTTTATCATATCATGTCACATTTTAGTGATCCATCTTCAATGAAAATAAGGATGATCGATGGTACACTTAAGTTATTTTAAAGGATGATACCATTAATGAGCCAAGATGTCAAATTAATTGATCATAGGAAAAAGAATTTTGTTTAAGTACATCAAGTTTAAATCCTAACCATTATGTTTATTTGCATGTTATTGTTAATTTTGATTAGATGGATGTTACTTTATTTTTTAATATTTCATTTTGGATGAAGGTATACGTAAAAACCATTAAGATGTACATCTAGCCCATAGGTCATCATAGGTTGAACAATTTATGGTGTAAATAACACTATCTTGCAACTATATGATGTGATTTAAGGCTAAATTAACCTCAATGTCAACAAAAAATAATTCAAGTAGTTAATTGGTACAATCAGTGATGCGATTTGGTCTAAATTAAGCATGTGAACCTAATTTTGAATATATAAGATGTGCTTTTAGATTTAACCAATTCCAATTTCATCACATTATGAACCAAAAAGTCTAATGTTTTAATAATGGAGACAATTAGGGCCAATTTGAGACCTTTGGACTTAAATATGATTATAAGATGTGATTTGGGGCTAAATTAGCTCAATCTTCATGACTTATTCAACCAATTAGTTAATTAGTGTAATTAGTGATACAATTTAGGAAAATTGAGCTTTGTGAACATAATTTTGACTATATAGGATCTGATTTGGGGCTTAGTCAACCCTAATGTTTTCATAGAATGAAGAAATAATTAATTGGTTTAATCATCCTCACCTTTTTAAACACATCACTAGCTGTGTGGGAAATAACAATGCATAATTTAATATGTTCACCTTATGCAATGCTAGAAAACTCCCAAACATCATGACCAACAACCTCATCCTCTAGGGAACCTTCCATCCTCCATATCTCTTTACCTATAAAAGGAGGGAAGTAGAAGGTTAAAAGGGATCCTGAATCATCCAAAATCCATGTTCAAGCAATCAGGTATTTTTGCACATAGGTATTCAAGTCCTCTAGCATCCACTCTTTCTTCAACTACTCAATAACAACAATAGATAACTTGGACTATAGAATGTGATTGGGGTCTCAATTGACATTAATTTTATCATAGATTGAACTAATTAGATAGTTGATGAAATCAATTATATGCTTTGGTAAATATTGAGCCCATTTCAAACTTAATTCTAACTCTATATGATGTGATTTTGGGCTCATTTGGCCCCAATTTCATCACATAATGAACCAAGGAATCAATTAGTTCAATCACAATTGTAATTGAAAGTATTTTTATCCAATTGAACCTAACTATGACAATATGATATGATTTTTGGATAAATCAGATCTAATTCCATCTCAAATTGATCCAATTATTCAATTGTTGTAATCAGGGATGCAATTTGGGCTAAATTGTGAGCCTAATTTTGACTATATAGGATGTGACTTGGACCTATTTAATAATAATTTAAAATTAACTTGGTGATTAATTGTAATTAAAATAAAATGAATAGAAAGAGAACAAATCATGTAAAATAACTTGCAACTAGCAAAATGAATGTAAAGAATGAAATAGATGAAACATGAATTAATAAAATAAGGATAACTATGAATAACACAAAAATGATTTAAATATCTTATGCCTATATTTTGACTGTGTGTGATTGAATGATGATTGGAAATTATTAACTCAGATTGATACTGCATGCATAATGATAATTGTGACTATAACTACTCATGATCAAAATTTTCAAAAAAGGGACAAGATTGACTGCCACTATAGTCCTTTGTGGGTCGATCTTGACTTCTAAAAAAAATTAGGGAATTAATGTCACATTCACATGTTCTTACTTGAATAAAATTTATTTCTAAAAATTTGACCTTTGAATCTATGTGGATGACCTACAAATGAACTCATCAAAGTTGAAACCTAATAGGGCTTGCAATAGATGAAAACCTACAAAGATAAAATGGGAGAGTGTATTACTTTGATCTAAATCCAATCATCCCCATGATGATTTATTGATCCCTACCTATCTAATAATTTGAAGAGGTAAATCAAACCCATGTATTTCTCCCACTTAAAGTGATTAGTGCGATTGTGTTCCTTTGATTACATGTATGCAATTAAAGATGACTTTATTACTTGATAATGCTTAATTTGACTTGGATAAAATATGATCTTAACATGACTATGGGTTTCTTCAAATGATAAGAATCATATTTAGAAATAAAATCAAAGTTTTACTTAGTGTGAAATAATATAAATGTGCCTCAATAATGAAATTTCAAGGTATTAGAGTAGGTGACTTATATGTTCCTTTCTAGAAATCGTAAATGGGAAACCCTCACCCTAGTTATCCTAAAAATAGGGCCCAACCTATAAGGGAGGGTTTGTTTAAAAAATATTCATTATTTTATTGGAGGACAAGATCAACCCATAGGGTCAATATTGACTTCCACTACAACCGATACTAGTTGATTCTGTCCTAGATAGTAAAGTTTGAGATTAAGGATCCAGGATGTTTATAAAAAAGCTTAAGGAGGGTTTTAGTGATTAAGAATGATTTTTGTAGGTGTAAAAAAGTAGCTTAGAAAGGAATAGGTTTTTATATGTACTTTGGATAGAGTGAGGTGGAAAAATAGGCCCAAATTAAGTGTTAAAATCAATTAAAGTAAAAGTGGGATAAAAATGACATTATCAAGTTTTCATAACTAAATTTGTGTGACTACCTTTTCCCCCTTTAGTACATAAATTAAATATTTATTTTGTTCATTTGAAATTTTAAAAGGCCTTAACTTTGAAAATTGATTTTTTTTAAAAAAATAAATCAAGGTAGGAATACACATGTATATGTGAAACCGATGCTACTTTTGTAATTTTCTTGAAGATGATGCTTCTTTGAAGCATTGAAGAATTGGCACTTCCCAAGAATCATTTAGAGAGATTGGTTCCTTATTTTAAACCAATGGGGAATTGAGGGTGATCAATCCCCAATTGGAATTGAACATGTATAAAAAATAAATCCCATTGAAGGATGTACAAACCTCAATTTTCATTGTCAGTATTTATAACCCAAAGATGGAAATGGGTTTTAATCCAAAATGTATTCACACACTATAATGCTGGAAGATGTTGAATCTCTAGGATAAGCACTATGCACTTAATTGAACCAACCACTCTAAATGGCTTATAAATTCAATTGTCATTTTATTCATTGGTTCATGAATGCATGACCAGAAGGGAATGAAGAACATCCTTGCTCCTATCATGGCTAAAAATATAACATAGCATTGAAAATATGGAATGAATCTATATCATGCCCATTAAATTTGAAAAATATTATAGTGTGCATGAATCTATATTATGCCCTCATTTTGTTAAATGTAAAATCTAAAACTCTATGTAAATGTAATTTTGTAATTTTTTTGAAGCTTGTGCATTTTTTGTGTCATGCACCCAAACTTATAAGAATTTGTAACTTTTTCCTATAAAGTGAGTTCATATGCATGGCATATCAAATTTGTATCTTTTATAATTTAAGTTTTGAATCATTTTGCATTATTTGAAGCTATATTCTATAAGCTGATTCTTACTCACACCGGCTTATTTTTGAATGAAAAGCCCACTGAAATGACCCACTTTTGAGGTGTGGAATATATCTAAAAATTCACTCATCTCAAAATAAAATTTAACTATATAATTCATATGAATATGTAAGCATTAAATATAATAGCATATGTGAAAATGTACGCCAACATAGTAAGATCTATACAATTTAAAGTATGTATGTAACATATGAGGCAAGACCTAAAGTGTCAAATCTAGATAAATATAATTCTCATATTAGTAGTTTTAATAGAAGCATACATGATAGTTAGTGCATGAGATTGATCAAGACACTCATAAAAATTAACAAGCTCAATAATCACAAAAACACACCAAGCACAATTTCATACCATAAGTCCAAGGTCCACATACAAGAGACATGTTCAAATGTCACATAAGCAAATATTTCACATACAAGGTCAAGGGACACATGCAAAGGACATTAAAAATGTTGCAAACAAGATAATTTTTAAATTTTACACAAAACAAATGGCTAATGGACACAAGCAATGAAATTTTTTAAATGTTGCACATACCAACCAAAGATCTCATAGAGATACTCATGAAATTGTACACACGGGCCATAGGTCATACACAATATACAAAAAAAATTATAATATACTATGTATGAGTAATAATATTAATGAATCATAGAACTATAGAAATAATCCTCACCATGTATATGCTATATGATCATATCCTATCAAATAGAATATCTATGTCCACAATGTAAAATAGAGATATTAGCAAGACATTTGTAAATAATATATAGCTAAATAGTATAGGAGTTATGGAATGGTAACACTTTTGAATACTATAACCTTTGGGGATAGGATTCCCCCATTTTAGCATCACCATTAGGTAGAGGTAATTCCAAAATCCATCTCATTCCATGTGAAGTTTATGCATCCTACATAACACTCATAAATACCAGTGAAATGTATTTGTGATAGAAAAATAATATATGAAAAAGATGTAAAATAGATGTTTAATCATGGTCAAGTCTTGATTTTGGATTTTCCAAAATATTTGGAAGTTTTTGTATTTTTGAAATATATATATATATATATATATATATATATATATATATATATATTTCAACAAGAACAAAAGAGACCCATAAATGAAACCATGGGTTCGAAAGAACAATAAATGGAAGGTATGTAAATAATTAGAAACATGTGACAATGAAAAATATGTATTTAATATGATGGCATTGACATGTATGAACAATATGCCCCCACTATGTATATGAATTTTAGTTGAAAGGCATGTGACATATCATATTGATGTGGAAGAATGATTATAAATCCTCATCTCATCAAATGTACACTTTTAAATGTATTTAACATGCATGTATGAGAAATATAGTACATAAAGGAAATATTTTGCATGAATAATTACTTGTATATACTGGAGCTTAGTGTAATATCAAAAAATTAGATGTATTAAGGCTTTGTTTTTGCTCAATTTTTTATTTGGTTGTGAAAAATACTACAGAACAAAATCAACTAGCTTAGGACGATATAGATAGCCAATATTATTTGTTATTGGTCAATACTGTATATGATGATAAAATTTCATTTTGATCTATTTTGAATGTGAAAAAAAGAAGGTAAATGGAAAATGATAGAAAGATATGTCACTGTGTTGGATTGTTTAGATACAAAAAGTGAAAAAGAAGAGTCAAGAGGCTAAAAATACATAAAGAGTGAAGAGCTAAAATATTTATCAAATCAATCACATGTGTAATATGTATAAGAATTACATGATAAAATAATAAATAATCTATGTACTAGTTAAATACCCCATTTTTCTATATAACTAAAAAAATATTTGATAATATAGTAGGAGCCACCTAAAGAGGCAACATAAAGTGTCCCAAAGAAGTTTGTTGTTTCCCATAAGATATCTCAACCCTTTTATATATTGATTGTATTTCAAGTTGTTTATATCAATAAAATAATTAATGTCATTATACATGAATTCTCACTTGATACATTGTCAAGTAATACATTATGTATGGATTGTTGATCAATGTATGCTCTTATACATAAATCTTCGAAATCAGAATCACCATTTGCTATCTCATTAAATTTAAAGGTGAGCATAATATGTGGTTGATTAGTTTGAATAATTATTCTATTAATTCCATTAGATGGATTATTAGAGGACTCAAGAACTGTGTATGCAATATAAGTATGACACACTACTAAATTTGTTAGTGTAGTTCTTTTTCCCACTAGGTTTTGCCTACACGTCCGTTTGGACTTTCTATGTGTTTAAGCTTCCTTAGGTTAGTTATAAAGGGTCCATAGGCTAATTTTATTTAATTTTAATTAGTTAATTAAAAAATTAGAGGCTTCCTCATGTTACCCTGATTTTCTCTATATGTACCCCACTTTTCCTTTTTAGAAGGTTAATCGACTCATTCACATTTTACAATAGATTGGTTAATGCATATTTTTCCTCTCTTGGAATTTTGGGGCTCTCTCTACAGGAATCAACATTGATTGATTGAATGTTATTCAGAGATCTTAGCATACTCTTTCATGGTACCAGAGCTATCCTGATAGTCTCATGCATTAGACTCTTTGATAAGATCCTCCATGCATTCACCTTGCTGGTTTTTCCTCTATTTTGGCTGCCATTTTTGACCTTGGAGGTGTTTTATTAATCTATCTAAAAAACCATGTCAAAATTCATTTAATGAAAAATCCATTTGCATATATTTTCTAGGTTTTTTGATATCTAAAATGGGTTGTTCTTAGTTTTTTGAGAAACTTCATAGATTTTTCAAAAAATCTATTTCTTCTATCTGGTCAAATGCCCGTACAAACAAAGTAATACAAAAAGTAAAACCCAATTTACTCTCTATAGACCAAATTAGGTTCTTGAACTCCTTCAACTTCTCAAAACATAATTACTTGGAAGTAATTAGGTTCTTGGAGGGCAATTACTTGATTCTAGACCAAATCGGGCTTTCAAAGTGCTTCAACTTCTCCAACACAATTACTTATAAGCAATCGAGTTTATCAAGGGTGACTACTTGAAGTAATCAAGTTTATTTGGTGTGAAAATTTTCTAGTAAACTAATTCAAGATTTTGAGGCAGTCTTACTTTTCTAATAACTTGATCAACATTGGTTAGATCCATTCATGTTTGTGGAGGTTAACTACTTATTACTCATTACTTGCTTTATAAGTAATAAGTCATGCTGTTTAAAGAATCTAATTTACACTGAGCAAGACCCATTTGGATTTGTGGAGGTCAACTACTTATTACTGATTATTTGCTTTATAAGTAATAAGTCATGCAGGTTGAAGAACCTGAAATGCATTGAGGAAGACCAATCTGGGTTTTTCAAAGGAAATTACTCATTACTCATTTACTTTATAATTAAAGCAGTTCGAAGAACCCTTAATACACTGAGGAGAGGTAATCAGGTTTTTCTATAAAAAAAATTCCATTTTTGGAAAAGGTCCATGAATATGTGGGAGTACAAACTAGTAAGTGCTATAAATTTCAATTTGTAGCTCCTTTTTGGGTGTCATTTTTTTTGAAAGTGCTTATTTTCTTAAGCTCTATGCATTGGTGACATTGTTTTAGGACTTTTGTAACATCCATTGTTTACATGGTGTAATAGCTTAAAATTCTCTTTAAACATTTTTACCTTTCCTCTTTGGATCCATTATCGATAGTGCTTGATGTCCCTCTCATGATTTCTCATATTGATTGCTCATAGATGCATTCTTAGCTATGCTCAACATCCAAGACTGAGTGTGTGTGCATTGTAATTTTAGGGGGGTATTCTTGATAGTTCAAGGGTACTTATACTATGTGATTTCTATTTTTGCTTTCATTTCAATTCTATAATTTGTCTCATTTTAATCTAAACTAATGGATCTAAATATAAAACCACTCATACCATTTAATATCTAGAATGAAAGTCTAAAATACAACTCACTTTGAGAGTTAAAGGACTCTATCAAATTAATATGGGTGAGAAAACTGAGCCATCTACAGATGTAGAAAAGGTTAAGTGGTACAATAGATATGATGAGGCCTATGGGTTTCTATGCTTGTCAATGTCTCCTAACCTCTTAATTCATGTTGAATCTACAAAAACTCTAATTGAAGTCTAGACAATCTTGGACAAGCTTTTTGGAGTACAAGACATCATGAGGGGTCATGAGCTAGAGAATGAGCTCATCACATTGAACCTAGGTGACTCTAACACCCTAAAAGACTTCTTTAAAAAGTTTAAATCATTGAGATTTTAGTTGAAATAATGTGTCATTGAGAAAATAGATGACCAGTTGATTCTATATGTGCTTGTAAAAATGGATCATGAATATTCAATTTTTGTCTCTACATTTCATGATACATAACATACACTTAGATCTACTTAAAAAATGCCATCATTTGATGAGTTTGTTGTTGATATAACTCAAGAGAAAGATAAGTTGGTTTAAATGGGTGTACTGAAGTCTTCAAAATCACATGCCTTGATTGTCAATTAGGATAAGAAGAAGCCTTCTAGCAGTGGCAAATAAGAGAAGAAATAATTTAAACCTAATATTGAGCACAAAAAGAATAAAAAATTAGATGACAAGCCTAAGACATCATCAAATAAGTCCTCCTCAAGTGGGAAACCTAAGAAGGAGAAACTCAAATGCAACTTTTGTTAAAAACTTGGGCATGATGAATCTTAGTGCATGAAAAAGAAGATTGATAACTTGACTAAGATGCATGAGAAGAAAAACATTAGTGTTCCTAAATTCTCATCTCAAAACACATCAGCACAAGATTCTACAAAAGGTAAAGATAGTATAAAGGGTAAAAATAAGGGCAAGGCACTTATTGTAGTATATTCTCAACCTTTAACTTGGATTATTGACTCGGCTACTTCCTATCACATGGCCTCCTTAGAGGATGTATTTTCAAAAATAGAACCATGTTCTATGCCTTTAATTCTCATGGGTGATAACACTTCAATAGAATTCAATGGTAAAGGATCAGTAGAAGTGACGGGACCTTCAATAATGTTTTTTGTGTTCATTCACTATCCACCAATCTTCTGTCAGTATATCAAATCACTCACATAGGTGCAAGGAAGCGAGTTGAGTTCACCCCTGATTTAATGGTTATGAAGGAGCTGCACAGTGACACCACAGTGGCTTATGGGAAGACCAATCATTTATTTAGGCTATATACCTTTTCATAATTTTCCCTAGATCATCCCTTAACTACACTACTTACTCATGTAGATGGAGTGAGCAAACTATAACATGAATGGTTTGGCCATTTAAACTATCATTACCTTGAGCAACTCAGTCATCAAGACATGGTTTTAGGGTTACCTAAAGTCAAATTCTTGGATGGTCTATGCAATGGCTACATTCTTTGTAATCATTTAGAAGAGAAATATGACAAGGGCAAAGCAAGGAGAGCCAAACAGAAGCTAAAGATAGTCCATAGTGACTTAGCGGGACCATTTCTAAAACCTTCAATCAATAGGATAGGATACATACTCACAATCATCAATGACTTTTTCAAGTACATGTAGGTTTTTTTCCTCAAAAATAAGTCTGAGGGCTTTGATCACTTTAAGGACTTCAAGGTACTTGTGGAAAAGCAGTTAGAATGTTTTGTCAAAATCTTAAGGACTAACAATGGAAAAGAGTATGTGAACAATAGGTTTGAGAAATTTTTCACATCAGAGGGGATTTAGATGCAAAACATAGTTCCACACAGTCCTCAGTATAATGGTGTGGCTGAATGCAAGAACTATGGCTTGAAGGAAATGTCAAACTTCATGCTTCAATCAAAGTCTCTTGCTCCTCAGTATTGGGTTGAAGTAATCAATTGTGCATGCTACATTCAAAACCAAGTTCCACACAAAGCCTTGAAATAAATCACTCCTTTTGAAGCTTGGAATGGTCACAAGCCCATAGTAGATCACTTTCAAGTGTTTAGATCACTAGCAATGGATCATGTTTCCAAGAAGAAATCTAAGGCAATGGACTCTCAGAGTCAGTCTTGCATATTTTTGGGGTATGTAGAGGGTGTTAATGGATATATGCTTCTCCATCCTACAACTCATGAGTTGTTCATTAAAAGGAGTGTCAAGTTATATGAGGGCCCACTTGAACATAATCTTGGCACTCTAGACTCTTCAAAAGTCTCACTGAATATTGTTTTCAACTCAAATAGTGAAATGGATCCACCTTAAGATCCTTTTGATGATGAGGATGACTCTTCTTATTCTTCAAGTTCAAGTGATGAGAGTAATGATGAGGATTCTCCTCCTCCATCTCATACTCACACTATAGATAATGAGGACTCACCTCTTGATTCTATAATCTCATACAATTTTGGTCTGATTTAGGCTAAACAAACACTTCAAAGTGCTATAGGATGGGTTGGAAATCCATCAGATATAAGGTAGACATGATCACAATTTTAGGGGACATCACATGCCTACTTGGTCATTGTCTTAGATCCATAAACCTTTCATGCGACATTTGGTATTATAGAATAGGATTTTGCTATGTAAGAGGAGTTCAATTCTCTAATCAGGAACAAAGCATGGGACTTGGTCCCTCTTCTTAAAGGAAGAAAATTAGTCTAATGTAAATGGGTTTATCGAACCAATTATGGTGTAAATGGGTTAGTCGATATGTACAAATCTCATCTAGTTACAAAGGGGTTTTCTCAGGTGCTTGGCATAGACTACACTAAAACATTTGCTCTTGTAGCCAAGATGACATCTATAAGACTCACTCTATCCATCACAGTCTTACATCGATGGGATGTTCACCAAATAGATGTAAAGAGTGATATTTTACATGGTGACCTCAAGGAAGAGATATATATGAAGCAACCATAAGGCTTTGTGGAAGATACCTCCTTCATTTGTAGACTCAAGGAATCCATCTACAAACTTAAACAAGCCCCTCAAGCATGGTATGATAAGATATACTGCTTTCTTCTCATAATCGGGTTCACCAGATGCCACTCAGATCTGAAAGTCTACATCTTATGACAGGATGATTCTCTATTGATCCTAGTTTTCTATGTGGATGAATTATTGATTATAGGGAGCTCATGATCATCCATCTCAATAGTGAAAATTACACTATCAGATAGATTTTCAATGATAGACATGGGATTTCTACACTACTTTCTCAAGATTGAAATCATTCAATCAAATTTTGGGATAAATTTATCACAATCCAAGTATTCTCTTGATTTGTTTACAAAGTTTAACATGGCTGATTATAAGCTAACTCCTAATCCCTTCTTGTCTAGTGTGAAGCTTGAGGCTGATTTTCCTACAACACTTGTTGATGAAACTCCATATCAACAACTCATGGGCAATCTTATCTATCTCACACATACTAGACTTGACATATCCTATGCAATTGGATTGGTCTCTTGGTTTATACAGGAGCCACATGAGTTGCACTGAGAAGTAGAAAAGTAGATTCTTCACTATATTTAGGGTTTGAACAACTATAGGATACACTACAAAGTAGGAACAAAGGTTGATTTGATTGGATACATAGATTCAGATTAGGTTGGAGATATTTAGAGTCAAAATTCCACTTTAGGATATAGTTTCTCACATGGTTTGGGTCCAATAAGTTGGTCAAGTAAGAAGCAGCATGCAATTACTTTATCATCCACAAAAATAAAATATAGAGGGGCTATCAATGCCACCACTGAAGCAATCTGACTTTAGGGGATTTTCACTAAGTTTGGTGTCCAGTTTCATAAGCCAACAATCATCTACTATGACAACCAAAGCACTATCTAGATTTGTAGGAATCTAATTCTCCATCAAATGACCAAGCACATAGAGATTCACATGCATTTCATTAGGGATATTATCAATGATCAAGTCATTTATCTTTGAAACTATCCAACATCGAAGCAAATTTCAAATATTCTAACCAAGCCTTTCATAAAGACTGAATTTGTTCATTTACGAGCTCTCATTGGGGTTAGGGCTGCTCCACCTTCTTCTTCTTCCTATTGAGGTTCATCAATATGTACTTGGGTACCTCATCAGGATTTCAATGCTGGGACCAAATTCTCATCTCACCTAAGCTATGCTTAAGAGGGGGGGTTGTTAGTGTAGTGCTTTTTCCCACTAGGTTTTGTCTACATGGTTGTATTGCCTTTCTATGTATTCAATCCTCCTTAGGTTAGTTATAAAGGATCCATAGGCTAATTTGATTTAATTTTAATTAGTTAATTAATAAAATTAGAGTCTTCCTCATGTTTCCCTAATTTTCTCTATATGTACCCCACTTTTCCTTTTTCGAAGGTTAATCAACTCATTCACATTTTGTAATAGACAGGTTAATGCATACTTTTCCTCTCTTGGAATTTTGGAGCTCTCTCTACAGGAATCAACATTGATTGCTTGAATGCTATTTAGAGATCTTGGCACACTTTTTCAAAATTATCCTTGTTTATATCATGATTTGGATTTGGCTCACTAAAAATCTCAAAATCAAAATTTTCATTATTTGAGACTTAATTTCTTATAGATGCATAATGTATTGATAATGTTCTTTGTATATTAGAATTTGTGCTTGTCAATATCGCATAGGTGATAATGTTACTAAAAACTAGTTTCTAAAATTGTTTAGAAAAATAAAATCATTGTAATATGGTTGGAAAATCTACTATTGAAAATTTTTAAATGGTTTTAATTTTCTCTATTATAGTATTCTATTAACCTATACTTTTGATTGTTCCATAGATACTTGACTAAATTTTGTGTTCTATATTTTCTTTGGAGAAGATATAGGTATACTTGTAGCATGTTTTTAAACATTGAGGACAAGCCTTTTTTAGTATCACCTCTATCTAGAGATTGAATGATTGATGGTTCCATGGTATGAATATCTTGAGATAATTTAGTAATGTGAACTATAAGGACTTCTTATAGTGTTTTGTTTCTTCAAAGGCTAATAGACCATTTGCTCCTTTGTAGGAATGTCTTTGGGTGTCTCATTCTCTTTAGAATAACTAATAGAAGAAGTGGGAGAGCAATACCTTGTCTTATTATCAAAATTTTTAATACCTATATCAATAAGTTTTGTAATATTTTATCGTAAAGCATAACAATCATTATCATGATGTTCATTAATACTATCGTAAGTGAAAAATGGTTGACATTTTATCTTCTAAAACCCATGAGGTGGATGATAGTAATTCAGACGAAGAGTGATTAGCTTTGTATCCAATATGTATATAAAATATCATGCATTAAATATCTAAAGTGATCAAACTTAAGTGGTTTCCTCTTAGTATAAGTTTGGTATGATCTTGGAGCATGCTAATAAAAGTTGTGGAGTTTGAATTTACACTTGCCAATTACATTTTTTAAGAGTTTTATAAGGAATTTTAAACAAAATGTTTTTGTGCATAAGTTGAAATCATTGTGTTCCATGATATCAAAATCATTTGATGCATTTTGTGAAAGATTTATTTTGGCATATATATTTACTAGGTAACTGTACACACCCAAAATTTACATGGTTCAATATTTTGAGATATTCAATGATGATGTAAGGACCTTTATAAACAATAATATGATTATACTTGGTATTATTCATCATTTTATCATTTTCCCACTTTTTAGGCTTCATCCAAGTTTCATATTTATAAAATTTAATATCAATCCTTCCCAATTTGGGATTTTCATGTGGTATGGCAAAACCATTACAATGATTTATGTAATTACCCCAATGGTTTATGAAACTACTACATAAATTTAAATGACCACCAAGGTGTTTATAAAAATGGAATCTACCTATAGTGGTGGTTTTTACATCATTGTATGATTTTAAAAAAAATCCTAAAGCATGTGTTTTGACATATTTTTCATGTTCGACCTCATGTTTTGTATTTTATTATTTTTCACATGACTTTATAACATTTTAATTAATTACAATTCAATAAAGTTAAGTGAGAAGTAGTTATGGTGTTACTAAAGGCAAAAAAATAAAGTAAAACTTATATTTTAGATTATAATTTGTCATTGCAACAACACTCGAACATGTTGGTAATAGAATTACAACAATATTTTAAATTTCATCTTTTAGGTTTGTTGGGTTCAGTGAAATATTTAAGTTGTGTCATGTAGATTTATTCTTCTATATCATCATTTAGGAAGGAATTTTTTACATCCATTTGGTGTATAATCCAACCATTCTAAACTTAAAGGGAAATAAGTAATCTAACAATACTCATTTCTGACTACAAGAGCAAAGGTTTCAACATAGTCAATCTTGATTTTTTTGAGTAAAACCACAAGAAAATAATCTAGCTTTGATTTTGTTAATTTTACCAATTAAATTATATTTTATTTTGTAAATCCTCCTAGAACCAAAAATATGTATTTTAGGTGGAGGCAGGACAAGATGCAAAGTCTAGTTTTTAATTAGGTTTTTATATTCAATTTTCATAGCAACTTTTTATCTATCTTCTTGTATAGCTTCCTTAAAATATTGAGGTTCAATTTCATATAAAGTCATCAAAGCATGATAGATATGTTGATTTCTATTCAATTTGTTAATATTATTAATATTAGATGATTAAAATAGGAATTCATCCCATTTAGGTATTTTAGTTTGAACACATAGTGTGGAAGGTTCGTCTTCAAAGTCTAAGTTATCCAAAATTGGATCAAATTCCTCTAAGGCATTTTTTATTCATAAGAAGTAACATAAGAGTTAGGATCATGAAAAGGATGATATGGAATTTATACAGAAATTATAGATTATTAAAATATCATATGTTAGGTTCAATTGGTCAAAACATGTCTCATTGTCCTTAGAGGTTAATTTTTTTTACTATTTATACACTCTTTACCAATAATATTGATAAGAAATCATAGGAGGACAATTGGAACTAAGGTAAAGTAGCCAAAGCATAGTTAGTGAGGAAGTTTTTCATTGTCAACTATTTTGGCACGAGAAGTGGAAAATCTGGTGATTTTTTCCCAAATTTTATTTTTCTACATTTCTTATTTTAAATTTTTAGTTTTGTGTTATATTAAGGAAATTTTGGAGTTAGTTGAATTTTAAAAGGATGTAATTTTATCCCTAAGATAAGTTTATGCATTTGGTTCTAGATATTTCACCCTCCATGTAGGTCAAAACTAAGAACATGGAGTATAATTATGGTTGGGATTCCTTACCTATTGATGAAGATCTCCCTACTCATGGGGATGGGGAATAAACTCACAAGGTCCTCCACCTCCTCCTCTTCTACTAGCCACCATGTTCATTGTTGTTGTTTAACTTTGTCCTTATTGTTTATGCTTTTGTTATAATTTTTTGGTTGATGTACACTTGAGTTAGTATAACTTGTGGTTCATATGGCCTTACATTGACCTTTTTGTTAATTTGTTCTCTTCTCGAGGCTTGTTTATCTTTG
The DNA here is from genome assembly GCA_037957365.1 of Torreya grandis. Lineage (NCBI taxonomy): Eukaryota > Viridiplantae > Streptophyta > Pinopsida > Cupressales > Taxaceae > Torreya > Torreya grandis. The sequence goes on from JARHVA010000055.1 coordinate 9,231,034, forward strand.
TGTGACTTAGATTTTAGGGTGTGAATTTTCCACCCATATTTTTTTATGACTAGTGATGTAATATATATTTTTATATTAATATAAATTCTCTTTTCAATAAAATGTACAAACCTACCCACTATGGATTTGAAAACATGGCCTCATTTATGGAAGTCAGGGGGACACACACCTTCACTATGAATCCCACTTAGGTTATAGAAAACTTAGAAGATAAAAACACACTTTATAATACTTATTAGAGACAGAAAAGACCATAAACAAAGTAGCCCAACACAAATTATATGATGGTGGGTTTAGTCTATAACTTTGGCATTATATACTCTTATCCATTCATAATTTCATTTGCTACATCTCGTACTTCATGTTTTTGCAGTGGTCTTGGTAAGTGAAAAGGAACTTATGGGTTGTATCCTCTATGACAAGGCATGGAAGTGGGTTTTTAACATGAATATGATCAACAAAAAACACTATTTAGAGCAAGAATAATGGTGAGTACTAAGCATTTCATTCATTATAATGAAGCTCCCAATATAGACTCTCACTAAGCATCCATATATCCTCAAAAATGATATTGATTTTAAAACTAACATATGTTAGGGTGTTAATTTTGTTGCTATCCATTCATGTTTAATCCTAACAAGAGACTAATCATAGGGTCAATTCCCAAAGGGTTAAAACTTGAAAGAAAATTATGGGTAGGAAGTTCTTTCCTTCTGAAGGGTTGTGGGTTTTTTAATTTTAGATCATTCATGTGTGAACCTATCACATTGTAATTATATTTTTGTTCATGTGCTTGAATATGTTTGATGGTCAAATAAGATGAGAGCTAACACTTGATACTTTAGATCCTTCTAACTGTGGTGGGTGGGGCCATAATCCCAATGATCCTCCTCCATTGGTGATTTTGGTTATGCCTATGGTGGACTTTGATATCATCCTACCTTGTCATCCCTAAATGCACCACTTAGGATCATTAAACAATCCTCTCGAGCCCCTTCCACCTTTAATTTTTTCTTTGGCGCATCTTAAAAGCCATGTTGTGAGCAGCTATAATGTCTCTTCTTGGCATGATGCATTTAATCTTTGCACCCAATATTGATGTGGGTCTCCATGTGTTTTATTCATGCTGCATTTAAGTGTCGAATGAAGATTGTAGGGAGCAAACCATGGCAGATGAGAGCCTTCATAATTTCCAACTACCAATTACTTAGACTCTCCCATGCTTATTGGTCATCCTTATGCCACTTGTGCTTTATTGATCAGCCCTTTATGCTTCACTTTATGTCATGTGGTAGCCTTTCATTCATTGCATCATGATTCTCACATTGTTAGACCAAGCTTAAGTCAAGCACCTAAAGAAACTTGATTTACTCTATGCAAAGTAATTTAGGTTATTTGATCTCTCCAACTTTGGACTTCCTTAGATACTTTACTTATAAAGACTTTTAAGTAAAGTACTTCAAGAAACCTGATTTACTCTATGCAGAGTAATTTGGGTTCTCTAAGCTTAGTTACTTCGGGCTTGTTCATCTTGAATTCTTCTTATTTTGTTGTTTCCAAGCCTTAAGACTTCAAGCTTTTCAAACTCAATTACTTCCAATGGCTAGTTGATTATCCTAATTTTGATGTCCATTGGCCCATCATTTCCTTTGGAAAATTGGTCTCAAGCTTTTCTTCTGAAGGAATTCCTTCGGCCTTTTTTTTAGGCAAATCTCGTGATGGAATTTCTTCAAACAATTTGTCTAAAGTAATTTCTTCAAATGATTTGTCTAAAGGAAATCCTTTAGATAGAATTCCTTTGGACTTTTCAAAATGGATTTTCTCAAAGGGTGAGAGACCCTTCAAACTTTCACAAATGATCCTCCTAAAGGGAAGGATACCCTTCAGGAATTTTGAAATGGTCCTTCCAAAGGGTAACATACCCTTCGATAGAATTGCAATTGTCCACTTAGAGAAAGAAAAACCCTTTATATTTTTAAAAGTGACCTTCAGAAAAGTTGATTGGTCTTTCAGAAATGTTGAAAAGATCCCTTTTTCCCTAAAAAGTCCCTTTGCCATTTTGAAAATGTCCTTTAGATTTTTTGAAGTGACTTGTCCCTTGAAGAACCTGAGAAACACTATTTTTCAAGACTAAATCAGGTTTGTCAAGCCCTTTTACTTATTTTTTACTCACAACTTATGAAGTAATCAAGTAGTGCTCCTTGGAAAACCTGAAATACACTGTCCATGAGTAATTCAAGTTTGTAAACATGAATAACTTCTACTTATAAAACATTTATACGTTAAGCACTGATAGAAACCCAATTTGCACTATGCCCTTAGAAACCCAAAGTTGTCACTACTAAAAAACCTGAAGTCCTCCCAAGGACTTTCCATATTCTTTCCTAAAATCTCCCCTTTTCATACTTAGGTAAATTTTGATATGTGGGCCAAAAATTGCCAATAGGGCCTTTGTGTTATTTCTTAGGGGTAGTGCCTGATGTGGAATCTTGGGGTGTGATTCTTTATCACCCACGCCTTTGATGGGGTACATACTTATATTAAATTTCTTAATATATAATTGTACATTTTTAACAAAAAACAATATATTTGATGGGATAACTAGGATTTTATTTTACAAACACATTCATATTGTAGTTTTTGAGCCATTATGAAGAGGCTTAATTCACAATTTAGTGTTAAAATTGGATAGTATTTATGAATAGGAGAGGATTACCTAAAATTATCATAGCACAGGGATGTTTATTACCATATCTATGTACCCCATTTTTGGGCAGATGCAACCTTAGGAAATTATTGACAAATAGCGTTGCCTAGGGACATTGCATTATAGATTACAAGAATATCAAAAGCTAGTTGTAGTCATATAAAATGTGAAAATTGATAACTTGAGTGTGGACTATGACATCCAACCCATAGGTACCTATTTCTTGCTTTCATGACCCTCATAGGCATCTTTTCACTGATTCCCATTCATCTTTAGCCTTTCAAACCTAATCCAAGCTTAGCTAGACTACTCTTTCCATGACCAATCTATCCCCCTAGGTCTTGAACTCTCAAGACAATAGCACCCAACTAGATAGGAGCACTGGTGCCACTATTGTCCATCTTATTCACTACTGTCTAAGTGTATTTTTGGTCCCAACAGTCAATTTCTTCCCAATCCTTATCCTCAAAAATGTTGGCCTAACACAAATTCATTTAACCCATGACTAATATATCCCTATAAAATCTCATTCAAATATAATTTGGAAAGGGTTTGGCAATTATCATAAATCAAAAGAAATAATATAAGTGAAACCACTCAGGCAATCTTCCTTATTCTCTACATACAACAATCCAATATAGTCCTAAGCACATCCAAATCCTTACACCAGTCCCTAGTCACATCAAGTACACCTAGTTTTGCATTTAGTTGCATCTTTAATACACAATCATACCAAGCACATCAAATGAGAGAACTATGTATGGCTTGATCCCTCTTCAAAGTATTGGTATGTAGGTAGCGTGCCCACACAAGGGGTATGCATCCACATCTAGTGCATCTTACACACACTGCCCCTCCCCCCCTCTTTCTCAAAATTGGTCAACTCACATTGGATTATAGGGCTTAAATACTAAATCACATATATATCGAGATCTATAGACTTTTAGGCTTTGATATTTCATAGGTAGGGTCTCACGGACCTGGTGAACAAAACCCATTAAGGTTAGATCACTAGGACAATAGTGATAGAGGTAGACTATAGTTCTGATTCCACTCCTATCTACTTTTGGCGCTACTATCCAATCATAAAATGAAAGATAAGTTCTAGTTTGTGACAATATCCTAACCCTACATAGTGAATTCTAGATGCTGCAACAAATATCTCAGTCAATTTCTAACAGTGTCTTAGTTTTTACCTCTTACTACTATTTTTAGAAAGATCATAATTACTATCAAATTTTACAAATCATTAGGTTAATTATTACATATTTATTTAATGATTTATCAATCTAGACCTTTTAATAAATAGGGAATAATACACCAATATTTCCAAATAGGTTAAATCATTTGGTGAAGTTGACTTACTTCAAATTGCACACAAAAACCCTAGGAGCCTTAGGGTAAATTTCTTCTAATTTTTTCCAAGCAATTTTTTGATTTTTTTCCTGAATATTTAAATAAAAAATGAGCATTAAATTTTAAAATTTCATAGTAAATTTTAAAATAATTTTCTTTAAAACACTAGTTACCCATACTTGGTCCCAGTATTTTCCCATTAATTTTCAATCATTTTCTAATTTTTCACTACCATATTTAAATAAAAAAATAACATTAAATTTTATAATTTCATAGTAAATTTTAAAATTATTTTCTTTCAAACCCTAGTTGCCCATACTAGGTCCCAGTTTTTTCCTAATAATTTTATAATCATTCATAATTTTTACTAGCATATTTGAATCAAAAAATCAATTCAGATTTCAAAATTCAATAGTAAATCTCAAAAAAAAAAAAAACAAAAAAAAAAAAAAAAAAAACCCTAGTTGCATATACTAGGTCTCTTTAAATTACAATTTTTTCAATAAATTTCTAAATTTTTACTTGCATATTTAACTAAAAAATTCACTTTAAATTTCAAAATATCATAATATTTTCAAAATAATCATTATTCTCAAACCCTATCTACCTATACTAGGTCTCATTGCTTCTTGAGGTATCACCTTACATGCTTATGAGCTTCGTATCAGTTTTATGAAATTTTCAATTTGTTATTTTTAGGATTATACATTTCATATATTTAGTATTCTATTCCCATAGCACTTTGTTTATTTCACATTATTACAAAAAATTCAATCAATTTTCAATTTGTTTTCCTACTTTACCAATAGCCCAATACATTGGTTTTGATGAAATGAATAAAAGAAAACTTCAAGAACTCTTAACCGAACATCTAGACATGCAAGATGACATGCTTAAAATATTATAAAAATAATAACAAGGAGAAAATAATGGTCAATATTCTCAAACCACAAAGCATCTAATTGCACATGACACTACAGGGGTAACTATGTCTCAACAACCCCCTATAGTAGCCCAACCTTCTTCTAATCCACCGCCAGCTACAACTAGTACATCTTTATCTCCTGATGTGGTAGCCCTTGTGAAAGAGATAAAATATCTTCAATCCAAGGTGTTACATCTTGAGCAAGGTGCACCTAAACCTACATAGGGTTTGGATTCTTTTACTCTACTACATACACCATTAGCATGAGATATTGTTTCTACTCCCTTGCCACTACATTTTGTTCAACCCAAGCTCACTCTTTATGATGGCAAGGGTGGTCTAGAGACACACTTAAGAGATTTTATTGCAACATGATTGGATTATTTGTGAAATGACTGGTTACTAACCAAGCCATTTCCTTGGAGCCTAAAGGATTATAATTTACAATGGTTTTATAGTCTATCAAATTAATCGATCAACACATTCAATCCTTTAGTCGACACGTTCCTAGCTCATTTTAGTATCAACATTAGTGATAAGGTTTCATATGCTCAAATTGCATAAAATAAATAAAAGCCAAATGAGCCTCTCATAGATTATGTTCTTTGATACAAGACTATCTTGGCAAAGATGACTAGCCCCATGGTCGATCAAGAGTTACAAGACATCTTCAAATAGAGTCCTCTACCAGCATTGCATGAATCAATCATGTTCAAAATATTCTCTTCCTTTATTGAATTGTGTCACACACTAAAGGAAAGAGAACTAAAATTAATTTCAATGGGCAAACTCAAGTATACAAGCATCCCAAACACAAAAAACAAGAGTAACAAAAAATCCCCATACAAAGTCAAGGTCAATGATAACAAGAATCATAATCAACCAACAGTTAATGTGGCTTTATATCCCCCTCAATGTGTGGCTTTATCAACACCTCCTCAGTGTATATTTACCAATCTACCAATTTCTCTAGCCAGAGTTTTATAGTAGCTATTAGAATGTAACATCATATCTATCCCTCATATTTGTGAAGTTGACCCTATAAATCCTCTCTAATGGGATATGATTGGCATGCATTTTATAAGTTTCACAAGGAACCAAGCCATACAACAAATAGATGCATCAATTTGAGACACAAGATATATGATTTAATAGATGGCAATCATATTGATCTTGGCACTACAGTTGAGCCTCCTCAGGTAAAGAAAACATAGGATAAAGCTTTGAAAATATTCTCAAACCCCTTTTCACAACATTATAAACAAGAGATAAGGGACACATTAGGTGTTCACCATGCATATCATGCACATCCTCCACCAGTCACATACAAGAAACCTTCAATTGAGTCACATCCTTTGAGGGATAGGATTTGTGTGTACATTTCTAGAGTTTTAGCTATACCTTCTATCTCCTTCTTAGAATAGGATATCATCAAGGATGATTCAGATTATCATGCACTCTTCATTAGAGCTTACATTCATAATAATCATATTCATAGTGTTATTATCGATAATGGATCCATTGTGAACATGTACACTATGACATTATTACAACATTTGGGATATTTAGGGTAGGATATTACCTTGATAGACATAGTTATTATTAGATTTAGAGGGTACATACAGAGTTCATTGGGTGAGATTGTACTTCCTCTATAAGTTTATCCAACACACATGGCCACACCATTCACTATTATTCCCAGTGCAGGGGTTTTTGATATATTACTTGGTTGACCATGGATTCAAAAACTTTGAGTAGTACCCTCTAAAATTCATATATGCATGAAATTCATTCACATTAATCAAGTTATTATAGTTAGTGGAGTTCTATATAAATTACCACTCTCCACTTCAAATCCAACTACTACTTTGAAGTCACTAATTTTAGTTCAGCCAACAATTTTAATTTCCCCACTAGCTACATTTCTTCCTCAAATTTAGATTTAGACACTATTGAGACATCCATCACCAATATAGAGAGTTCATACACCTCTATCGATTTAGGATTCTTGACAGCTTACAAGTATAATATTCACACCCATGGCACTAATATTGAGGTCTCAAGCCTTTAAATGTAAAACATAGTTTCATAGAACTCCTTCTCCTACTTCAAGATGGGTCCCTAAGAGCCCCTCCATTTCATCCACTTCTTAAATTTATAGGGGGACCCCACATTTAATTTCCACTTTAGATATTTTAGAGAATTTATAGCATACATAGATTTCAACTTCACAATCTCAACCATTCCATCGTGCCTCATGATAATGCACAATCCCTTTGTTTGATATAGGAGACCATGATAGGGAGTCTCATCTGAGACTCATCAATTGGTATCCTTTATCCCTAGTCTTGATTTTACATATATTATTTCAAAATACAAAAAAAATTAAAAAAATTAAAAATACAAAAACATTAAAATAATTCAAAGACATTTTGATTGTATGCATCATCCATGATTTACATTGCTACTATTATGTTAGACTTACATTTGTTGTTCTATGTTATTGTTTGCTGATTTATCTACATTACTATGCTTCACTTGATCTTCTTTGAGTGTGTGTATTGACATCTAGATCCTTGATTGATTCACTCTACCCATTAAGGGGGCATCTTACTTCTACATTCGAGAAACACATTGATATATCTTTCCAGTGGGGGAATCTTCTACATGACTACATCATCTAGGTTATGTAATTCCTACACCACACACTCTAGTTATCATGATGATGTACATTAATTACTAGCTTACATAGATTAATTTATCAACAACCACTAGTATATAACACTTGTGTATTTATTAGCATATACCTAGTCTTGTACTCCATGTTTTACATACTTTCACATTCTTGCTTAGATTAGTTAAATGTGATTGTATTTCCAGTATTTACATGATTTTTTTCTTGCTTAGTGTAGCTTGATGTGATTGCATTTCTTAGTTCTAGTTTTTTCTCTTGTATGTGCCTTAGGACATTTTCAAATGTCCTTTACTTCTATCTATGTGTGTGCCTTAAAACATTTGCCAATGTCCTTTGTATGTACTTTTATATGTGCATTTGGCCCTTGTGCCAACCTTGCTTGTTCTAATTGTATGTGTATGTTGCATTTGAACATGCCTTAAATGTTTCCTTATAGTTTGAGTGAGATGTGCCCATGTCCCTTATTTTATTGGCCCCTTGGCCACTCTTGTATGTTTCTTACTTCTTGCTTTGTGTGCTTGTTTTCTTCTCAATGTTTGAAATACCATGATCCATGTCATGCATCTACCTTGCTATCTTGGATGCCATGATGGAAATCATACTCCATCCCTCCTTGACAACTAAAAAGTAACAACTAACATCTAACAATTCTAGTTCTAGTTTAGTACATTTGTACATGCTATTACATTGTTATATCTATCTAGGCATATCCCTATTGATCTAATAATCACTCAAATAAAAACCATGTTATATCTTGAGATATCTTGTCAATTATCATTGCTATATCATGTATATATACAACATAACACACTTACATGTCTTTCTTCTTCTGAAGGTAGTCATTGTAGCATATTCATTCCTACCCTCAAAATAGGGGGTAACAAATAGGGGTCTTTATCATAGAGATCAAAGCTCTTAATGGTCAAAAAAATAGTTTTAAAACACCCAAAATAGTATTTTAACTTCAAACTAGTCATAATAGACTAGACAGATGGTCAAGAAACCATAACAATTATTGGAATTAGCCCAAGATAATAGCACCTAATTTGGATTACAAAACTAGTGGTATTACTATCCATTTTTAGCACTCCTATTCAAATAGTATAAAAACTAGACTTTCTAGAAATAGGCAAAAAAGTATGTTTAGCTAAAGTTTTGCACAACCATAGCAGTTTAGAATCAATAGTTTTTAGTACTGTTTTGCTTAGAGAATCTAGATATAAGGGGTATCATACACAACATGATGGTTCTCACTTCTAGTTTCAGATGCGGTAGTTAATATAACTTATAGATCTAAATCCATGTTTCCAAACACCAGTGATTGGGGGTAATGTGTTTGGCACATTTGTTTCTTTTCTTTTTGAGTTCAACATTTTTGAGGCATTCTCAGTAGTTATGTGCCTTATTCCATCTATAGGTGTTTGGCATCATTTCAGAGTGGCTTTCATACAAGCCTACTATCTGCATTTTTTAGTTCCTAAGTTCTCAAGTGGCTTCCATTTAAGCTAGATTCTAAATTTTTGAGTGGCTTTCATACAAGACTAATCTCCAACTTTTAGAGTGACCAAGAGTGGCCTAGTTTCCAACATATATTCATCTATCCATGCCAAACATTATCAGATCACATAGCATTCATAGGCTTCAAAAACCATCTCATATGACACCATTTCATATTGGTATCAATTCATAACTTCACTTCACAGGGAAATGATGGAGCCAAAGGGATAACCTTTGTATTTTTAAACCACTTATTTAGAGGGATTGGACACTTAGTCTAAACATTGATTGACACACACATGATCAACTAGCTTCAATTAGTTGGCAATGATAGAGCTAAAGGGCTAACCTTTACATTCTTGAGCCACTCTCGAGGAATTGAGAACTTAAATCCATTCATGATATTAATCTTGGTATAGTACATACCTAGCACACATCTAACATCACTAAAAATAACACAATTTTTTTATTGGTCCATGTACTCGATAAGGTGTATTCGGTCTTTTCTCTTCCTCTCACTTACCCTACTTTGTACATTTTTATTTTAGATATAGTGTATCTAGTAAGAACTGATCTACTCTTTGTTTTCTCTTGAAGAGTGACAATTCACAATGTGCTCTCTCTATGTACACCTAGCATCACATAACATCATGGGCTTCACATGTATAGGTAATTTTAGATACGCTTTCTACTTTCCTTTATCCTAGTATTTTGCTTTGTTACATCACTAAAATAAAGGGGGGGGGGATAAATGTAGTCATATAAAATGTGAAAATTGGTAAATTGAGTGTGGTTAATGACATCTAACCCATAGGTCCCTCTGACTTGCTTTCATGACCCTCATAGGCATATTTTCACTAATTCCCAATCATTTTTAGCCATCTAGCCCTGATCCAGGCTCAACCAAACTACTCTCTCCATGACCAATCTATCCCCCCATGTCTCAGGATCTCAAGACAATAGTGTCTAACTAGGATAGGAGTGCTAGTGCCACTATTATCCACTTTCAGTGTTATTGTCCAAGTGCATTTTTGGCCCCAATGGTCAATTTCTTCCTGATCCTTATCCTCAACCATGTCAGCCTAACATGAATTCATTTAACCCATGACCAATACATCCCTATAAAATCCTATTCAAAGATCATTTGGAAAGGGGTTGGTAATTATCATAAAGAAAAAGAAAGAATAAAAGTGAAACCACTTAGGCAATCTTCCCTATTCTCTATATACAACCATCTAATACAGTCCTAAACACATCCAAATCCTTACGTCAGTCCCTAGTCACATCAAGTACAACTAGTTTGGTATTTAGTTGCATCTTCAATAAATAATCACACCAAGCAAATAAAATGATATAACTACATATGTCTTGATCCCTCTTTGGAACATTGTTATGTAGGTATCACTCCCACACAAGGGACAAACTGTAGACACCTAAATTTGGCCATCGATAACCTTTAATCAAGCTTTTGGCCAATTTCCACCCAAAATTCACAATTTGGCCTAAAAACACTAAAATATGATAAATGATGTAAAAATAAAGTATTCAAGTGCCAATTTTGGCTAGGGTATCACTAAATGGGTTAATGTAATTTATGGTCCATCTAACTTTGATCAGATCATTCTGAGTCAAAATGCCAATTTTGCACCTAGGTGCTCTAGATTGATCTTTCCTATCAAATCTCTTGCACAAGACATGTGCCTTATGTATTTATTTTTGGTAACATTTTCAATGGTAATATGGTTCCAATGCATCTAACATCACCTTCCAATTCCAATCCAGTTGAATTTTGAACCAATAACAAGGCATTCTAATCAATTTGAGTAATTTGTGCATAAAGTGCTTAATTATGTTTTAGAGATAATTAAACCAAATTAGAACCTAATAAATAATTCGATGTAAACTTTTTGAATAATTGTTTTTGGAAATGAATATTGAATATATGCATCATTAGGTGACCTCATTTCTTGGAAAGACACCCTTAGGCCATAAATGCTACAAATATTAGAATTCATGCCTTCCATGCCACATCAATGCCTTCCATGATGCCATCCATGCCTCTTAATTTCCCCTTCTTCCAATGTCATGGTTAGGATAATTATAAACTTAATTCAAAAAATTAAATTAATCTTAAATGACACATCTCAATCTCAAGATGGATGATTTAAGTTGATTCTAGACATTCTCAAAAATCTATAAATAGGAGGCCTTACCACATCATTTCTTAGCTATTTTGGTGCAAAGTTATTATGCTCAAATATATTCAAAGTCTTGATAATTAGTTTTACCATTCCAAATTGATTACAATCCAAGCCAAGCCATAACTCAAAGGTGCCAAGGAGAGATGGAGGTATTCAATCTTCCATTAACAAGGATTTCATGAGCACAAGCCGAGCAAGCCACTATAACAAGCATTTTGGAGCATCCAAGGAAGGTAAAAGAAAGTTTATTTTGCATTTTAGTTGTGTGTTTTATTCATGTTTGTTAACTAATCTCTCCCTAGTGTCTAAGCTTAGAGATGTTATGCTAGTTAGTTTATTTCTTTCATTTTGTTTTCATTTTGAAACTAACACCATACTAACCATCCTCTCTTGAGTCAAATTCCTAGATCTCATAATGGCATGCCCGGTGGGACTAGATGAATCTCACACCCAAATAAGATCATTTTTCAAATTTAAAATATTCATTTGAACCCTGAAAAATCTTGAAATTGATTTTCTAACTTTATTTTTCCATTTTTATTTGTCATGAAATCACATAGTAACCGATGTCAACTAGTAAAATCAACATCAATTGAATAGCTTAACTGATGTCGATTAGTATAACCAACACCAGTTGGATACCTACCATTAGTCACATTGGTATAACCAATGTCAATTAGATAATCGACATTGGTTAGAAAATGTAACTATCATTGGTTATATATAACTGACATTGGTCACTATGTTTTTCTTAAAACATAGACCCAAGAGCTCTTAATTTTAAGTTCATTATTTCAAACCAAAAAGAGCTTCAAGGCTAAAGGACATGCTAATCTTTTTGTTGTAGGACCAAGCTTGAAATTTGATAAAAACATGTTTTAGACCACATTTTTCATGATAAAAAATTAATTAGGAACCTTATTTGGTGTTTAACAAAAAAAAATAGATGTTTATGATGAATGTTTTCAAAGTTTGCAACTAAGACCAAAGGGTCAAATGAACACCACCTCACTTTCTATTTGGGCTTAAAAATGAACTCACCTTTTCAAAGATCTTTGTATTTACTTAGTTATTTAGATTAAATTTTTGTTTGGAAAAAAGAGGGATGTTGCGTGTATGCTCTTCCATTTGTCCTCTTTAAGGAACCCTTGGAATCAAAAGCACCATTCCTATTGCAAGTAGCCTAGTCCAAGGGTTAGAAATAAATTCTTGTAAAACACTCTCTAAAAACTCATCAAAGTTTGGGTGACCTTGAAAATGACCCTAAATTATTTCTATTTCATTCTTTCTTTATTTTTATGCAAACTTGGCTTGTGAGGGGGACTTCATCACTACCAGTGAGTTCTGTAGGGAATCTTTGACTGAGGGTTTCATCTCCCATAATTGAATTCATTTGGCTCATAATTGGAGTTACACATAGGATGTATCTGCATTTGGACATCACCCTACACTGAGCAAACAATAGGATGTAGTGGTTGTAAAAAGGACTAGACCTTTTTACAACTAGCCAATGATATAGTCACCTAATTTTCATGCTTGTATATTGTATCATTTGACATGAAAGTCATTATGTAATTGATTCCCGTAGAGACATTCAAAGATTTCTAGTTTAGTCAAACCCATATTGACATACCCTTGCTGGGATTTGATGATTATACTTAGTATATTTTGGACATTTTTGCTTGGTATGTTTTGAGACTAAAACTTGTTTATTTATTAATAAGCCATGTCAAAACTAGTTTGTCTATACCCCACTCTTTTATCTAAAGAGGTGTTATGCTAAACATTTTACACCACACTTATGCCTTTAAAGTTTTGCTAAACATGTTTGTGTGTATGTCATTTGAGTTACAGAGGGTAGTGTTATGCTACCTAAAACATGTTAAAACCATTTTGTGCCTTTGATTATTTTGAAACATAGAATTGATCACATAATTTGAGCATGATTAAGCTGTTAGGATAATTAATTTATTTCAAGACTTGTTTTACCTTGTGCCAAAAATCATTTGTTTCAAACCATGTCATGTATACCATTTGGACCTTTATTTTGTGCTTTCATGTTGTCCAATCTTATCTAGCTTATTTGGTCAAATAATAGTTTTCAACATGGAGTTTTCAATTAGCCTTGTCAGGTTTGGATCCAAACATTGATTGATTTATATTTAAACATCAATTATTGGGTTTAATAAATCAATCTTTATCTTTTGGATTGCATAACTTCAGTTAATCAGTTACCCAATTTGAAAACTATTGATGGTTTATTTATTCAATGACTATCCTCATCATTGTTTATGCCTTTTTTTTGGGAAAACATAGCCTTTCTCAAAGAACCTTTTATCTTATGCCTTATTCCAATTGATCATGTTTATGTTTGATTCCATGTGCTGGGTCTATGTCAAAGTTGTTTCTAAACTTGTTAGATTAAATCAAATCACATCAGCCTTTATTTCAAGTCTATATTTTGACATCATTTGACCAAAAGTCCTTGCATATGCCTATTTGTTTGAGCCTAGATTTTGACTCCGTGTTTGGACAAAATAACTAGTAACTCAACTTTTCCCTTTCTTAGTTTAGACATTGTTTGGAACACTTTGACCTAGACCTTTCACATGTCAATTTTTAGTTAGATGCTTGACCTTTTATGTGTATGACATTTGACATTAGAAATTTGATTTTAGACTATTTTATACCAAGTTTTATCACAAATCATTTTAGAGATACAACTCCACTTTTAGACCATATTGGAGATACAGCTCCACCTTCAACTGAGTTAGACCAAGCTTGAACCATTTATCCTTTGGACATAGTTTTTTTTATATTTTTATAAAACTCTAATCCTTTTTATTTTGGATCTTTCATCATTTATGTGGATATGTCTAGATAAACTTATGGTGGAGTCAAGTACAATCCAACTTATGATATAATGGCCACACAAAATCCCACTAAGAACCCCTATAGAGAAAGATTTTCTAAGGAGTTTTATTATTCTCCCTACAATACTCCATATGAGGAACATAGTCAAAATCAAAAAAATCCAAATCGAGACCTTTATTGGCATGAAGAGGCTTGTGATGACAACTTTGAAGACCTAACTATAGATAATGTTGTTTACGATATAGATCCATACCCTCTTTTCAATAATCAGTACATGGAACATAGTTAAGAACCATCTTATGAACCAACTCATAACTGGGATGATATGGTTTGTGAGGATTACTTAGATGCTTTGGATTATGTGAGTAATCAAGCTCTACCACATCATACCATTTATATTCCAAGATCAAAATGTCACACCATTCCCATACAAATATTGATTAATATACCAGAACCTCATCCTTTGGTTTATGTGAGAAATCAAGATCCATAATGCCCCTTCATCATTTTAAGACCTAGTCCTTTGGCTTGTATGATAAATCAAACACCATAATGCCCTATCATTACCATCTTAAGACTTTGTCCTTTGGCTCATGTGAGCAATCATGCTCCCCAAGGCCCTACCATTATCCAATCATAAGTCATCCCATCCAAACCTCAACCCATCTAATCATTTGAAGACCAAGCTGTGTTCAAAACTAGTATTTTCCAGCTCGTTGAAAACCAAGGCCAAGAGAGCCAACCAATCCAAGATGTTTTTGTTGAACTAACTAGTTATGATAAGTCAATCTATGATGAATCCCTTATTGATCCTATACCAATTGTCAAGGAGTCTCACTCTGATGAGCCAGTCTTTACTAAGTCACCTTTTAATGATTATAACCACCTTTGGGCAGATTATTACCTCAACCATGTGCCTATTTTTTAAAAGCTTCCTATTGACAAGCTAGTTTCTATGGAGTTATATCTTGACCTTTTTCCCATCCTAGAGGAGTCTCACTTTGACAAACTAGTTTTTGTGGAGCCCATTTGCCATCATAGGCCATTACATGTCCAAAACCAAATATTCAACAATAAATCATTGTAACAAAGTACCCATCAGATGAAGAATTAGAATTAGAGTTAGGTTCTATTCTTAAATTGACATCAGATTTAGCATCAAAATCAAAATCAACATTAGTCTCAACATCAAATTCAGAGTCCCTTGAGTTAGAATCAGATTTAGAAGAATATGTTCATGATTGTTACAACATTGGTTATGCATGCATTGAAAATCAATTTGAATACATTTTTTATCCTTTTACAGTTTTTGAGGATGAGTACTTCAACGTTGACATAATTTATCCTAGTATCTTCTACAAAGATTGTGCAGCCTTTCCTCATTCCATTACCATTCCACAGGCCATTACCATCAACCAAAATAGACATATCATTGAGATTCCATCTCCCACCAATGTTGATTGGGATTGACAAAATCATACTTTGTTAAATTGAATCCATGGTGACATAGTAGTTGAAGAAGAGTAAGGAGGCCAAGACCACATTCATATAGTAGAAGAAGACTCTCCTAGTGAAACATTTTTGAATGTGCTAGAAGACAATCAAAGTCAAAAGTGAACATTACTTAGTGAAACCTTCTCAAAAGAGCTACAAGATAATAAAGATAACTTCATTGGTGAAAACCTCTTTGAGGCACCAATAGCTGAGCATAAAATTTATTTACTGCTTGATGAAGACAAAATCAAAGATCAAATAAAAATAGCTTCCCATCTACAACTTAATCAGATGGTAGTTACTCTTAAGATCAAACAACAAAAAAATCTGGTGGTCTTATTAAGATAATAAGTTTTTGGCCCCACCACAACCAAATTTATGTTGAATTCAGCATCAACAACAATACGTGTGACTAAAAATAATGATCTTTATTTGTTTCCCCACCATTACTCTTTCCATTATCATTTGCCATTCCATTTCACAATCAAACCTACCATCCATTATTTATCTTTATTTACCATCCATGGTCTCACTTTCCTTTGTAGATGCTACAAAGATACCTTATCTCGACATTTGAAAGAATCAAAATCAATGACCAACAAAGATCACAAAAGAATTATTGGCATCCAAATATATAGGTAGTTCTTGATTGAGAAACTATTCAGATGAGTTATGGGATAGCAATTAACATGATCAAGTATTTTATTTGTATGATTTGTTGATTAGGACATGCATCTCCATCTCAACAAGAAAAATAGAATCATATGCCATTTTACCACAACCGAGCCAACAACATGTACCATACCGTTTCACATTGTCATACCATTGCCATTATTACATATCCTTTTGCCATTGTTATGTATCTTTCCATTCACCCCACCACTTGGGGAAACCCTCTTTCCATTTTATCCATTCTATCAAAAACCATCATTATTATTAGCAAGACCATACCATCCTATTATTCCATTCCTATCTAGCCAAAGCCTATTTTTTGTCATCTTACTTAATCCTATTTTGATCTTGGTTCATTTGGTTCTTCTTTCACCTTTTACGAGAGGATTCCAATAAAGTTTCAACAATAAATCCAATCCATGTTTCAATGATAGTCTATGAAATTAGTGTGATAGTTTATCTACCAAGATATCTTTCATCTTATCAAGTTTGTTTGTGTGAGCCTAATTATAACCGCCTATGGGCAAATCAGTGTTTCACTAGTCTTGCTACTAATTATGACCACCTATGGGCAAATTAGTATCATTGACATATGACATTGTATGCTATTTATAATAACCTATGGGAAAACTAGGGGCAACACTTGTTTATCATGCATTACTGTATCATATTTCCATTATTGTTTTCATTTGACTGGTCATTTTCTAGATTTGAGAACTTGTTGGGACCTAGTTGGTTTTTCCTCACCTTTTGTGTGGATGAAATTACTGTGACTTAAGCTCATTTCAAGACTATGGTTCATGCTCAATTCATGTTGAGGTCACCTTATCCCCCTTTCCATATGCTCTCACCATTTTAAAAGAAACTTAAGCCAAATGCTCTCACCATTTTTTGAGCACGTATCTTGTCATTCTCGATCAACTTAAGATACCTCAAAATGCCAAAAACATTTAAATATTTGAAAAATACAAAAATATTTGTCCTGTCTAAGTCTAGTCAATTATCCTTGATCTGCCTTACTAGGGCATTATCATAATTAGGATGCTTTATTTTTATTTTGTATTTAGGTTTCTATTTATTTATTTTATGTTGTTTATTTATTTATTTAGTTGTTTGTTTCTTTGTTTGTTTGCTTGCCTATTTATTTGCCTTCAACACTTTTGCCTTGACTTAGTCTTATGAATTTGTGAGTGATTCCTCAAGCACATTATTCTTGAGTCCATCCATATTCATACATCAACATTGTCATCATAGTTTTTATCATTGGTGCATTATTTTTGAGTATTTATTGGATCGAGAGTCAGTCCTTATTCATTTTTTGGCCAAGTCTTCATGGTGTTCTATCATGATGGCTACCATCACATGCTATAGAAAAAATTAGCTACAAAAAGGTCTACAATCAATGGAGCCACATAAGTTTCTCCTTGGTACCTTAGAAAATCCTCCAATCTCACCCTTGATCAAATCAACCCATTGACCATTCTAGTTGTATCATTGGTAATAAGCATGAGCATCTCGTCATTGGCAGGTATAACTGAATCATTTCTAATGATCAATATTTTTCTTCTATCCATTTCTTTCATCACTTTGTACCCACTAATCTTTAATCTGTATTGTGGGTTATATTCTTGAGTTATGTTTGCTAATCATCCCTAATTAGGGCACCATCAATTTTATCCAATCTAAGTGTGCTTAATGATTATAATCACCTATGAGAAAATCATTATTTTGAGTTTTATTATTGATTATAACTACCTTTGGGAAAATCAATAGCCTTTTTACATCAATACATGCAAGCATTTTGTTATTTTGATTAATCTCAACCGTGGGTTAATTCCACCTTACTTCTTGCTTTTTTTTAGGGATTTTCCATCAACAAATGTGATGGCCACTCCCTTGAGGGGGCATCATCATAGGCTTCTCGAAAACCATTTGGAGCTATGTTCTTCAATAATCATCTTCTTTTTGGCATAAAATCCATATCTCATTCTTTGAGAAGAAATTGCTTTTCTTATAGTTTTCAACATCTTCCCAAATAGGAGCAAACTGCAGACACCTAAATATGGCCACCAATAACCTCCAAACAAGATTTTGGCCAATTTCCACCTAAAATGCACAATTTGACCTAAAACACACTAAATGATGTGAAACTAAAATATTCAAGTGCCAATTTTGGCTAGGGTATCACTAAATATGGTAATGTAATTTATGGGCCAACTAACTTTGACCTGATCATTCTAAGTCAAAATGCCAATTTTGCACCTAGGTGCTCTGGATTGATCTTTCCTATCAAATTTATTTCACAAGACATGTGCCTTCATTATTTGTTGTTGGTAATATCCTAAATGAGAATATGTTTCCAATGCATCTGACATTGCCTTCCAGTTTCAATCTAATTGAATTTTGGACCAATAATAAGGCATTTTGATAAATTTGAGTAATTTGTTCATAAAGTGCTTAAACATGTTTAAGAGCTAATTAAACCAAATTATATCCTAATGAATAATTTCATGAAAACTTGTTGAATATTTGTTTTTTAAAATGAAAATTGAATATCTGCATCATCAGGTGACCTCATTTCTTGGTAAGACATCCCTAGGCCATAAATAGCATAAATATTAGGATTCATGCCTCCCATGCCTCATCAATGCCTTCCATTATGCCCTCCATGCCTCTTAATTACCCCTTCTTCCAATATCATGATGAGGATAATTATAAATTTAATTAAAAAAATTGAATTAATCCTCAACCACACATCTCAATCTCAGGATGGATGGTTCAGGTTGATTTTAGACATTCTCAAAAATATATAAATAGGAGGCCTTACCACATCATTTCTAAGCTATTTTGGTGCAAAGTTATTATGCTCAAATATCTTCAAAGTATTGATAATTAGTGTTACCATGCGAAATTGATTCCAAGCCAAGACAAGCCACAAGCCACAAGCCAAAGGTGCCAAGGAAAGATGGAGGTAGTCAAGCTTCCATTGCCAAGGACTTCATGAGCACAAGCTGAGCAAGCCACTACAACAAGCATTTTGGAGCATCCAAGAAAGGTAAAATAAGGTTTATTTTGTATTTTAGTTATATTTTATCCATGTTTATTAACTAATCTATCCCTAGTGTCTAGGCCTAGAGATGTTATGCTAGTTAGTGTGTTTCTTTCATTTTGTTTTTATTTTGAAACTAACACCATACTAATCATCCTCTCTTGAGTCAAATTCCTAGATCACAGTGTGTATCCACATCCAGTGCATCTTACACATAGTAACCCCCCACTCTTTCTCAAAATTGGTCAAATCACATTAGACTATAAGGTTTAAATACTAAATTACATCTACAATGAGCTTTGTAGACTTTCAAGCTTTGATATTTCACAAGCAGGGGTCCCACAGATCTGGCAAATAAAACCTAGAAAGATCATATCACTAGGACAACATCATTAGAGGTGGACTATAGTTTCATTGCCACTCTTGTCCACTTTTAGTACTCCTATCCAATCACAAAATAAAGGATATATTCTAGTTCACCACAATTTCCCAACCCTACACAATGAAATTCCAGACCCTATAATAGCCATCTCAATCAATTTCTAACTAAATCTTATTTTTTACCTCTTATTATTATTTTTAGAAAGATAATAATTACTATCAAATTTAAAAAATTAGTAGGTTAATTATTTCATATTTATTTACTGATTTATCAATCTAAACCCTTTAACTAAACAAGGAATAATACACCAATATTCCCAAATAGGTTAAATCACCAATCTATAAACTTCACCATGTTATGACCTTCCATCTTCCTTTTTACATTCTTCTTATGTGCTTGACTTGATTTCCTACTATTAATTTTCTATGAGAATCTGAAATTGAATTATTGGGAGCCATAATTCCCCATTTTTGTAATAATTGGTCAATTCTTTTGGAAATCTAGAACACCTATTAATTTACTATTGGTGCTCAACTAGATTTGGTCCTTAGGCTTTAGTAACACTTTTTTTAA